>OY390733.1:49384352-49984352 GCA_959613385.1 Geotrupes spiniger | reverse complement strand
TGTGTTGAACTAACGACCACTCAAAGAGTGACCGGGAGTATACCCTATATACCCTTTTCGGTATCACGAAAACGGTATGAGTTATCGAAAAAAAGTTAAAGACATTACAATTGACATTCTAAACAACTTTCACTTGAAAATTTTTTTCGAAAAATGAAATATAAGTAAGTGCAGTGCGGACTAGTGCAGATTTTTAAGTTCTTATACTTTTTATTTTCTTATACTTCATGTATAAGAAATCATGAAAATTAGTAGGAAAAAAACGTCCTATTTTGAAAGCAACCTCAACCTGGACCGGAAGTGATCGTTTACTCTTATCACCGTTTTCCTTATCTCGAAAACTGTACGAGTTATCAAAAAAAGTGTTCTTATACAGTGCGTTTTATTTGAGTATGGCCATTGCGATTTACATGGTAAAAAATTTACCCCATGTTAACTTTTGTTGTCGTATAAATTTGAAACAATTTTTTCAATAAATCAAAATTTTCGATCTCGAGATTTTAACGGACATACACGTTTTGAGGTTGCCTGAATCTATTCCGACTATTTTCGGAATGACGTCTGTCTGTGTGTCTGTGTACCTTTGCACGCTCTACCGCCCAAACAATGAAAGCTAGAGCTACGAAACTTTAAACTTAAGATTTGTATATATCAAGGAGGAAAACGTCCTATTTGAACGCAATATCTCAACCGGAAGTGATGGTTTACTCTTATCGCCTTCTTTCATATCTCGAAAACGGTACGAGTTATCGAGAAAATTAATCTCACAAAAGGTATTGGTAATTTAAACAACTTTTATTTTTTCGAAAAATGTGGTATAACTAAGTATAAGAAAGTTCAGTGCGGGCCACTGCAAATTTTACTATTGCGATCGGGCGGCTAAAAGTATGTGTGTCTGGTGCGCTAGCGCTCAAGCTGTAGAAGGTAACACTATGACACTTAAGATTTGTATATAGCGTGGAAGAAAACGTCATATTTTGAAAGCAATTCTCATTGTTTTCCATATCTCGAAAATGTTTAATCATAATAAAATATAATGATATTAAAATTTTAAACAACTTTTGTTTGAAAAGTTATTCTGAAAAATAATAATAATATTTTATTGAGCACCCAACAGTAAAACCAATTACGGGTACAAATAATACTTAGTTACACAGTTATGAATGAATAACAAGAACAAAAAAAAACAAATACAGACAGCAGATGAAAACAAGATATATATAGTTAACCTAGGTTCATTAAAAATATAACTGAAGTATTTATTAGCATATTTACACATTTGATAACATAAACACTTGTTATCATAACATTACTTCGGCACAGTACGTAGGCAAATGGTATTGGCGTTCGCGAAGCAAACAGAGGCACAGCAAAGGAGATTTTCTCCAGTAATACAGAACAGCCAAATCTGTTATTCAGTGGCCACGCAAAAAAATAGCACTAGCGATTTCACGTCTTGTGTCCAGCAACACTAAACTGTGATCACTCAGAAGGAGATTGTGATCAACGTTCCTAGGCGGATATTCACCGTTAGTTCTGAAACTGAGGTATTTAAGAACCCTTCACTGCGTATTTTCAATCCTTAGCTGGTAACAAACGTAGAGAGGATGCCATATTAGAGATGCATATTCCAACCCACTCCGAACCAGGGAATAGTACAGATACTTAATTGTATCACAATTCATAAAGTATCTGGAACTGCGCAACACAAAACCCAGCAAAGCCGATGCCGATTTACCGGTGTCTGCGATATACTTAATAAAAGTTGGGCCACGATCAAATACACCAAAATCCTTGATTGTATCAGATTTTAGTATCTGTTTATCGATACAGTAATCGTGAAGGAAAACATCTTTTTTTCTTGTATACCAGACCACACAAAACTTTTCTATATTAAGTTTCAGATTGTTCTGTTCACACCAGGTCTAAATCAAAATTATTCTGAAGAAGTATAGCATCATCAGGATTATCAATTCGCATATAGATCTTCAAGTCATCAGCATATGCAAGGCCAGGACACGTCAATGATTGAAGGAGATCGTCAATAAATAACACAAACAGAAGTGTCCTCAAATTAGACACTGAGGCGGGAGTACCTCAACAACATTTGGAGGATCTGAAGCCGTTATAGAACACATAGTTTGTTCTTGCTCGCAAATATGAGTCCAGTAATAAAAACCACTTCACTTAATCCAAAGTAATGAAACCTCTTCTATGTGATTAATGAAGTCGCATGCACGGGTAAAGTCAGTGTAGACAACGTCCATCTGACCGCATGTATTTAAAGTGTCACAACTATTCTGAGATATACACACTAGATTGATGAACGTCCAGCCACAAACCCATGTTGAGTAGAAGAAATTCTAGATTTAGTATGAGCGAAGATACACTTAGATCTTCGAAAACTTGGACAGAATTGAGATCTGCAGTTATTTAGATTATTTCTATCGCCTTTCCTAAATGCAGGTGTAATACGGGTTGTCTTCCATCTATAAGGGTAACATCTTTGCTCTAATGACAAATTAAAAATTATCGTCAATGGCTCAACAAACACCATATGACAGTCATTGATAATTAATGATGAAATTTAATCATCGCCAACATTCAGTTTTCTAATGTTCCAAACAACATCGTCATCAGTGATATTAGTGATAGTTAAACAATCCATGAAACCAGGAGCTGTGAAAGCATCTAAAGAATAATCGTCCAAATACGTACAAGAAAAAGTTCTTGCAAACCCTTCTACAATATCTTCGGCCTGATTTAGAAAAATATTCTGGCCTTGAAGCAAACTTGGAATCCTAGAAGATCCCTCTCTCAAATGAATGTATTGCCAAAGCTTTTGGGGATTACACCTAAGTTCTTCTTCAGCCAGATTGAGATACGATTTATAAGCTGCTTCAATTTGTGTTTTCGTAATTCTTCTAAGCCTACTGAATTCGTGGTAATAAGTTAGGCTATATGAGGACATCTTTTATAATAATATTTATTTTTAACTTTAAGTTCCTTTGTGAAACTAACAGGCATTCTAACATCTACAGAGAGAGAGAGCGGGATGATATGGATCTTCAGAAACAAGAAGCACCTCTCACAACGGACAGAAATATTCAAAGGTAGACTGCAGAAAACAAGATCCAGCAATTTATTGAAGCCGTTGGAAACATCATTAACCTGACTCAAACTAAGACATGCAGAAAAGTTGTTAATAATGTTTTTCTTTAGAGTCAGGAGGTAATGAGTTAATATAGTTCGGCGCATTGAAGTCTCCTACCACGAGAGCAGTATAATCAAGTAAAGTTAGTTCTAAGGTATCAAGAAATAAGCAATAATAATCTGTACCAACACATGGTGGGATATACAAACAAACAATGTAAAATGTCTGTGAGTTCAAGAAGCATTTACAAATGACTATATCAACAAGATTTGAAAGATGCACACACGCAAACTTGATGATCAGTAAAAAGTATCTACTGAAGTATTCAGCCAAGTTCCAGACAATATAAAAATGGTGTATAAGTATAAGAAATTTCAGTGCGGACCACTGCAGATGTTTTTCTTGTAATCGCGCCGCTACAAGTATGAGTGATTTTTCCTGTGTCCAAACATTCCAAGAAAATAAACTTGTGTATTCGAATCCATGTTTTCTTTTGCATCATGTACCTTTAGTTTCTTTAAGCATGTTATGTCTTTCGTATTGGTAGTACTGGTATACTACGAGTAGTGGTTCTATCTCAATTTCCCAGCATGAATATGATAATTTTCATAGTATTCTTTCCATGTATGCGGGATGTGTTGTTTTTCTGACAATACATTTTCTTGTTCATCCCTACATGCTGGCATTGTGATTGACATTTCTTATACATGAATATTGAAACTTGAAAATATACTCACTTTCATATGAAATACACCACCCATTAAGAATTAGACTAAATTTTGAAACTTAAAATAATGCTTTATTATCAACTAAGAAACGATCCACCGAAAAAACTCAACTGTTATGTTTCCTGTACTTCCTGCACTTAATGAATTTCTGAATTTCACAAAAAGTTAGTTTATTATATTGTCAAACTGTCAAGTAGACGCCTTGTAATGTCCCCATTGCGACGTCGTCGACATTTTGTCCATATCAGTGACTTTGATAGAGGCCGAATTATCGGTATGAAAGAGGCGGGTCTTGTTGAATGAGTGAGTTTATCATATTTGAATCTCCCGCGCTGCGCACGCGCACTGATAGTTTGTGTACGTTGTGATAGTATGTGGTACATACGTGTAGAGCGATATAGAGCGGAGTCACGCGACGTATCTGTACTCTAAAAAATAAAAACATACGTTTTTGTTTTAATCTCTCGACATCGTGTGTTATTTTTGTCGTAGTGATCCTTCCTTGGGGTCCACCGAATAGACTGAATAACTCTACAGGTTATGGGCCCAGGCGTTCGTTAAAGGAGGGTGCGAATCTGTGAAAAAGAACGTGCAGCCATTTTTTCTCTCGTGGGCAAGTTCGGTGTGAAGTCGGTGTATCGAAGAAATAATAGCATACGCGGTCGAGACAGTGCATTTTGTCGGACGAGACGGTACCGAGGCATGTCGAGAAGTTAAACGGTTCGAATTTCTTGACATGGAAAATAAAACTGCATGTTAATTGTACGGAGTGCAAGATGCACAATATATCTCGAATACTAGACAACGCCCGGCGACCAAAACTACTGCACCCCTAATAAGTGGCGCCTATTAATATAATTGCTTTCCCTCTCACATAGCCCAATGCAAGTCAAGTACATGTTCATGTTACCAAACTCCTCTCCTCGAACGATGCCCGCGGACCGACAGATCATGCTATCACATGGGCTTGCATTCGGGTAACCAAATAATACGACAAGCAACATGAAAGGCAAACAGTAATTAGTGATTATGAATACCGACCATAATTAGTATTAACATACCGGGTGCTCCAGCACCCTTGCTTGAGCGCTCTTCGAATCGTGCCTACACCTTCTTTATCCGTCTCTCCATTGCTCCTCCAACGGTGATCTTCGTGCACACCTAACGTCTGTTCGTAGCGTCAAACAGAATAGTTATTAGACATAGTCAAACATATAGTCAAGTCACGTCCGATGCACTTGCGTGCCCGCGCCCATTATCTGACCAGAACAGATACAATGAACCACTGGACTTGCGTCCAGGTCAAACGATCACGCCGTTACCTGCGTGCTGCAGTATTGCTAGCTTGGTTGCATTTGCATGCCTGCGCACACAGGCCGTCAGCAGACAGCCCGCTTACCAACAATTCCTCGAATTGTGTCATGTGCCCCAGTGCGATCCCGCTTCGCAACGCTGACAGGAATGCATCTACCATCACATTCCATGACACAGGTATATAGCTATGTCGATAACCTTCACACCGGGAACCCAGTTGCATCTAGCAACAGCAACAACAGCCGCAACAACGGCAACAACAACAACAGCAACACAGCATCAACAGCAACACAGCATCAACAGCAACACATCATCAACAGCGACACCACTGCATTCGGTCTGCACAACTCCACTGGCAATCGCTCGCTCACCTGTAACGTACTTAAAGCAGTTGTCATTAATACATCTCAATAACCACCCAATAATACTAGTCATTGTTCAAACTAATGACCATAACACATATATCACAACAACGCAACTACTGCGCCAACACTCGCCGGGCGCCCACACGCCACTGTGAGAGCAAAACCCGGAATGTTGACGATACGATGACGAGTGTGTCCAGGTCAAACGATCACGCCGTTACCTGCGTGTTGCAATACCGCTATATTAGGTTGCATTTGCATGTCTGCGCAGACACGCCGTCAGCACATAGCCCACGTACCAACAATTCATCGAATTGTGTCAATGTGCCCCGGTGCGATCCCGCCTCGCAACGCTGACAGGAATGCACTCGCGCAACTGTAACGTACTCAAAGCCGTTGTCATTAATACTTCTCAATAACCACCCAATAATACTAGTCATTGTTCACACCAATGACCATAACACATATATCACAACAACGCAACTACTGTGCCAACCCTCGCCGTGCGTCCACACGCCACTGTGAGAGCAAAACCCGCAATGTTTTTGGTACGATGACGAATGGGCCCTTCCCGTAAACAACCCCACCGCCAGGGCCAGTGTGGTATGAGGGAAAGCAATAAACCTTTACAACGTTTTCATAAATATACTCATCCCTATTATACGTAAATGCGCTTAAAATATATAATCTTTGATATAGAATGCACTTAAATGTCTTAAATAAATACAACCGTAACAATAGAAATAAAAAATTGGCAGAGTATCTCGAGGCTCGGGGAATCATCATGGAGAACACGCCACAACAAAATGGTAAGGCAGAGAGGGCGAATCGAACGATTTTCGAGAGCGCTCGAACGATGCTCCGAGCCAAGCAACTTCCGAAATCGTTGTGGGCAGGAAGAGGTGAACACAGCGGTGTATAGTAGCCTCAGTCTAAGAAATACACATCAATTAATATTCGTAGAAGACGAAAACACTTATTTTCAATAATATTCCATATTTAAATCCCCCCCCCCCCCCGCTGCTTAATATTGCCCCTTCACGTTCTTATAAACTTTAATCACCCCCGCCTACTTTTGTTGGCGCAGGTTTTGAGGAGTCATTGTGTATTTCTTAGATTGCACGGAGTCTACGTGCTCAACAGAACGACGCATTCGAGCAGGAAAGGATTCAAAACGGCGTACGAGGAGTGGACGGGAAGAAAACCGGATCTTCATCAAGTGAGAGTATTTGGTTCAACGGGGTACACTCTCGTTCCGAAGCAGTTTCGGAAGAAACTCGATGACAAATCGAGAAAGGTAATTCTAGTCGGTTATCAGGACGAGTCGTCGTATTATCGACTATATGACTGAAAAAATCAATTATCATGTCTCGAGATGTTGTTTTCAACGAGAAGTTGGAGAAAGAGAGTACTAGTGAGTCGGACGATAAACACGGGGTCGTGTATCTACCGCCCGAGCAACGAGAAAACGAGGTTGTTGAGATCAACTATGATCTTGACGAGGATGAGGAGGCAGTAAATGAGTAACGAGAAGCAGGAGCTGGTCGTCAGCTCAGAGATCGCAACCAACTTCAAGCACCAAGGAGATACGTAGTCGAGGCAGATTTCGTCGATTACAGGACACCGAAGATGTTTTAGGAAGCGGTGAGTGGACCAGACGGGCCTGAGTGGTCAGCAGCGATCGGAAAAGAACTGGCAGCTCACCAGAAGAACTAAACGTGGACTGTGATCGAGAAAAAGTCGGACGGAAGAATCATCGATTCCAAGTGGGTTTTCAAGATGCTTCAGGGGTCTTCAAAAGGTGAGTGCCACTTCAAGGCACGTCTGTGTGCGAGAGAGTTTTTGCAGCAACACGGTGTTGACTACAACGAGACCTTCACACCAGTCGTGCGCTATGACTCGCTCATGGCATTTCTTGCGAGGCTCACACAAGCAGACCTTGAAATGGTTCAGTTCGACGTGTGCACGGCATTTTTATACGGAGATCTCGAGGATGAGATCTTGATGAAAATTCCCGAGGGTCTCAAGGTCGAGAAAAATTCGAGTGCGCGAAGTGATCTCGAGTGTAAGCTGAACAAATCATTGTATGGCTTAAAACAAGCACCCAAGTGCTGGAATCGAAAGTTCAGCGAGTTTCTTAAAATATTCAATTTCACACAAGGTGTCGCGGACTAGTGTATTTTTAAGGGGAGTGTCTAAGGTGTGAGAGTGAGTCTGGCGTTGTTTGTCGATGATGGGCTTGTAGTCTCTAAATCGAGCAGAGTGTTGAATGTCGTAATTTCGTATCTAAAAAGCGCATTTGAGATAACGCTCGGGAACGCGACGAGGTTCGTAGGGTTGCAGATCGAGAGAGATCGCGCTGGGAAAACTATGTACATTAATCAGTCAGAGTATGTAGTAAAAATCTTAGAGTTCGGCATGCTCGATGCAAACGGTGGAAGAGGAGAATGAGTGCGTGAGTGTGCTGTAACACGAGGCCGTAGGCTCCCTCATGTTTCTGGCCATGGTGTCTGGTCCAGACATCGCGTATGCTGTAAACTCGGTATCAAAGTTCCTAAACAAACATAACTAATCGCATTGGAAGGCTGTAAAACGCATTTTTTCGTACTTGGTCGGAACTAAGAGTCGCGGAATTTTTTTTAGGAGTCGCTGTAAAGAGCCAGAGCTTGTCGGTTACTGCGATGCAGATTTCGCAGGAGATGTGTCGACACGTCGGTCGACCACGGGGTACGCGTTAAGCTTCGCAAACGTTCTAGTTTCCTGGTATAGTCAGCCGCAAAAGATTGTGACTTTGGGCACCACAGAGTCGGAGTATGTGGCGGCTACAGCGGCAGCGCGCGAGGCTGTCTGGCTACGAAGACTGCTCAGCAAAAATCCCGAGTTTCATAAGCGTACTAAACACATCGATATAAAATATCATTTTGTTCGCGAGAAAAGCGAGTAAAGAGATCGAAATAAGTTATGTACCGACTGAACTGCAAAGAGCAGATATGTTCACAAAAGCATTGCCGAGGGTTCAGTTCGAAAAACTCTATGATAAGTTATCTATAGCGAGTACTCAAACGGTGAGTGTGTTGAATTAGTGAGTTTATCATACTCGAATCTCCCACGCATGCGTGCGCAGCACTGATAGTTTGTATGTGGTACAGTCGGGCAATTTAACAACGAAACGATAACGCCAAGGTGCAGGCAACCGGCGTTGCAAAGAGCCCATTATGATGTAGGTGGACGTACCGAGAGATGTAGGCGTGGGGGGTGATAATAAATTCGAAATGTTCTATATAACAGATGCTCCGCTTTCATACGAGAATGCATAAATGTGTCGTTTGTTCCTTGCAAGAAAGTGTTTCGTAAACCCTTTTCAAGCAATGAACATTAATATGACAAATGCCATTAAATAAAACCTATTGCGGTGACAAGGCTGTTTTTCTACATACCCCAGTATTTACTGTGAAAACTAGGGAAAACCTTGTTATTAGGGTATTCGACCAATATTTAGTTCGCTACAATACAATTCAAAAAAAGCATAAAACAGTTACCTCAAATGGAAAGTCGTTTGTCAAAAATTGCTTCATATCAATACACACACGACGCTTTACTTCAAAAATGCCCTGGTGGCTCGATCGTTAGAGCAGTCGGCGCTCGCGCGCGGTCTGCCATCACAGCTAGCGTTCAAATCCTACCTATGGACGATTTTTACATTCGACAAACGCCCGGAATTTTGAATTTCCCGCCACATCGGACCACTTCGGAAATACGATATTCTAAGATTTTATTTATTAATATGGAATTTTTACATTCTTATTTATTGTATTGTTATTAAGGTTATTGCCGTATTTATTGTGTTTGAAGGTTTTATTTAATAAAGGTGTAGGGTAATAATTTGTAATTGTAGTAGGTAATGGAACGGTTTGGCCTGGGAACCAAATCCTGGCTCCTGATTGGTCGAGCCGGCTTGGCGGGGAATTCAAAATTCCGGATGTGGTCCGATGTGTCGGGAAATAAAAAATTTCGGAAGTGGTCCGATGTGGCGGGAAATTCAAAATTCCGGGCGATTGTCGAATGTAAAAATCGTCGGTAAGTAGGATTTGAACCCTAGTTGTGATGGCAGACCGCGCGCCAAATGCCAAATGCCAAATCCTTTTATTATAAATTTCCTCAAGATATTACATTATAAAAATAAAGTAAATAAAACATTTTAGATTTTGTTGTGAACCCCTATGCTCAGCACTTATTTCACAAATAACTTTGAAAAATTTTGAAAATTACAATTTTGGTACGCCTCCCTTAATGGCAATGTCCGTGTCCAGTGTCCGTCTATGTGACGTTTTTGTCTGTGTTGGCGGGAAACTTCGAAAACCCGCCCTCTACGTCCTGCCCTAATGTCACTTTTCAGTTGTCCGGGTCTTCGTTATACAAGTCCAGAGTCTCGTACGGCAGCCTGTGCACGTGTATCTGTCCTTGTTGGTGGCGTTGGTTAGTAATTGTACGTATCAGTACGTTGTCGTGAGTGACGGTCCGCCTGTAAAAGCGGTCCGCCATCTCGGTCATGTAATCGGTCAGTAGCGGTATTTGTGCATCAGCATGCAGGTCCCGTATGCGTGTGTATCTGTCGGCGCCCAGGGCAAACCTAAGGCACTTGTTCTGCGTGGTCTGCAATAGTTTGAGGCTCCTCTTGGAAGCCCCAAACCACACAGGCGACGCATACGTCATCGTAGGTCTAATTATTGTCCTATATAAAAGAAGTTTGTTGTCGGTCGAAAGTCTGCTGTTCTTAGCTACCATCGAATAGATGATCCTAAGAACAGCGTACGTACGTCTGTTTACTTCACGTATATGTGCATTAAACAATGTCTTTGTGTCGAGTATTACTCCCAGATATCTCACTGTCGTTTTCATTGGTATCGCGATGCCGTTGATCCGGGTTGGATTCGGCACCACAAACCGTCGGGTGCGTCGCGTAAATGTGATACTCTCACATTTCGTCGCGTTTACTTTCAGTTTCCAGTCCGCAAAGTAGCGTTCCAGTACGTTCATGTGCATTCCGATCTTTCGATGTGCTATGATTTCTGAGAATGAGGATGCATAAATGCCCGTATCGTCGGCGAAGATCATTAATGATGTGTTGACGTGCGTCGGTATGTCATTGATGAACAATGAGAACAGTTGCGGCCCAAGGACGGATCCTTGGGGCACTCCTGCTCTTATGAAATGGAGCGCAGATATGGTTTGATTGAGTCTTGTTTTCATGGTTCTGTCTGTCAAGTATGAATAGATGAGTCGGATGATTGATAATGATAGTCCGCAATTGATCATTTTATACAAAAGTCCATCTATCCATACAGTGTCGAATGCTTTCTGCAAGTCCAGCAGTGTCATTGCCACAACCTGGTTCCGATGCCGTTCGTATGTCTGTCACGAGTCGCGCCACTTGCAGTACCGTGTTATGTCCGGATCGGAACCCGAATTGCTCGTTCTTGAGGAGACCAAGTTCTTCAACTTGGTCCCTCAGTCGGTTGTTTATTACCGACTCCGCCACCTTAGAAATACTGCTGAGGAGGCTGATCGGTCTGTAACTTTCGGTCTGGTCGCGTTGCTTCCCGGGTTTCAGGATAGGTACTACTACAGCAATTTTCCAGTGGCTCGGGAAGTGCTGTAGTTTCAGTATCGCGTTAATGACGTAAGTCAGTTGCACTACGGCTTTACGGGATAAGTTCCGAAGAAGTTTGATCTGTATATCGTCTTCTCCGGGGGCTTTTAGCGGGCCTTGCCTTTTTATTATGCGGAAAATCTCCCGGGGAGTCGCCAGCCGTAGCGGCTCCCCGTCGTCGTCAACATTGTCGTCGCGGCGTGACAAGGAAGTCCTCACGGACTCCACAATGTCCGCCTGCGCTTGCGTCAGTGCGTCGAGCCCGATGTCGTGTACTTTTTCGAACGTGCTGGCAAGGGCCTCCGCTTTCCCCTCGTCAGTCATCTCCGTCCTCCCCTCGTGCACAAGCGGCGGAACATTTTGGAATTTCTTCCTCAGTTTCGCCGCCATGCGCCATAAGGATCCGTCATTGGCGGTCAGTTCCGTCATTTTGCGGCTCCAAGTCTCGTTTCTGTGCGTCCAGATCTTTTCACGTATCTGTTGCGTCAGTGCGTTCATGTAACGTCTGTCTTGGTCAAGTCTGGTCCTTTGCCAAACTTTCCGATGTCTGTTACGGTCACGTATGTCCTGCAGAATGTGCCCGGGAAGAATGTCAGGTTTGTACGGGTCGATCATGCGAGTTTTAATCGCACGATTCTTCGCGTATTTGATCGCCTCCGTCAGCTCGGTGACGGCGTCCTCGATCTTGTCCGGCGTGTCAAGGTCTCTGTTAATCAGTACCCGGCTGTTGAGATTTCTTCGGAACGACGGCCAGTCCGCGGTCCTGTAATCGACTATCCGGATTCGTCTGCGTTCGTGTCTGGCCCCGCCCACTTCAAAAGTGACCGGGTAGTGGTCCGAGTTTAAGTCATCCACCATGAAGAGGTCCGAGAGATTTCCCACGTTCCTCACCACGGCGATTGACGTCGTCGTTGCCGTCGCTCCGTTTGTCGGATGATGCGTCGGCGTGTCTGGAAAAGCCACGAAACAATTGTGCATCTGGGTGTGGCGGAAGACCACGTTCCCATTGACATTGTTTCGATGGCAATTCCAAGTTGAATGTCTAGCGTTGAGGTCACCCAACACTATTGTCCATGCAGAGATACCCAGGAGCGCCTGGAGGTCTCGTTGCGTGATACGTGACGTCGGTTTGTTGTACCAGGCCGTCACTGTTAAGTCGTTCTGGAATTTGATCGAGATCAATTCCAGATGTCGCGTGGCATTGTCCCAGACGCGAAGGTAGGGTATGTCGTTCTTTATCAGAACGGCAACCCCACCCCCATGTCTGTCTCGGTCTTTTCTTTCTGTCACGTAACCCCGGAAGGTCACGTTGTCTTCGTCTGTCAGTTTCGTCTCGTTAATGCACATAACGTCTATGTTATGTCTGTCGAGGAACTGGATTAGTTCCCCGCGCTTGTTCTTGAGTCCGTTGGCGTTCCACGTGCAGAACGACAGTCTAGCCATCAAGTTCAGCGCAGAATTGGGCCAGAACCTGGAATCGAGCGGATTCGGAATTAACATTTTTAAGTCTTTGATTTAAAATTTTGACCCTGCTGAGCATAAGGGTCACGTTAATTAACGAATTGAGTGTTCTCATTTCTGAGAAGAGATCATTGAGGTCGTCCTGTTGGACTTGCGGCGTCACCTCTGGAAGCCTTTGTTGCGTTCTCTGCGACATCTTGGGCTGCTGCGATGGCATCCTCGGCGGCTGCTGCTGCGTCGTCTGCGGCTGGCTGCTCCACGACGGTCCCGGCTGCGATGGTCTCAGCTCCCCCCTTCTCGGCGCGGGCAGTGGCCATTCTTTCTCCGCTGCGGCAGATGTGGATGCTTGTGCCCTCACGGTCCAGGCGTTTTGCCTGGGCATTGGCGCCGGCACGTATGTTGGTTTCATCGGCTTTGGGTTTCCCTGCAGAGCCCTTCTCTCTAGCTCCTTAATATATGACGAGCAGTTCGTTGAGTTGGCTGGGTGCGGACCGCCGCAGTTGCAGCACAGTGCCGCCTCGGTGCGCGGTTTCGTACACTCCGGAGTGGGGTGACCTTCGCCGCACTTCAGGCATCTGTACCTAGCGTGACAGTTGCTGGTCGCATGCCCCCACTCCTGGCACCGGTGACACTGTACTACGTTCTTCTTATTTTGGTATTTTTCCCACTGTATCTTAGTATAGAATAAATATTTGCATTTAATGTTGAGTGCTTCCGTGCTCTCGTTGGAAGTGACAGTTATCAAGTAGAGTGGCCTGAATGTATTGCGCATTTGCATTACCTTCTTTGCATCAATCTCGTACCTTTCTTTTAATTCGTTCTTAATTTCTTCCTCTTCCACCCCTTCCGGAAGACCTCGCACCACATGGGCCCGCAGTTTCTCGTTCGCTGGCGTGTAGGTGTGAAATTCTGCGTCCTTCAAGTTTCTTATTAATTTGTCGTAATCCTGTTTATGGAACGTGTGAATTGTCACACGTTGCCCGGCATATTTGATATAAAAATGTTTCGATTTTATGGTGTCTTCAATTCCTTTGATAAATTTGGAATGTTGAATCGGTAGCGTGTGTAACACAATCGGAGGTGGTTTTCTTGTCTTTTTTAATGTATCCAGATTTGTTGTGGTTGTTTCTTGTTCAGCTGGCAAATTTCGGAGCGTTTCGTAGCCATTTTATATGGGGATTGCAAATTGGGTAAGGTTTTCTTTTAATGTGGGTGTGATTAAGTTAATTTCACTTACGTGAGTTTCAGATGTGTCCATTTCTACTGATTCAGTGACCGAGCAGCTCGAGCTAGGTGTCGGGGCTCTGTCCGTTACGGCGATCTTCGATCGTAACCCGACAGATCTCTTTTTCGGAATAACCACTTTGGACGGCGATGCTTGCTGCGGGCTGATAGGCCGCTTTATGGCCTTCAGTTTTCCGGCGTCTGCTTCCACTTTGGTGGTCGTGGCTTCGAGATATGTGGTAATAAAGTTCTTCAACTTGGAACTTGTCAGTAGTCAAAAATGTCGAAACTTAAAATTGCACTATTTTCGGCCAACGGGCGCAGAAGATGAACGAAAACACAAGAACTGAACACAATGAACACTAAACAAACGAATTGAGTAACTTTGAAAACACGAGAAAGGTAAAAACTGGCAATCAATAATTATTTCACGTAGCTGCTTCTTATGCGTGTATTACTTGCAAAAGTCAAGGCACACTTTTGCAGACCGCGCGCAAGCGCCGACTGCTCTAACGATCGAGCCACCAAGGCATTGTTGAAGTAAAGAGTCGTGTGTGTATTGATATGAAGCAATTTTTGACAAACGACTTTCCATTTGAGGTAACTGTTTTATGCATTTTTTGAATTGTATTGTAGAGAACTAAATATTGGTCGAATACCCTAATACCAAGGTTTTCCCTAGTTTTCACAGTAAATACTGGGGTATGTAAAAAAACGGCCTTGTCACCGCAATAGGTTTTATTTAATGGCATTTGTCATATTAATGTTCATTGTTTGAAAAGGGTTTACGAAACACTTTCTTGCAAGAAACGGTGTTGCAATAAACGTTAATATCACTAAAAGTGTTTCATTTGCCGACTTACTCCTCACGATACAAGACAAGTGCAATTATAAACATATCTACAAGTAGCAATTTTTTATTTTTAATTTCGTAAAAAGTGATGTGTCACTCCATTTATAAACAAACACAAATTCGATTATTCATGTAGACGTTACACGCTACAGGAAATTACAAAACTAATTTGTATCATCCTCGATAAATATGACGATAACAAGATCTGCACCGCTCAAACGAACGACAGAATGTCCTTTTCCCTCTCGTTCCTGTCTTCGTCGTTCGCCCCGTGTTGAATACTATTTAGAGAATCATATATCACAAATCTATCGGAAAATTTAAATAAAATGCTTAAACCTTATAACGTAACGATCGGACATTCATACACGTTAAGAAAAATATATATGCAAATTTGAAAGAAAAACCTCCTACAAAAACTACACATTCATAATTACGTCTCGGATGCAAGCCAAGCGTCTGTTATATCGAACATTTCGAATTTACTATCACCCCTCACGCCTACATATCTCGGTACGATTCGGCTACATCATAATGGGCTCTTTGCAACGCCGGTTGCCTACACCTTGGCGTTTTCGTTTCGTTTTTAAATTCCCCGACTGTACGTGTAGAGCAATATAGAGCGGAGTCACGCGACGTATCTGTACGCAATAAATAAAAATATACGTTTTTGTTTTAATCTCTCGACATCGTGTGTTATTTTTGTCCTAGTGATCCTTCCTTGGTGTCCACCGAATAAACTGAATAACTCTACATGTCTCTCATTCCGAGAGAATATGAGAAGGCTGAATCGGGACCACACCGAAGACCGACTCCTTAGTCGGATGGCCACCAGGGATCGATTTCAAACAACAAGGTCGATTGCTGCGGATTGGGCGAGAGCAAGTGTCGGTTCACTGTTTACAGAAGAATTTCTTCCTATGGGCTTCATTCATACCGTCCTTACCTTCGGCTTCCATTAACACCTCCCCATAAAGCAGCCATACTTGCGTGGTGTCAAGAACGGCAAGGGTGGATTCATCAATGGAATGAACTCGTCTTCAGTGATGAATCAAGGTTTTGTTTATGGGTGAATGATGGTCGTAGAAGGGTGCGGCGACTTTGGGGGGAAAGACGGAATTTGGAGTTCGTTCAAAGACGACACACAGCCTTAACACATGGGGTTATGGTTTGGAGGGCGATATGTGCTGGACGAAGGCCACCCCTTACGTTCATTCCAGACACATTAAACGCACGTCGTTACATCGACGACGTTCTGGAACCGGTGTTAGTACCTTTCATGCAGACGTCGCAGAATGCCACTTTCCAATAGGATAATGCAAGACCCCATACTGCAGTGGTCACAAGAAGGTTACTGGAGCAGGTTGGATTGCAGATTTTGCCCTAGCCTGCACGGTCACCGGACTTGTCGCCGATTGAACATGTGTGGGATATGATTGGTCAGCGACTAAGACAAGTACCCAGGCCTCCTGAGAATCTTGGTGAACTTCGACACCATCTAGAGGTTGCATGGAACGAGATACCCCAGGAGGAGATCGACCACTCAATAGAGAGCATGTTAGAAGAGTTAATGCATGCATAGCTACGCGTGGGGATGCAACCCATTACTAGCTTTTTCTTGAAAAATGTTAATTTTTGTTTTGTTTTTTCAACTAAACTTTCATCGTTTCTTAGTTGATAATAAAGCATTATTTTACAGAAGTTCCAAAACTGTAGTATAATTCTTAATGGGTGGTATATTTCATATGAAAGTGAGCTTATATTGAATTCCAGTAGGAGTTGGAGTCGAATATTTATAAAAGTGGATAGCAGAATAAATCGTATCATGATATCGATAAAAACGACGATAAGGAAAAACATAGTATAATTCTTGAGTGGGTGATGATCGCGCGGAGAAAAAAATCTGTGTTGGGAAATCAATAAGAATGGTTCCGATTTTGACGTAGGTACCGTGCGATTATGTAATAAAGCAATGTAATAAAGAGTGATTGGATTTGGATTGACCGACCTGTGCACTGCCTCAGTAGGCCCCTTTGTTTCCTCTCTCACCCCATCCAGCTTATGGGTTAGCCTACCGCATAAAGAAAAGTGTTGGGTTGGTCAGAGTCAATCCTCCAGCCAAAATCGGCATACCTTATGAACGGCGGGGTGTTAGTTCAATCATCCGGATTAAATCTCCCTAACGCATGAATAGGTGATAGATAAGTGTGTGCCAACGTGTACCTTGGTGTTACACATTTAGGTTTACCTAACGACCACTCTACGAGTGATCGGGAGCCAAACTATAAAATGTATGGCCAGATTTTTCGTCTTGCCTGGCGGAGGAATCGAACCACCGGCGAGGTTCCGCACTGTAAATTAGCGCGTTAACGCACTAACCCACGATCTCCTCTAAGGAATGATAATTAAACACTCTCAAGTGACTAACTAAGCTAAGTATTTAAATAAACAAAGCTTCGAAGCTTTGTTTATTTAAATACTTCGTAGGATGAATTAATTAACCAATTTAATGTACAGTAATGGTGATTCAATTTGTTTCAGAGACGCGAATGTAATTATTTTTTTAATATGCTCGAAATTATTCTATAATCAAGGATTCCGAGCCACTGTCAGGGGGTTCGGTGAGGTGATCTTTTTATACCTATATATTTTATATATTCAACTTGGCAACATTGCATTGTTTATGACAGATTTGACAGATTTGTTACATTTAAATAATTGTATAAAAGTTAATGGTTATTAGGTAGGTAGGTACGTTTATTATTAGCTATTTATAATCGAATGTAGGAAATTGCATTTTGCTGCATGAAGTTTATATCTTAAACACGTTGCCCAGCGGAGTGTTTGGACTAATTTAATATTAAATTAATATTTAAATTTTGTGTATCTTGTTATACTTATTGAATTAGAAATTAATATATCTCGTTCTCCTGAACATCGGCTTCATGATTTAAAAATTGCGTATTTTTCCTATGTCTCTGGAGTTTAAAAATAAGGATTATTTGCTTTACCGCATACTATGCGGGAAAACGCAGTAGTCGTAAACACGAAGTTACATGTGACATGAAGGGTGCATAGTTACAATGTTTACATGCCGGGAGGCCAAACTATTTATTTTTGGCCTCCCGACATGTAAACATTGTAACTATGCACCGTTCATGTGACATGTAACTTCGTGTTTACGACGACTGTGCGTTTTCCCGCATAGTATGCGGTAAACTAAATAATTCTTCTTTTTAAACTCCAGAGACGTAGGAAAAATACGCAATTTTGAAATCATGAAGCCGATGTTCAGGAGAACGAGATATATTAATTTTAAATTCAATAAGTATATCAAAATACATAAAATTTTAATATTACTTTAATATTAAATTAGTCCAAACACTCCGCTGGGTATCGTGTTTAAGATATAAACTTCATGCAGCAAAATGCATTTCCTACATTCGATTATATAGCTAATAATAAACGTACCTACCTACCTAATAACTATTAACTTTTATACAATTATTTAAATGTAACACATCTGTCATAAACAATGCAATGTTGCCAAGTTGAATAAATAAAATATTTGTAGGTATAAAAAGATGTCTTATTAATTTAAAATACTATCGGCCAAAAAATTGATTTTTCGGGTACTAGGTTAGCAATTACATCATTAGCCACTTCAGTAATATCAAGCGGTATATCTTCTTTCATTTCCGTCATCTAAAAATAGGTTTTCTAAAAATGACGCCGACCAAACTTGTTTAGGAAAAGATATCTGACAAATGTCAATATTTGTAAAATTTTGTTTCCATAGTAACAAAGAAAGCAAGTACGATAGAATAAATCTTTGAATTTAATTATGATTTTACTTAATTATTTTCGTTATTTCAGTAAGTCTGTAGAAAAAATATTGTATGCAAATCGTGCGCGAAATTTCTTTGGTGCTTTCGAATGATTTTTCAAAATTCATTCTCAAGCACCAAAGTATAATTTCGCGCACTAGATACTAGGCCTGCCAGCCGGATCCGGATAATTTTGGATCCTGATATCGGATCCGGATCTTCGGAT
The DNA here is from genome assembly GCA_959613385.1 of Geotrupes spiniger. Taxonomy (NCBI): domain Eukaryota; kingdom Metazoa; phylum Arthropoda; class Insecta; order Coleoptera; family Geotrupidae; genus Geotrupes; species Geotrupes spiniger. Next base: position 49,965,550 of record OY390733.1, on the reverse strand, counting down.
CCGGACATCGGATCCGGACATCGGATCCGGATATCGGATCCGGACATCGGATCCGGATATCGGATCTGGATATCGGATCTGGATATCGGAAGACAACAATTTACCCCGTCATTAAGGACTGCGAGGACGGTTTGTTGTATATGAATCTTCCCAAGACGGGTTGTGAACGGAGTTTCAACGAGAACATAACAAAATATAGAAAATGACAAACATTTTAGACACCATGCCACGACAATTTTAGACGACGAAAAATATATTGATTTTAAGAAATTTGTATTGTATTTACCGGTATCCATATCCTTTACGTTTTTATTAATATTAGTATACTTTGGAACACGTATCTGTGGTGCGTTGTTGTAATTTCCACTTTTCTTTTTAACGTTACGTTACATACTCTTTAAAATTAAGTTACATTAGTCTTTAACACGTCATAATGTTTATACAATTATTCGAGGTGTTGACTTCGTCGTTTAACATTAAAAAAAACACTTCACTCTCAACATATGTCTCGCGTTTAACTGTATCATCATTACAACAACGCACCTCAGGTACGTATTCCAAAGTATACTAATATTAATAAAAACGTAAAAGGATATTGCATTATCTAACTCCGAAATAAAAGGAAACGAAGGCTTTTATACAGACAACATTGAAGACGTTCCTGGTGACGTAAGGCATAAGAAAAAGGGTAATTTGAGGACAAGGTACTAGCGTGGTGCGCCATTTCGGAAGCTGGTTTTTCAAGACCTTCTGTTGGGCGAATTAGGGGCGAAGCTGTAAATGCAGATATTTATATTCGAAATTAATTCAAATTAATGAATTTTATTCAAGCGCATTATGCTCGGATAGTTTACTATCCGGACCCGAGAACCGAAACTCGGATCCGGATATCGGATCCGGATATCGGACCCGAATATTGGATCTGGATATCGGATCCAGGTCCGGATTTCGGTTCGGGATCTCGGCAACCGAATATCCGGATTCTAGAAACGGATTCAGTTCTCAATATTGGGGCCGGATCCGAAACCATTTTCCAAAAATGATTGCATGTTGTACGTGTTAAATAATGTTTCTTTTTATAGTTATGAGCATATGTAAATTATGACATTACAATATAGGCTACAAAATCTGCTACATACAAAATATAAAAAATGTATATTATGTAAAATTAGAAAGTTTTGTGGCACACAACCCTATTTTGGATCAAATAAAATAAAGCATAATTTTAGTATGCTGATTAATTCTTAGTTCAATAACTTTACACAAATAAAACACGTTATTCAGTCTCATTCAGTCAGCATTTAGGTTGTGTGCCAATGATTAAGTAGATTTATGTTTGTAAAAAAAACAACAAACGAGTTAATTTTAACATAATATTTATTTAAACATAAAAAAATAATAATTCTGAAATAAAATTATAAATGAAATAAATAATTTCATAATTATTAATAATATTTTTTCACTATGATACATAAAAAACAAGATACCAAGTAAAACAATAAATAAGTAGAACTTTTTAAAATTTAATTTTTAAATTGTTAAATATTAATATATTTATATTCTCGGAAGAAAGGCAACTTCTTTTCGCGGTCACTAAATTTCCAGCAGAAGAAAAAACTCGTTCAGGTGGTACTGATGTTTCCGGAATACACAAATATTTGTTAGCTAATCAATTTAGATATAGATACTTTGTTGTGCGTTCTTTCCACCATCTAAACGGGCAGCTGTGTTTTGTGATTTGATTTTTCAAATGATAATTGTCCAGATCAGATTTATTTTCAATGTCTGTGTCATCCGGGAATAAAAAATTGAAAGCAGAATTACTTGATGTAATCTTACTTTACAAATTAAAAATTATTTACAACTACCCTTTGTTCTACACTTAAAAATAATTTGTATCGCGGCTCTAAGGTTGAAGCAATATCAGCAACAAGATCATACGTTTCAAATCGCTTTATAATTTCTCGATTCACACAATTTTTAAAATTTTTTGCTGTTATTGAGTCATCTTTATTAACCAATAAAAAGTTACATTTTAATGAATTGATAAGTGGTTTAATTACTGAAATAGTAGCATTGCTTGATGATGACAAAAGCGTTGTTGCCATTTCGTATGGTTTGAGTAATGTGACCATCTCTTCAATTAATAACCAATCATCATCACTTGTAGAGAGGGTAGTTGCAACTTTAATGTTCGTTGTAGTTCGATCGGATAAAATAAAAATCAGATACAAAATGCAGAGTTCCGTCTGGTTTTGACGTACTGGACTAGTTTATTTTGTTCAATTCTAGTTGTTTTTGTTTATTTACTAAAGCAGCTGATGCTACTGTAGAGTGGTGAAAATGCGTAACGATGTTACTACATTTTTGAATCACATGTTCCAAATTATCATCTTCAAAAAATTTGTTTATACAAAGTTGAAGTATGAGCGAAACAGCATATACTATGACCAAACGACGTGCTCGTTTTCACGGCAGAGCTAATATTAGCGACATTGTCGTGAACAACTGCTACAACTTTATCTTCTATTTGTCAATCGACTAATATTTTTGGCAGACGTTCCTGCAAGTTTGTAGGTGTGTGTGTCTTTCTGCCATTTCCTCTGTGGTCAGAGTAATAGTCACAAATTCCCAATCTGAAGTAACAGTCTGTAAAGTCACGGTTATGTAAGATTTTGTATATATAGATGTCCACGTATCAATGTCACGTTTGGGTATGTGTCCAACCAAATTGTTAATATCTTTCCGCAATTCTAACTTGTAGGTCATTTTGTAAAACTTTGTAAACACAAATGTTTTGTCAAACTACAGTAGCAAAAATAATACGAAAATGTTTCCAAAACTTTTGCTACATATATTAGTATATCGTAATTTTATGGTGTAAGGATTGATACCTGCAGCTTCGATTTGGTGAAATAATTTTGTGTTTCTTTGGTAGACAGCACGATGATGTTCCACACGTACTCATAATTCATATCCTAACGTATACGTATCAATAAATATCCCATAGACAACCGCTTTTAAATGATTGCGAAAATCCGGATCCGCTATCCGGATATCGGATCCGGATATCGGATATCGGATCCGGATAGTAAACTATCCGGATATCGGATATTCGCATATCCGGATACTATCGGATCCGGGTATCCGAATCCTAAAATCTTCGGATATTAGCAGGCCTACTAGATACATGAATAACCATTTATCTCGGCTCCCGCCTCGACAAAAATTCACTCTCAAGCAACAAAGTATAATTTCGCGCACTAGGTACATAAATAACCATTTGACAAGTGTGTGAAACTGCTAATGATTATTAATTTATCGATTCTAATTTAAAAATGGATCTAAGAGAACCAACAGTGGCTTCAGACGACGCAAAGGAAATGGCGCTTCATGCTGTTGGCAATCAAATCAATATCTCTATATGTTTACAGAGATTACCGTATGTGGTGTTTAAAGAACACATATTTTTAAATAATTTGACATTGGCAAATTACTTTATTATTATGGACTAGTCCAATAATAGTATATTATTCAATGAGCGAGTAATGATGGCTATTACTCATTCATCCGAATGAGTGATAGCCATTACTCGCGAATAGAATACTATACTTTATCTACAACTATAAGGGAAAAAACACAATATAAATTTAATAACATGTATTATTAATTTTTGTCAACATGATAATTATAATGAATAGTAATATTACTACAGTTGTAAAAAGTTACAGGTGGATTTTCTTTACCCGTCATATTATAAGTAGTGCTTCCTGTGGTAGTTGTACTTATAATATTGTTAACACTTTGTATGGTATAGTTATTCTTGTTAATTGCTTCCACAATTTTTCTTCCTCGTTCTAACTTGTTATTAATGTTGTCGTCGATGTAACCTTCGGCAACTGCGGTTGATTTCCACCCTCCTAGTTTTTTCACAGCTGTGATGTCACCACCCCCGCTCACACAAATTGTCGCCGATGATCGACGAACTGAACGACCCGTTTAAAATTCAGGATCTTTCAGTTTTAGAAACATAGTAATTTGTTTGCCCATAACAGCCAACTTATTTATGCCAACTTTTTGTATAGTGCATTTACCATTCTGGTAATTTAAAAATAAAGAGTTTGATGTGGCATGAGGTGGTCGCAGTGAAAGATATTTTCTACAAATTTCGTTAAATTCACCAGACACAGTAAACGATCTAGATGTCTTTGTTTTAGTCACAGGTATATTGACTATAAGAGCTCCGTTGTAATCTTCTATATCTTCAACTTTCATGGAATGTAACTCGTTTGTGCGGTAGGCTCCCATTAAACCAGGGGTCTCCAAACTACGGCCCGAGGGCCACATCCGGCCCGCGGACAGATTTTGTCCGGCCCGCGGAGGGCTAGCATACTTGAAAACTCCTTTTAGAGAACATATTTTTTATAGCAAATTAAATTTAGTTTACTGAAGTATTCTAATTTTATGTTGAATAATTATTAATATGACATCTACATTGATATGGTCATGAGCTAACTACTCATAACATTGTTGTAGGCTTATTGTTATTGTTTTTGTGATAAGTTGGATAAAGAAATTGTAATGAGTAAAGACATGTATAATATGCAGAAAATTTAACTTTAACTTTTTATACATTTTAAATAAAAGCATAACTTATAACAAGCATAATGACATATGAAATACTAATGAGATTTTCGTCGCACTAGATTGTTACGTAGCGAATAACATGCCACATTTCAAAAACGTTAAGCTATCGATAATGCCCTGGCAACACTAAGCGGGCTGTTATGAAAAGAGGGCCGTTAAGGATCCTTAACAGCCCGCTTTTGATAGCAGCCCGCTCTTAATCGATCGTACAACATTTAGTTGTCACGGAAACAATGACATCTATCATTTTAAAATTATAAATTATAAAATTTTTCATTCCAAATTTTTACCTTCTTGGATAAGCTAGTGCGACGAAAACCGTTGTACATACCACGGGCTGTTAAGGGCCATAACGGCTTTCAGTAGCATTAACGGCTATCTCAGACGTTATGGCCTTCTTAACAGCCCTTGGTATGTAAATAACTATTATGTAATTGAGATTTTCCACTGACAATAGTTTGTAGTTGTGGACTAATTTTACTTGTACCAATTATTAAAAGAGATTTAAGATGCTCATCAGTTAATTTAGATCTGTAAACATTTTTTGTGTACTTCATTTTGGAGAAGGTCTTCTCACACAAATAAGTAGTACCAAAAACAGAAAACAGCCCACGAGCAAATTTATGCAAATTATCAAATTGTTTCAGTGGAAGACTCTTATAAAATTCCAACAAAGATGAGTTTTGATATTTGTTCTTAATTATATCACTGCACTGTAGATCAATCATTTCCATTTGAAGTTCCGGGGCTAGGGTTTCAATGTCAGTATCAAAAGGATTCTGAAAAATCTTAATTTGATTCGCAATGGCATCAAAGTCCGAGAAACGAGTATCAAAATTTATTTTCAAAGCACTCAAAGTTTCGATTGCAAAATCGATAGGAAACTCAGTCTCAGTGGTGTGGCTGAATATTTCACATGTTTTAAAATGTGAAAAACATTTACTTCGTAGTTGTGATTGAAACAGTATCAATTTCTTCCGGAATGATTTGATATTTGTGTATAAATCAGGAAGATGCTGGTTTTCTCCTTGCAATCTCAAATTCAGTTCGTTCACATGTTTTGTCAAATCAACATAGAATGCTAACTTCCACAGCCATGCGTTGTTTTGTAATTCAGTAAGAGGGCGATGTTTTTCATTTAAAAAATTTCGATCACTGCTCGAAGTTCAAAAAAGCGCTGAAGGACTTTCCCACAACTAAGCCAACGTACGATAAGGTAAGTCATTTTCTCCAATCTCTTCAATAAATTGTCGGAATTGTCGGTGATTCAGCCCAAAAGATCTGATAAAATTAACAGTTGATATGACTGGTTTCAGAACTTCAGACATATCCAAACATTTTCCGCACAAAGACTGTTGATATTCTTCATGCATTTCATAGCTTTTATCTACTCCTCGAATATAAATCAACATCTGAGCAGTATCTGACACATCCGTTGACTCATCCAAGGCCAAAGAAAACCACTCAACATGTCCATTTTGTCGAACAGTTGAGAGGATATATTTTCAGCGATGTTTTTTACACCCTTCAAGCCACAGTGTTTGCTGACATACTGACAGTTTTTAATAAATTTACCCTTTCAGGGCACATTTCTTCGGCTACTGCAATTATGCATTCTTTGATCATTTCTCCATCGGTGAATAGTTTTCCACGTTTCGCAATTTCAAGAGCCACACGAAAGCTGGCACGAGTTGCAGCCTCTTGTTCAGTTTTGAGTTTTGTAAATGAAGATTGCTGCGATTTCAATCTGCGCTTCATAGCTTCGAATTTTCCTGTCCGCAAACTTCCTGTATATTTTGAGTAATTTTGAAAATCTTTTGTTTCATAATGACGTTTAATGTTATATTCCTTGAGAACGGCAAATCAAACATAGCGCCTTGTTACTGGACTCAATTACGAAATACTGAATGTTCCACTGCTCTTTGAATTTTCTGCATTCACTATCAATTTTTCGCTTCTTTTCCATACTACTAAATCACACACAAAAGCAACAATTCAAATCAAAATACTGTTACAGAGATGTCTTAAACTTAAACACGCACAAACACGTTTTAAGGAGGTACGCACTATTTTATTTCACAACAGTGTCATAGGAACTGACTTGTGGTTGCGCTACTAGCCTTCTTATATATTCCTATTACTGCCATCTACAAGTGAGTGGAAGACACCAGAACTTTCTCGAACCAACGAGATTATTCTGTACGTGCTGTTAGCGATGGAAGGTACTACCTATTTCCGCTTGTGTCCACCAGATGTAGTGTCACGTTACTCCTCATGGCTCGTACTCTACGACTAATCTAGAAATTACTAGTGATGGGCATAATCGAGATATTTCAATAATCGATTATTAGTAATCGATATAATTTAATAATCGACTAATATTAGTAGTATTAGTAGTAGTCGTACTAATACTAATTAATGCAACCTACAACATAAACGTTCTAATACCACTAACAGTGTGTTTTCTAAGGCCGTGCAACTTACAAATTTACATCGAAACAAACTATCGTCTAAAAATTTAGATCAAATTATATTCCTTAATACCACATTCTTATAAATTTGTTTTTATTAATTTTTATTATTATTGTTATTAATTTATTATATAGGTACCTTTGTTTTTATTGAGAATTTTACTTTTGTTGTTTTTTGCTCATATTTTTTATATATTATTGTGGCAGTTTATAAATATTATTGTAAATTTTGAAGCGTTTTATTTACTAACGCAATATCATCAACACCATTGTATTTATTTAAATTATTGTATTCTTCAATCCGACAATGAAGATCGGTCGAGACTACAAAAAATAATTGAAAGAGAAGCTTCGCTTAGCGATACGACTAATTAGTTGCCACAATCGAACGAGTCCAATGTTAAAATAAAATATCTCGAACCTGGAACTACTATTAATATTTAGTGGTGGGGTTAAAATATATCGAGATATCGACCTTCTCGGTCCGCTGCCACACGTTCCGTGATCGACGTACGACTATTAATTTAGTACTACTAATTTTCAAAGTGCATAGTCGATTATCTCGAGAGATTTTAATAATCGACTAATTCGTGTATCGCATCTCGATTATTCCCATCACTAGAAATTAAAGATAATGACAGGAAAACTAATAATATGCAGTGTTGCCGTTTTGCGGACTTTAGTCCGATTTGCAGCCTTTTTTAAACGTTGCGTACTTTTTCGGACTTTTTTTTCATCAGTGGACTATTTCACTTTTTACCACCGGCAACAATGATAATATGGTTTTGTCCCTCGGAACTTAGTGGAGTAATCAGTATGGCTTGTAGCTTGTAGCTTCATATAATTTTCTAGATGGATGTTATGATGAATATTCAGTGTACTTTTAAGCATCGAGTAGAAAGCCCACAGTGAGAACGACTTGTTTAAATCAGAAAAATACACGAGTAACACATTTTCAGAAAAAGAAGTGCCAATCCATAAAATTCTTGTACGCGGCATCATACTTTCCCTTTGATTTTGTAGGTAGCAAATTTTCTGTTGTGCTTGCGGCTAACTTCAATATGTTAGGAGGAGTACTGATACGCGTTTCGACTACATCAAAAGCACTCGTACTAGTCGTAGTATTCATCTTGTACGCGAAACAAACAGAACTCGAGATAGAAATTCACAAAATGGCACAAAATTATCAATGTTTGTAAAAACTAATGCCATCGCTCTAGCAGCCTCGCACCACCTACTTGCGCCAAAATAATGCACAATGATTTAATTTTGACGTAACAATTGAATAATATTTATTGGCCTCCCGAGATGTAAACATTGGAACTATGCACCGTTCATGTCACATGTAACTTCGTTTTTACGACGACTGAGCGTTTTCCCGCATAGTATGCGGTAAAGTAAATAATCCTTCTTTTTAAACTCCAGCGACGTAGGAAAAATACACAATTTTGAAATCATGAAGCCGATGTTCAGGAGAACGAGATATATTAATTTTTAATCCAATAAGTATAACAAAATACACAAAATTTAAATATTAATTTAATATTAAATTAGTCCAAACACTTCGCTAGGCATCGTGTTTAAGATATAAACTTCATGCAGCAAAATGCAATTTCCTACATTCGATTATAAAAGGCTAATAATAAACGTACCTACCTACCTAATAACAATTAACTTTTATACAATTATTTAAATGTAACAAATTCAAATCTGTCATAATCAATGCATGCTGCCAACTTGAATAAATAAAATATATAGGTATACAAGAGTAAGAACTGCCATTACTTGTCAATATTCTCATAGTACTCCATAGATTATGTGATAGTTGTAGATACAATAAAATAAAATTTTGAAGTATTACTGGTATGGTCATCAATATCGTCTGGTCTTTTCAACGATTTGTTTTTGTCAGTCACATATTTAGCATTTAGATATTTTATTGTAATAAAAACCCGTTGTCGGCTAAATGCTTTGATAAGTAGATATTTGGAACCTAATATACATATTGAGGTTCTATGTACAATATTTTTGCCAGTGTTGAAAGAATCTTGGTGAAATTTCACAAAATAGTTCTTTAGACTGCTTTTTCTGAAGGTTGAATAAGTTCCCCAAAAGAAAGACTCTGAGCCCACGATGGACAACTGCATGAATGGAAATTCGCATATTTTTCATTCATATATGTATGGAGTCCAAGATCAGGAAACTCTTTTTTAAACTTGTTAGCCAAAAATCCGTAAAAAAAGTATTCCAATCCATCTTTTTCCGAAATTTTATGAGTTATAGATTGTAAGAAAGATGTTGACAAACTGGTACTCATATTATTCCCACCAAACTCTGGATTTTCCTTTTGTGGAGGTTGTTCATCAATATTCATATTTTTTAAATCAGACCGTTTTCTCAAGATTTCTTGCTATGCTTCTGGACCATTCCAGGATTTTTACCAAGGAGAATCATTCTAATTCGATACAATGCATTTAAAGGTGACGGGTTGTCGTGAAGTCCACCTCTCGTTCGTATCTAAAACATTTAGGTTTATAAAATTATTGCTCCGTAAGAAACACCATTTATTTGTGAAAAGAAATTTTCCAAACAGTCTTGGTTTAAACGATGGGTCAGTATGTAAGTAATTTCATATTTGGCCGTTAATTCTGGGTATAAACTTTGTAATAATTTACTTGAAACCACTAGCCCTTTTTGAAAAACTTGAAGAGAATTTTTAGAAATACACCTCATCCCAGAAATAGTGTCTATCATTTGATTTAAAAGTTTATCTTGTTTTTTCACATATTTTCCGTAGGGAAGTTTAGTTGGTACTGCGGAAAAAGTTGTCTACGTATTCATCAAGGGAGAAAGGAGAAGGAGATAGAAAAGTGGAAAGCATTGACGATGAAGGGGTGGCAGGCATGTTACGAGTAATCATGAAGGAATTAAAGGAATTGAGGAGAGAGAATGCAGAGATGAGAAAGGAGAATGCAGAGATGAGGAGCGAAATGAAGGAAGAAAGTGTAAGAAGAGAGAAGATAGAACAGGAGTGGAAAAAAGAAAAGGCAGAGATGGGAGGAAAAATTAGAAAGATAGAAGAAAAACTGGAGCAGATGGAAAAGAAAGAGAGAAGAAATAATGTCGTGATTAGAGGGTTGGAAGGGCAAAAAGGAATGGAGAGGCAGGAAGTGAAGGAATGGATTAGAAAGGAATTACGGGTAGAAGTGGCAATAGAAGAAGTGAATAATTGGGGAAGTAATGGAAGGGAAATAATGCTAGTGAAATTGGAAACAAAAGAAGACAAGGAGAGGATTATGAAGAACAAAGAGAGACTGAAAGGCAGCAGAATTTACATCGACCATGACCTCACAGAGAAGGAGAGGGAAATACAGAGAGAAATTTGGAAGTATGCGGTTAAGGAGAGAGAACAAGGAAGGAGAGTCAAAATGGGGTACAGAAAGTTGAAAGTGAATGATAAATGGCTACAATGGGATGGAGGAGAGGAAAAATTGGTAACAAAAAACTGAGTCAGGGGGGTGAAAGGGAAGGGGGAAAATGGAATAGGGAGAAAGTGAGCAGAGGAGAGGAGGAGGGGAGAGAGGAGAGGAAAGGGGTCAGGGCTTGTTTTTGGAATATTGCGGGGTGGAAGAAGTGGATGATAGAAGAGGGAGGTTTAAACAGAGACCTAAGGGTGTATATTGAGGGCTTCGACTACATAGCACTGATAGAGACATGGGTAGAAGAGGGCCTATGGGAGAGGTACAAGGGAAATATGCCGAGGGGTTTCAGATGGAAATGAACAACAGCGAGTAGGGACAGAAGAAGAGGAAGGGCGAAAGGGGGTATAATAACGGGGGTTAAAGAGTCTTGGAAGGAGGGGGAAGAAGGGGGTTGTAATACGGAGAGGATGCAAGGTAGATGGATAAACAAAGATGGGGAGAAGTGGGGACTGTTCGCGGTCTACAGTAACCAGCAGATGCGGCAATTGGTAAAAGAAATGGACGAAGTAGTAGAGCGGGAAGGGGAGAAAATAATGATTGGAGGAGATTTCAATGCAAGAATAGGGAAGGAAGCAAGGTTGGAGGAGTGGAGAGGGGTGGGGGAAAGGGAAGGAAGAAGATCTAGAGATGAAGTGGTAAATGGGGAAGGGAAAATTTTGAGGGAATGGTTAGATGACAGAAACTGGGGGGTGCTTAACGGGAGAGTGAAAGGAGACATGGAGGGCGAGTACACGTATGTAGGGGCGAGTGGAAGATCGGTGATAGACTACGTGCTCACAAGTGAGGAGGTGAGGAGCGAGGTGAAAAGCTTTCAGGTAGGAAACAGGGCCGAATCAGACCATCTACCGATAGAGGTGACGATTAGGGGAGAGCAAACAAAGAAGGAAAAGGAGCTGGACGGAGAGATGAGTTTGAAAAATATATGGAATGAAGCAACGAAAAGGGAGTACAGAAGCAAGTTAAGAAGGGTGGTGTGGGGACGGGTGCAGAGTATAGAAGAAGCCACAAGGGAGATGAATAAGGCAATAGTAAAAAGATACAGGAGGAAGGGGGAGGGGGAAAGAACTTGGTTTGACGAAGAGTGCAGGAGGGGGAAAAGAGAACTGAGGAAGTTACTGAATGGGGCAAGACAAGGGCAGAGAACATGGGAAGAGTACATGGAAGAAAAAGAAAGGCAGAAGGAGATGTGGGAGAGGAAAAAGAAGGAACAGCAGAAAAGAGAAGAGGAGGAAATAAGTGGCCTAAAAGGGGAGAAGGAGATTTGGGAGTATCTGAAGAGGAGGAAGAGAAGAAGGCAGAAAGAGGAGAACATTGGGGACACGGAGTGGAGGAATTATTTCATGCAATTGCTGGGAGGGGTGGAGGGAAGAGGAGAAGAGAGTAGGGGAGAGAGGGCGAGGGTGGAGCAAATAGAAGAATTCACATGGGAAGAGTTGATGAAGGTAAAGAGAGGTAAAGAGGATGGGATAGATACGGAGGGGTGGCTAAACGCTCCAGAAGAGCTATGGCGAGAGACATTAAGATGGTTGAATGACATCTGGTCAGGGAGGAGGAAGCTACCCGATAGGTGGAGGATGGCGGAAATATGCCCTATATGGAAGAAAGGAGATAGGGAAAGGGTGGAAAACTACAGGGGGATATCGCTGCTAGATATTGGGTATAAGATGTATGCAAGCCTGATAGGGGCGCGGGTGGTGGCGGAAGTGGAAGAAAGGGGAATACTGCCGGAAGGGCAAGCGGGATTTAGGGAGGGAAGAGGTACAAGGGACAATCTATATGTTTTAAATTTTATCGTGGAGAGAGAGATGGCAAGAAAGGGGGGAAAGGTATTTGTAATGTTTGTGGACTTGAGGGCGGCGTTCGACAGCGTTGATAGGGATAAATTGATGAAGATATTAGTAGAGATGGGACTGGAAGGGAATAGTGTGGAAAGGATAAGACAAATTTATGAAGAGACGTGGAGCAGAGTGCGAGGGAAGAAGGAAACGACAAAAGGCTTTAGGACCACAAGGGGATTAAGGCAGGGGTGCCCACTGAGCCCTATATTATTTAACACCTACATTGCCAAGTTAGAGGAAGTCCTAAAGAAAGGGCAAGACGGGGGAGTGAAGCTAGATAAGGAAAGGATATGGTCTTTGGCTTTCGCGGATGACTTGGTAATAATGGCGGAAACGGAGGGAGGTTTGAAGGGGATGGCAAGAAGGTTAGGAAGTTTTCTGGGAAGGAGAGGGTTAGAGCTCAACACGAAAAAGACGAAGGTAATGGTATTCGGGAAAGGAGGAGGAAAAAGAAGGGAGATAAAGATGATGTGGGAAGGAGAAGAAATAGAGCAGGTGAGGGAATGGATGTACCTAGGATACGTGATGAGGGACAACAATAGTAAAGAAGGGCATATGAGGCATATGTGCAAGAAAGCGAGGAAGGCTGAAGAAGGGTTGAGGAGGGTCCTGTGGGGAAAGAGAGAAGGGAGTTTCGAGGAGTCAATGAGAATATGGGACACGTGCGTAAGAAGTATAATGCTGTATGGAGCGGAAATATGGGGAGCAAAAGAACAGAAAATGCTAGAGAGGACCTACATAGGGCAGATGAAAAGGGCGTTACGTCTAGAAAAATCAACACCGGACTATGTGGTAAGGCAAGAGACAGGAAGAGAGAGGCTGTGGTTAGAGGCGGGGAAGAGGGTAGTGAGATATGAGGTGACGACGAAAGGGAGAGGACAAGGAAGTTTGGCATATAGGGCGATGGAGGAAGTAGAGAAGAGGGAAAGGGAGGGCAGGGTGAGATCTGAATGGGAAGAAGGAAGAATAAGGATGTATGAAAGAGCAGGTATGTCAGGACGGGAAGTGGAAAGAAGAAGAATGGAGGGGAAGAAGGTGGAGAGAGAAATAGTAGAGAGGTGGAAACAAGTGGAAGCCCAAGAAAGGGGAGAGAAAATAAAAAAGGCAAGATATAATGCAAAATACAAGAGCATACAGGTGTACGGAAGGAAACCTAAGTACTTGGATGGACGACTAACGGCGGAGGAAGAGAGGTGCATAGCGAGGTTTAGATGCGGCAATGAAGAAAAAGCAAATAAGTATTGGATGGGGGAGGAGTATCAAAGGTGTACGGCATGCGGAAAAGAAAGGGAGGATTGGAGTCACTGGTGGGACACGTGTGAGGAATTGAGGTGGAGCAGGGAAGAGAGAGAAAATGGGAGGGATTGGAGAAAGGTACTGGGAGAGAAGGGGAAGGGACTAGAGTGGCTAGGGAAGTTAAAGGGGAAGAGAGAAGAGGCTTGGAAAAGGAGGGAAGGGGAAAATAAAAGTTAGTATGTTTCAGGCAAGGAGGTCTAAAGTTAGAAGGGGGCAATTGTAAAGAGGGAAGAAGAATGGAGGTGTGGAGAGGACGGACACGGGCGGAGGTCGAGTATGAAGGCGGGCCGCACGCACCACGGAGCAATGAAGGGGATTTATTGTATACATGTAAATAGATGTAAATAGATTTAAATGTATCATGGGTATGCCAATAAAGGTTATAATAATATTCATCAAGTCAAACCAGCAATTTACTAATTCCACAAAGTCTGCCACATCTCTTGCTAGTTCTTTGTTTTGATCAGGGAAGTATATACATAAAGCTGTAGCGGTTGTATTCGAAAATAACTCAGCAGTTCAGGTGTATTTGTGAAAATTTATGGCAAGAAGAAATTGCAGAACTGGTGTTTTCAATCAGATATTGTATTACTTCTTTGGTAAGCAGTTTTCCGTCTTGCAAACAAAATCCATGATCAATAAACCAATTTCGTAATAATTTTAGTAAATGCGGAATATCGCCAAAGAAGACATTTTTATCTTGAGTAACTGGATGGAGGCAATACCTCTTATTAATGTTTATTCCTAACTCCTTCCAAAGTCCCATGTTACCTCCCTCACAATCTGATATGGATTTATTGTTATGATCCTGAAAAGAAAAGTCAATCCGCTCAATGGGTCTATCGAACAAAACTGAAGCCTACAAAAGCACGACGAACTCACATTGCTGGTAAGAAGATGATTGCTAGCTTTTTTTTCTAAAACGGGTCATATTGATACTTTAGCATTAGAAGATAGACGTGCCGTTACTGCCGATTGGTACACAAATGTCTGTTTACCACAAATTTTTGAAAAAGTCCGTGAAAAACGCCAAAAAGGAAAAATAATTTTACATCATGACAACGCATCGACGCATACAGCAAAACTAACAACTAGATGCCCTAAAAGTTAGCACCATGAATCCTGCACCATACAGCCCTAACCTAGCACCTTGTGATTTCTTTTTCTTTCCAAAAATTAAGATAAAATACGTGGAATCAATTTTTCGTCATCAGATGAAGCAGTAGAACATTATAAAAACCTAGTTTCTGAAGTGTCTCAAGAAGAGTGGCATCATTGATGTAATGACTGGTTTCATCGAATGCAAAAATGTATTTACGTTAAAGGGGAATATTTTGAAAAGCAATAAAACCTTTTAATTTTTTTTAAATTAATCCTTGTTTGATTTTCTAGAAATTTTTAGTTTTGCCCTCGTACACAAGCAACGACTGTAATTTTTTTTTTAATTCTGTTATTAATTCGAAACGTAGTGCTTTGGTGACTTTTTTATCAAATCCAATACAGGTTGTTCCAGTTATTGATCAAACCCCTTGTTATTATCACTTGGATATAAGCGTGTCGTCCCATCACTTCATCATCCTTAACATCATATACATATAAAGCGCTCACCTGCACTTCCTCAAATGAAAGAACAGTAACTTTCTGCTCAATATTTTTTGATAATCCATTATTTTCAACTCATCTTTCAATATACCATTTTTTAAATTTACACTTGAAACCCAACCCTGCAAGGTAGTGGTATTCCTGGAAAAGGATAGTGTAATATTTGACGTAAATATATATAAGCGCGTTTGCTTAAGTAGCGTAGAATGAAGCCCTTTGAAATTCCATTTGCTGTCCTCCTAGCCTTAGTTTTCTACTTCGTGATGATATCTATATTATTAGGTGTAATTAAATTTCATTAAATTCACGTTCAAATGTTCTCATTTGTTCAACTTTTAATTTAAACTGTTCATTTTCCTTCATAACAGCATCTAGTTTTCTTTGCAAAATTTCTTCACGATTTTCTGTGCTTCTGGATGGCTCATTTTCTAAATGTGGATCTGTTATGATAGGTTCTGAAGAGAAAGAAAGAGAAATGAGTTTTTCTACGATTCCTCTATGTTGTTTTACTTTGGCACGCACAGTTCTATCACTTATTGATAGTCTAGCACTCGTTTCGGGTAGTAAATTTAAGGAAGGTATTGCTAAAATAAAAAAAATATAACAATAACGCACGAAACATTTCTCAGATCTCTTGTTCCTACCGGTATTGTTCAGTTCTCTGGGAGATGTATGCTTCAACTTTGCTTGCACACCATCCTCGAAATCTGAAAGTGACTCTACAACCATTCGAGCATGGAGAGCGTGGTCCAATGAAGGCTCAGAAATACGTAGGAGAAGTAGTGGTCGGCCAGGAATTATAAATGAACGTCAAGAAAGGCGTCATCGGCGCCTGGCCACAATTAACCCGTTTAAGACAACACGGTCGGTGGGGTCTATGCGAACAATTTATCGCAGAATTCGTTCGTATGGCGTCATATCGACCAATTGTTCGTCTTCCTTTAATCGCAGAGCATCGAGTTGCCAGGCTCCAGTGGCGTAGGCTGAGGGAGCATGCGGCCGATGAATGGCATCAAATCATGTTCAGTGATGAAATCCGGTTTTGCCTGTGGCAATCTGATGGACGATTGCATATCAGAAGGCCTATTGGACAAAGGGTAAATATGCAATTAGCACTTAGACGCCATTTTGGTTTAACACCGGGTGTTATGGTTGGGGGTGCAATACAATTTGGAAGCCGGTCAACTCTAGTCTTCATTGAAGGAAGTCTGAATGCGGCCCGCTACATCAACGAAGTTTCGGAGCCAGTTTTGTTGCCATACCTTCAAAGACATCACAACAGTGTTTTTCAGCAAGACAACGCTGGGCCACACATTACAAGAGTAACGCAGAGAGTTTTTTATGACAATAATGTCAATTTACTGCCATGGCCTGCAAGATCTCCAGATTTATCGCCGATTGAACATGTATGGGACATGATTGGCAAAAGAGTCGAAGATTTTCCAGCGCCTATAGACACCTTGGCTGAACTTCGAGTTCAAATTCAAAGAGCTTGGGATGAAATACCGCAAGCAGAAATTGATCATTTAATTTTAAGTATGCCCCGGCGCTTAAATGAATGCATTCGTTTTGGAGGAGATACCACACATTATTAATTTTTAACATTGTTCTTAAATACAGATTGTCTTGAAATGTTATCATTCATTGTCTTAGTGAATCTCAAATTGTCACCAAAATTTCGAGTTCGTAGGATCGTCCCTTCTTGGTGCTCTGTTTTTTTTTTTTTTGCGATCAGTGTATATATTTTGCAATACATCGCCATTTCGTACAAAAATCAGAATGTTGAGTTGTACGTAAAATAGGTACAAAAGCAGTCAAACTATAAATGCGGTCGGTAGGAGTTATTCTGCAAGTTTGAATAATTATTTATTGCAGTAATTATTTCTTTGCGAGACGCCTAATATCAAATAATAAATGTTGGTAAAAAGTTGTAAAACGTGTGGTACGTCTGCTGTTACAATAAACAAAGTGTGTGTCAAATTGTATAGGCGATCGAAGAAATCAGGACATTTATATTTTTTTAAGTAAGCAATTTCTACACTAGGATGTTACCGTAATGGCCATCCTGTGCTCAGAATGTTCCCTGGTTGGCACTAGTTGAGTAGTTGGTATCAATGTTAACTTGCGCAAGTCAGTTGGCTCTTTGATTTAACCTATGTTTACAGCCTGAGTCGTTGTGTTCATTGAACCTATTGAATATAATGGAAAACACAGAAAGCAGTGGAGAATCTACTGAAAATCGTATAAAAAAATTGGCAAAGAGTAAAGCCGAAGGTATAACGAACAACGACATAAAAAATCACATTCCTGACATACCAATGGAAGTATGGACGAAAACGATAAACAAATTACTTAAAAGTGGGTTCGTACAAACAATTGGATTGCAGATTGTTAATTTCCTTCTAATGTTAAACATTTCAGGGTCTTGGAACTATTCCAAGATAAGAATCAACTGTTTTACAAATATAAAGATCCATCCAAGAAGACTGTGAACAAGGGCTCTGATAATGAAGAAAGAGTCGTCTATAAGATCATAGAGGAAGCTAACAATAAAGGCATATGGATTAGAGACATAAGGTTCAAATCAAATTTGAATATGACGCAGTTGAACAAGGTTTTAAAGAGTTTGGAGACCAAAAAGATTATTAAGGCTGTAAAATCTGTCGCTGTAAGTAATGTTGAGAATTAATCCTTAAATGGTAATTGCCAAATCTTACAACCAGTCATTTAAATGGCGGGCTCTCTAATTGTGCACTTTCGTTGCTAGGAACGTATGTATACGTTTTTGTATATATGGGTCCTGTGAGCGAAGAATTGCTGTTTTTACTGAGTTAAATGACGAGAAACGTAAATATGTGTCTTGTAAGAGCTTGTATTACTGCAACTGTACGAATTCGTTGCTATATTGTTATAGTAAAGAAACTTGTAGAAACCCGAAAAGGTGACTCACCAGTTACGGGAGTGTATGTGTACGTTTTTTAAGAACATCAGCATTTAATGTTTGACTGTTTTTGTGTTGTGATCACATTGTGTTTAAAATTTGAACAGGTAAGTCTTTAAAATTTAATTTTGAATTATACCATTGAATACCTATTACTTAATATATTTTTTAATGATTATAGATATAAATAATTGGTTTTATATTTATTTTATTTTTAAATATTTTTGTTTGTTTTCTAGCATACATAAGGTTTTTCACCTTAACAGAAAAAGAATTGAAAGAATATGCTGAGCAATTTCTGTATAGCGGGGAAAGTGATGATGATGATATGTTGATGGATGATATGTATTGTGAAATTGAAGAATTAAGTAGTGAAGATGAAAATGCTGAAGAAGTATCTCATAGTCCCAATGTTTATGACTTCACTGAAACTCAAATGAAGGAATAATTGATTAAAATTTCATCATGACCAGCGAACTTTTTGTTTGTTTTTTGTCTCGTGTTAATTTTTTTAAGGTACATTTTTCGTTCTCATGTGTAAGGCAAACTTAATGATTAGTGACAGTTTAGAAGTTGATTTACCTTACTTGTGTGAAGAAGTCTGAATGTGGCCCGCTACATCAACGAAGTTTTGGAGCCAATTTTTTTGCCTTACCTTTAAAGACATCGCAACAGTGTTTTCCAGCAAGACAACGCTAGGCCCCACATCACAAGAGTAACGCAGAGAGTTTTTAATGACAATAATGTCAATTTACTACAATGGCCTGCAAGATCTCCAGATTTATCGCCGATTGAACATGTATGGGGCATGATTAGCAAAAGAGTCGAAGATTTTCCAGAGTCCATAGACACTTTGGCTGAACTTCGAGTTCAAATTCACAGAGCTTGGGATGAAATACAAGAAGCAGAAATTGATCATTTAATTTTAAGTATGCCCCGGCGCTTAAATGAATGCATTCGTTTTGGAGGATTATTATGCATTATTAATTTTTTAACATTGTTCTTAAATACAGATTTTCTTGAAATTGTTATCATTCATTGTCTTACTGAATCTCAAATTGTCACCAAAATTTCAAATTCGTAGGATGATCCCTTCTGGGTTCTCTGCTTTTCGCGATCAGTGAATATACTGGTTCCAGAACTGAAATCGTTGAAAATAATC
Organism: Geotrupes spiniger; assembly: GCA_959613385.1. NCBI lineage: Eukaryota > Metazoa > Arthropoda > Insecta > Coleoptera > Geotrupidae > Geotrupes > Geotrupes spiniger. The sequence goes on along the minus strand of OY390733.1, from coordinate 49,946,111 downwards.
CGGAACTTGAAAAATCTGGTCAAAGTGTAATAACATTGATGGACAAGTATTTGGAAAAAGGACATTCGTTATTTGTAGATAACTTGTACTCGAGTACTTTATTATTTACATATTTGCATAAACATAAAACCAATGCTTGAGGAACAGTTAAAAAAAATCGAAAATGTATGCCTGTTTTTCCTTCAAAAAAGCTAAAGAAAGGACAAGTAATTTATATATGTCTGGCCCATTATTGTGTACAAAATGGTGCGATAAAACAGATGTCCTAATAATTACAGCCATACATGAAGTAGGAATGATTAAAACTGGAAAAGAAGACAGAAACAGCGGTGAAAAAGTTTTAAAACCAATAGCTTGAGTGCGTATAATAACTATATAGGAGCCGTATACAAGTCAGATATGGTTCTAAGCAGCGTAAAATCTAATCGAACAAGTGTAAAATGGTGTAGAAAAGTATTTTTTGCACAACCCGTTCAAAAGTGTGCCATGTTAGACACATGTAACTAACGGATAATGACGGATTTCCGTCCAACTAATTCTGAACTCAGAGCCGGGCGAACATGCTCTTGTTCGCCCGGCACAGCGGGCTGAAATGTTAATTGGCATGGTTTCTATCGTAGTTTCTACTTTGTGAATTGACATTACCAGTGAATTGTAATATAAACATTCATAATTATTATTAAATACAAATGGATTTGAATTTTTGTCATTATTCGGTTGTGAAAAAATAATGTGTAACTCGGGCAGTATAGGCCCTTGTTGAAATCTTAATTTTTACGCCCTTGGTAAACAATATACTATTTTCATTTACTTGACCTGGCTGTACTAAACGCATACATTTTATACGATAACGCTCTCAATAAAAAACACATATAGCAGATATAAAGGATGGTTGAGACCTTTACTATGTGGGAGTCCATATTAATGATGAAATAAAACAATGACAACGTTTATACCACGTTGTCATTATTTTATTTCATCATTCGTATAGCTGATTTTCAACTTGAACTAATCAAAGAAATCTTTGAAAAATACAATACAACTTATAAATGAAACTAAACTATAATAATTAAATTTGAAAGTTATATTTAACTTTAATTTTAAAATGTTACTAATATAATTTTGTGTTTGTGTAATTTTGATTTAAATACGAAGAATGTACGGATATGAAATTCATTTAAAACGCCGTATTTGGAGCACTATAATCTTAAAAATAACCTGTAACGAAAGGGTTAAACTCAGTATGAGGTCAATATGCTTCATTTACAAGAGTATTTTCTTCATTGATATATTTTAACCGTTTTGGTTGGTTAATATCGAGTAACGAAGTTGTAATTTCAGTGATAATGCGTATATTAATTAGGTAGTGTATAACAAATCAATAATATAACAGTATATCACCAGAGCATATTTTGTGACCATAGTTATGAAGAAATATATCCATATGTAAATGAAATATCAAGTTGTAAATAATAAGTGAATTAGCAATTTTTCACAAAATAACATTTATCTTTTCTACTGAAGATGAATCTGTAACAATTTCAATGTACATTTGGAAATATTATTAAATTATATTATTTTTATTATTATTATTATTAAACATTATTAAGTATTATTTTGTGAAAAAGTTTGTTAGTTTCTTATTATTTATATTAAGAATTTCACAGCTCTGAATCATCAGAATGCAATATCAAGTTCTTTGTCCCTATTGTTTTTTAATGAAACGTTGTTACTGTGACATGTTACAATTTTAAAAACGTGAGCACTCGCTGCATGTTAAAAATTGCTCCGGATCACAACCCAAAGTACAGGCGATTTTTACTTGTTAAGCAATAACAATAGTGATGTGGTAAGTTTGCACACATAACAAATTTAAGATAACCAAATATATATTTATAATTGTACCAATACCGAGAAAAACTAGCGAAGCCTATCTTCTAACGTGGTTTTTTCTGCAAGTTACACAAGTAGTAGGTCTGTACAATAAAGCGAAAAATAATTGTATACACAAAAGGAAACATTGATGAAAATAGAATGGCAAAAAAATGGACAATAAAAGGTATGGAAAGTAGCTGTAAAAGAAATAAAAGAACACAAAGAAAAGGAAATAAGGACGGAACAGACAGAGTTTAATGTGGAAATTACAAAGTTAAAGCAGGATAATGAAGAATTTAGAAAAGAAAAACAAGACATTAAGAAAGAAAATACGGAAATTTTCAGTGAACTCCGAGATACCAGAAAAGTTATAGAATGGATGAAAAAGAGTGAGCAAGAATGTGGGTATGAGTGGATAACCAATGAATAATAATGCAAAACAAGGAATACATAATTTCCTGAAAGAGCATTTTAAAAATTGATATTAAGGCTAAAGCATTAATGAAAATTTAAGAAAACACCTTTGTAATAGAGCTAAAGCACAAAAATGATAAAAAGTACAAGAGAAATTAAAATTGAAGAATTTCAAAGAAGAAAGAGTATATATTAGCAACGATCTAGCAAAAAAAAAACAGAATAAACCAAGACAAATTAAAATAATAGCACAAGGAAAGATGAGAAAAGGAGGTCTTATAATTCGATTCAAGAACGATGGTATGCTATTGATGGTATAGAGTGGGAATGGAATATAAAGACGGAAAAACTAGAAAGAACAAAGACAGAAACTAAATATGCAATATGGGAAGGAAAATATGGAGACAGACGGAGTAAAAAGAAAGGAAATGATAAGAAAAGATGTATTAACGACAGTGGTGTTTATACGATTCTTAATGTACTTGATTTGTTAGTCAAATTAACGCTGATTAACTCAAAATCATTTATTCGATTTGTTAGCACACTGGCTTCAATTGGTGTCACAGTCGCATCCTCAGGGTGCAACAAACAACTTAAATATATAACATTCTCCCTCTTAAATTAACAACAACAACAATTAATACGCAATTGCATATCTTGATGGTTTTTTTGTCATTCTACTAGAACTTATAATAGTGTTGTCCGATGCCAAAATTCATACCCGGTTCTTTGGAAGAATCATTTGGAAATAATTTAATTAATCTACATACATAAACTTGGATATAAAGTCTGAGTGTAGCAAATACTATTAGGGTTTTGAAAGAAAATCCTAATATTATATTGTACTCTTTAGAGCAACATTGGTGTTAAGTCATGTTCCCAATTATGTATTATGTACAGCAGCTACAGGCCTTAAAATGACGGTAGGACTTCGAAGAGTGCAGCTTGAGTTTGCTCACCAGAATGTGAATTGGGGTGACAACGAATGGAAGAACGTGCTCTTTACAGATGATCATAGATTTAGTCCTACATCACCAGACGGTCCTGAGAAGGTATGGCGAAGACCAGGAGAGCGAAACAGTCAATGCCGCATACCTCCCAGACTTGGATTTAATGGGAGCAGTGTAATGCTTGTTGAAAACGACTCATTGATGGCACACAGATACATACTCGAATGTTTAGAACCACACATGGTTTCATTCGCGCCATTTGTTCGCGAGAATTTTCATGTTATAGATGATAATACTCACCCACATTCTCGCGCACATTGCGAGAATTGTCGACCGATACGTGGAACAAGTTGGTATATGACGTCTTCCGTGGCCAGCCAAGAGTCCCGACTTGAAGTCAATAGAGCACATCTGGGATTTTCTACCTGGTCAGAGACGTTGGATGTTTTAAGGGTGGCACTGGCAGAAGAATGGGCTCAAATCCCTCACGAATACATTGCCACCTTCATTCGAAGCATGACTAATCGTTCAAGGGGGACTTACACCTTGTAGGCCAATTTTCAAGAATTTATAGTAAAAAAACTAGAGAACATTTAGATATGAAACATTTTTCATGTTATTGTACATCAATGAACACCACACATAATTTTTTGTAAATGTCAATGTTGACTCCCAAGACCTGGAGAGTGCTTTAACAGCACCTCTGTCGAAAATGAAGGGTCAAACGGTGTGCAGGATTGGGTCCACCCTAGTTATCGGAAATAAAAAATGCAACAATGCTTTTGATCGTTGTTATGTCAGCAAGGTGCCGATCGTTCACTTTTTCGAAATTACGATTTTTCGCGAAATGGCGAACATTTTCCCAAAAAAGTCATATTTTTACTATGTTTTCTGTCCCATTCGAAGCTGTCAGAAAGCGGCAAAACGAAATTTTCCAAAAATGAACGATCGGGACTTTGGTAAGTGTTTCCTGTGTATATAAAAAAAAATTCATGTCAAAAAATTCCATATGCCTAAGTACCAATTGGTACTTTCGACTTTAATAAATCTAAATGTGGTCTAAGGGATCTACTCAAAAACCTAATAGTGGGAGATACCCCCTTTGCACAGTGTTGAGTGGTCCGGTAATCTATGAAGATGTAATAATAAATTTAAAGCCTTAATGCTATCTTGTCTCCAATAGTGTTTAACAAAGCTCACTTGATAGTTTTCACACTGTTTACCACAGTTTCATTGATTGCTGGATAGAAAGGAATTTATGGCATTCGTTGATACAAAATTTTGAAATTCTTGAAAACAAATTGTCTTCCACTATCAGAAACCAACACATTCAGAAAACCGTGCAAACACTACATAGAGCATTAATTGTAACAGACGGTGCAATGCTATTCACGATAAAAGCTTGAAGCCATTTAGAATAAACGTTTACCAGGACTAATATATATATATATTTATTACAGAATGGGTCTGCATAGTCGATATGCACACGGTCTCAAGGTTTTTGTGGATACACCACGGAACAGGTTTCACCAAAGGTGCATCGTTTCTCTTTAACAGACAATTCTGATATGCTTGCACCATCATCTCAATACCTTTACTCAATCCTCACTACCATGGATAAAAACTTTTTGTTTTCACCATACCCATGTGAGCTTTATGTAATTCTTTTAAAGTATTATCCCTTAATATACTTGGTGTAACAATCTTATATCCCAGTAATATACATCTGGTTTCAATCGTAATTTGATATGTAAATAATAAGCTTCTCAATGTAGTATCCTTTTTTGAATTGATAAAAATGATATTATGGACCATTGACAAAATTACGTTTTCTTTAATAGAAATCAAGTAAGAAAACGTGTCATCAAAATTATCTAATTTTGGTTTATCGAAGAGCCTTGCAAAGTAGTCGGCAAAATGTTTAGTTGAAGCTACATATATATATATATATAGACACATTTTCAATATATATATATATATATATATATATATATATATATATATATATAAAATGTAAAATTTACATGATAGATGGACGAATCTTACACCTCAATGGTGCAGTGAAGATTAATTAAAACAGGTCCATGAAGACTAACTGATGGATCGCTAGACAATATTGTTTCTGGGTTATTACCCTTAATTGCAGCAATCCTTTTATATGTTGACACTGGACGTTTGACAGTCGTCTCTTGTTTAGTCTCCACAAGGTGTTAGACAAGGTATCGTCTCGTCAATGTTCTGTTGTCAGTGGTTCGTTAGGAGTGATTGGCTCGCGCCAAGAAGTTTTGATGGCCACTACATGTACAGGTATTTCAACAACTAAGGTTCTTGGTAATCGCTACTGACGAAGGGTAATAACCCAGAAACAATATTAATCCACCAGTTAGTCTTCATGGACCTGTTTTAATTAATGTTCACTACACCATTGAGGTGTAAGATTCGACCATCTTTCGTGTAAATGTTACATTTTGCTGTCAGATTTGACAAGACACATTTTCAATATATATATATAAAATGTCATAATTGAATAATATTAAGGACCATATTTACAGTCAATTAGCCGTTAACTCTGGAATACCCTTGTTTGGACTTATCAAGACCTATGATCTGTTACTAGAGTAAATTTTCTTGCACATATTGATGGAATTTTTGTACATTGATAACAATTGCTAGCGATTTTTACTTAACATTTTAGATACCTATGTAAGTAATTGGTTTTCAACTCCCGAAGGGAATACATGTAAAAGCACTGCTCCTACACCATACTGAGATGCATCAGCTGTAAGCATATAACCATAGTGATCTATTTTTATTAGCGTTATCTTTTAATTATAAATAATTATGGTATAACTTACTCAAATTGATACAATATAAAATTGGACATCCAATAGAATAAGAACTAACAAAAAGGTTCAATTCAAAAGTGTCACCAAAAATCAAATCTTACAAATTAATAAATAAATCAATTTTTGAAAAAAAAATATCAAAATAGGAAAATGACTTGAACACGAAAAAACGAAGGTTATTGTGTTGAAAAAAATATGATTTAAAATATGAAACAGCAACAGTCACGAGACATCCATAGAGTTAGAAAAAAGAAAGTACTAAGAAGGATCATCCAATAAATTTGTATATATGACACTTAAACCATCGATATCTTGTCTAGAGTTAATAGTATGTGCATTCTCTTTTATGAAGCACATTTCTAAAAAAAAATCTCTTTTGATAATTTCTTTCAATTTCCAAAATCTTAACACCATCCCAATCAATATTATGTTTATCAAATCTGGCATGAGAGGAAAGAGCACAAGCCCTTGGTTTACAATTAATATCACTTTTATGTTGTGTAATCCTCCTTTTTAATTGTTGGCATGTTTGACCAATATAAACATTTCTACAATCCTTACAATTAATTTTATATATAACATTAGTTTTTGATAACATATTAGTACGATCTTTTATGTTAGAGAAAAGAATTTACGTATCCTTTTTAATATTTTTAGAGAAAATTCTTACCCTGTTAATTTGCTGAATAAAATTCTTTTTAATTCGGTTGATGTACAATTGAATACTAACAGGACCGTTAGTCCGGATGACATTAAGATTTTTAAGTCGCTTCCTTATGTTCACAATTTAACTAGTCAATTAATCAATTCATTTTCTACACAGTACAGTAACATAACAGTGGCTAAGTTTAGTGTAAAAACAGTTAGAAACCTTTTCTCTAACATAAAAGATCGTACTAATATGTTATCAAAAAACTAATGTTATATATAAAATTAATTGTAAGGATTGTAGAAATGTTTATATTGGTCAAACATGCCAACAATTAAAAAGGAGGATTACACAACATAAAAGTGATATTAATTGTAAACCAAGGGCTTGTGCTCTTTCCTCTCATGCCAGATTTGATAAACATAATATTGATTGGGATGGTGTTAAGATTTTGGAAATTGAAAGAAATTATCAAAAGAGAATTTTTTTAGAAATGTGCTTCATAAAAGAGAATGCACATACTATTAACTCTAGACAAGATATCGATGGTTTAAGTGTCATATATACAAATTTATTGGATGATCCTTCTTAGTACTTTCTTTTTTCTAACTCTATGGATGTCTCGTGACTGTTGCATATTTTAAATCATATTTTTTTCAACACAATAACCTTCGTTTTTTCGTGTTCAAGTCATTTTCCTATTTTGATATTTTTTTTTCAAAAATTGATTTATTTATTAATTTGTAAGATTTGATTTTTGGTGACACTTTTGAATTGAACCTTTTTGTTAGTTCTTATTCTATTGGATGTCCAATTTTATATTGTATCAATTTGAGTAAGTTTATTTTACATCTTCTATTTATAATTTTTGTAGAAGTCCTGATGATGTGGATAATGATCCACGAAATATAGACTATTAATAAAGATATAGAATAAATCGCCCTTATTAAGACCGCAAACCCAACGGAGTGTTTCCGTAAAATAACTAATTATAATTATTTCGGTCGTGCGTATTACATTATATATATATATATATATATATATATATATATATATATATATATGCGCTTCTTGGTTCTCGGGTTGTGAACCGCGTTGTGGAAATGTTCCCCGAAGGGTCGCTTCGACGTTTCGGCAGAGTCCCATCTGCCATCTTCAGGAAGCTCTGCACCACCTATAAGGGGGTGGGAATTTTTGGACCAAATTTGGCAGAAACATTGGACTAGTCTAAGGTAACAATTGATTAAAATTTGATAAAGAAAACACTTCATCTTTTTGATTTTTCTTTAATAATGTGTTGGTCCGCCCCTATTCCTGATACACTCATTGATTCCAGCAGGTAATCAATGTCTTCTTGAGGTATGGCATCCCAAGCAGCCTGTACTTCATGCCGTAGAGCTTCTATTGTCAACGGTGGGTTCGGTAGATTCCTCAATCTTCTACCCATCATGTCCCACACGTGCTCAATGGGCGACAAATCGGGAGATCTTGGCGGCCAAGGCAAAAGATTAACATTGGTTTCTTCAAAGAAGTAAGAGAAACCCTTGATACGTGAGGTCGTGCATTATCTTGCTGAAAAAGTGGGTCTTCCAGCCCTCGAAGAACATGTGGTTCTACCACTTCGTCAATGTAGCGTCGGGCGGTCATACTGTCCCGAATGAAGAGCAAGGGTGACATACTGCCGTAAGCAATAGCACCCACACCATCAACCCCACAGTTCGGTGAACATGCCTTGCAATCGAAAAATCAGGATTGCGCCTTTCTCCACGTCTTCGTCAAACAGTCATCCGACCATCATGCATTCCTAAACAAGATCGCGATTGGTCACTAAAGACAACTCGATGCCACTCCAAGTTCCATTGAAGTCTTTCCGTGCACCAGGCCAAACGTTCCTGGCGATGTTGAGCAGTGAGGGGTAACACAAGGTGTTGGCGGTAAGACAGCAAGCCAAAGGTTCTTATTCGACGATAAACTGTTCGCAAGCCTATCGGACGACCTTGTTCACCTAACCATTGATCAGCTATTGATCTAGTTGCAGAGAATCGGTCTCTCAAGGCCATTAGTCTTAAGCGGCGATCTTGACGTTCATTGGTTCGTCTTTGAGCCCCAGTGCCTCTTCTCCGCCGTTCACCCCATGTTCAGACCACGCATTATTGTTGAGTGGTGCCGTCCCAAACGGTTGCCGATTTCTCTAAACGAAAAACCTGCTTCTCGTAAACCAACAATCCGCCCACGGTCAAAGTCACTCAACTGCTGGTAAACTTGAGGTCTCCTTCCTCTAGGCATCATTAAACACTTGAAACACTTTAAACTAAAGAACGGGATCCGAAAAAGTGGAATAAATTCAAAAAATGACTCGATAATTGCTTGTCTATCACCACCTCTAAAAATGACACAAACGTCAAAAATCCCATGACTACTTGATGATTGAGTTTCAAATTCTAATCAACTATTTCCCTGCACTAGTCCACTATTCCTGCCAAATTTGGTCCAAAAATTCCCACCCCTTCTAGGTGGTGCAGTTTATATGTCACTGGCGAACTGATTAAATCTATATCTAAATTTACATCATCAACATTGAAGTCTCCATTCAGAGTTTTTGCTACCTTTGATAATAAAATTTAGCCATAATTTCAACTAATTCAACAGACTTAATTAATCGCATTTCTCGTGTTTCCAAACTTAAAATAATCTGACTTATAAATTCATAATTGGATTGAATAAATGCTATTCGTTCAGCATCCAATGAACTATTACTAAAATTTGCAATATATCGTCAGCAAGAATCGGTAGTTTCGTCCACTATAAAAAAAAACATAGTTATTTTTAACAATTTGTTTGATTTTGTCAAGCTTATCGACATAAACATATGGTACATAACATTTTCGGAGAGTGCTTTCGTCCGGTACATTGTAGCGACATTTTTTTTCTCTAAAACTTGTTTGAATGTAGTGTTTTGCAATTTTTGAAGTGGGATGTTAGCCGAAAGTAAAGCTTTACACAAATCTGAGTTGAATACTTGTTGCTCATTTTGCTTAGCGGTAGAGCGCGTACAGACACACACAAAAGTTTCATTGTCCTAACTTCAATAGTAATTCCGAAAATTAGGGAAGGTCAAAACGTATTTCCGTTAAAATCTCATGTTCGAAAATTTTCATGATTACTAAACTTCCTTAAACAAGTATAAGAAAGTAAAAATAGGTAACTATTAAAAAATATATTAAACGATTTATACTAAAATATGCACAAATATAATCTAATATGCCAAATATGATAAAATCTCCAAAAATTGCAATTATATGCAAAATATGCAAAAATTAATATGCGTCAATCAACTACAAATAATGAAATTCGTGTACATACTAAAAGATTTTGTTGTAGCAAAAATAATAAGTGATATGCAAATTTCGTAAATTCCGGTCTCTATTCATCACTACAAACAAACGATTAAAATTTGAAAACAAATTTGCTCCATTACGATTTTCATTTAATAATAATAATAATAATATGTTTATTGCTGTAGATCCATAGATATTAGCATTGTCAATATACATACATCACAACAAATACAAATATACAATCACAATGTAAACATGGTAAAAACATCACAACACATAATCATGCAAAGAATAAAACGCCTTTTCCAACAAAAACTGTTTCAATGTAATCTTAAATTTTCTGTGATTCTGATGTTTTAAATCATCAGGTAAAGCATTATATGCTGCAATGCTTTGTAATAGGGTCCTCTTCATAAAATTTGGATCTATAGATGGAATAGTGGCCCCATTACATTACGTAACATTACGTGTCACCATAGTCGAGTAAATATCACAATTACGTAAAAATATTTCTTTGTTATTTAGACAAAATAGCACCAATTTCATAATATATATACTTGGTAGAGTCAGTATATATAGAAATAACAGTTGGCAAGGAGTGCGGTAAGGTACACTACACATATATCTAATAGCGCGTTTTTAAATTATAAACACATCCTTAAAGCTAGAAGCCAATCCCCAAAAAATTATACCATAACGCATATGGGATTCTAAGTGGGCGAAATAATATTCGTTTATGGAGGTCGTAGACACATGTTTTTTTTAACTTTGCAATCCATAAAGGGCTGAGCACAATTTACTACTATGGGATGAACAGTGCACATCCCAATTCAAATGCCTGTCAAGATGTAAACCTAGGAATTTAACAGCCTCAACTTCAGGAATTGATTTATTATAGGTCGGAATGAATAGGCTATAATCAACGTTATGTTTAATAGTAATAGTTATTTACACTCGAATGCGGGAAGTTCAATTATACAGCGCGACGGCTTCGTTTGAGCCTTATTTGCCGGAGCGCTGTAAAATAACTTAACGCATGAGATTTGTATTAAATTTTTTGGCCGATAATTTTATTTTAAATTAATAAGTCATCTTTTTATACCTATATATTTTATTTATTCAAGTTGGCAACATTGCATTGTGACAGACATGACAGATTTGAATTTGTTACATTTAAATAATTGTATAAAAGTTAATTGTTATTAGGTAGGTAGGTACGTTAATTATTAGCTATTTATAACATTATAACCTTTATTGGCATACCCATGATACATTTAAATCTATTTACATGTGTACAATAAATCACCCTTCATTGTTCCGTGGTGCATGCGGCCCGCCTTCATACTCGACCTCTGCCAGTGTCCGTCCTCTCCACACCTCCATTCGTCTTCCCTCTTTACCATTGCCCCCTTCTAACTTTAGACCTCCTTGCCTGAAACATACTAACTTTTATTTTCCCCTTCCCTCCTTTTCCAAGCCTCTTCTCTCTTCCCCTTTAACTTCCCTAGCCACTCTAGTCCCTTCCCCTTCTCTCCCAGTACCTTTCTCCAATCCCTCCCATTTTCTCTCTCTTCCCTGCTCCACCTCAATTCCTCACACGTGTCCCACCAGTGACTCCAATCCTCCCTTTCTTTTCCGCATGCCGTACACCTTTGATACTCCTCCCCCATTCAATACTTATTTGCTTTTTCTTCATTGCCGCATCTAAACCTCGCTATGCACCTCTCTTCCTCCGCCGTTAATCGTCCATCCAAGTACTTAGGTTTCCTTCCGTACACCTGTATGCTCTTGTATTTTGCATTATATCTTGCCTTTTTTATTTTCTCTCCCCTTTCTTGGGCTTCCACTTGTTTCCACCTATCTACTATTTCTCTCTCCACCTTCTTCCCCTCCATTCTTCTTCTTTCCACTTCCCGTCCTGACATACCTGCTCTTTCACACATCATTATTCTTCCTTCTTCCCATTCAGATCTCACCCTGCCCTCCCTTTCCCTCTTCTCTACTTCCTCCATCGCCCTATATGCCAAACTTCCTTGTCCTCTCCCTTTCGTCGTCACCTCATATCTCACTACCCTCTTCCCCGCCTCTAACCACAGCCTCTCTCTTCCTGTCTCCTGCCTTACCACATAGTCCGGTGTTGATTTTTCTAGACGTAACGCCCTTTTCATCTGCCCTATGTAGGTCCTCTCTAGCATTTTCTGTTCTTTTGCTCCCCATATTTCCGCTCCATACAGCATTATACTTCTTACGCACGTGTCCCATATTCTCATTGACTCCTCGAAACTACCTTCTTTCTTTCCCCACAGGATCCTCCTCAACCCTTCTTCAGCCTTCCTCGCTTTCTTGCACATATGCCTCATATGCCCTTCTTTACTATTGTTGTCCCTCATCACGTATCCTAGGTACATCCATTCCCTCACCTGCTCTATTTCTTCTCCTTCCCACATCATCTTTATCTCCTTTCTTTTTCCTCCTCCCTTCCCGAATACCATTACCTTCGTCTTTTTCGTGTTGAGCTCTAGCCCTCTCCTTCCCAGAAAACTTCCTAACCTTCTTGCCATCCCCTTCAAACCTCCCTCCGTTTCCGCCATTATTACCAAGTCATCCGCGAAAGCCAGAGACCATATCCTTTCCTTATCTAGCTTCACTCCCGCGTCTTGCCCTTTCTTTAGGACTTCCTCTAACTTGGCAATGTAAGTGTTAAATAATATAGGGCTCAGTGGGCACCCCTGCCTTAATCCCCTTGTGGTCCTAAAGCCTTTTGTCGTTTCCTTCTTCCCTCGCACTCTGCTCCACGTCTCTTCATAAATTTGTCTTATCCTTTCCACACTATTCCCTTCCAGTCCCATCTCTACTAATATCTTCATCAATTTATCCCTGTCAACGCTGTCGAACGCCGCCCTCAAATCCACAAACATTACAAATACCTTTCCCCCCTTTCTTGCCATCTCTCTCTCCACGATAAAATTTAAAACATATAGATTGTCCCTTGTACCTCTTCCCTCCCTAAATCCCGCTTGCCCTTCCGGCAGTATTCCCCTTTCTTCCACTTCCGCCACCACCCGCGCCCCTATCAGGCTTGCGTACATCTTATACTCAATATCTAGCAGCGATATCCCCCTATAGTTTTCCACCCTTTCCCTATCTCCTTTCTTCCATATAGGGCATATTTCCGCCATCCTCCACCTATCGGGTAGCTTCCTCCTCCCTGACCAGATGTCATTCAACCATCTTAATGTTTCTCGCCATAGCTCTTCTGGATCGTTTAACCACCCCTCCGTATCTATCCCATCCTCCCCCGCTGCCTTCCCTTTTTTCATTTTACACTTTACCTTCATCAACTCTTCCCATGTGAATTCTTCTATTTGCTCCACCCTCGCCCTCTCTCCCCTACTCTCCTCTCCTCTTCCCTCCACCCCTCCCAGCAATTGCATGAAATAATTCCTCCACTCCGTGTCCCCAATGTTCTCCTCTTTCTGCCTTCTTCTCTTCCTCCTCTTCAGATACTCCCAAATCTCCTTCTCCCCTTTTAGGCCACTTATTTCCTCCTCTTCTCTTTTCTGCTGTTCCTTCTTTTTCCTCTCCCACATCTCCTTCTGCCTTTCTTTTTCTTCCATGATGTACTCTTCCCATGTTCTCTGCCCTTGTCTTGCCCCATTCAGTAACTTCCTCAGTTCTCTTTTCCCCCTCCTGCACTCTTCGTCAAACCAAGTTCTTTCCCCTCCCCCTTCCTCCTGTATCTTTTTACTATTGCCTTATTCATCTCCCTTGTGGCCTCTTCTATACTCTGCACCCGTCCCCACACCACCCTTCTTAACTTGCTTCTGTACTCCCTTTTCGTTGCTTCATTCCATATATTTTTCAAACTCATCTCTCCGTCCAGCTCCTTTTCCTTCTTTGTTTGCTCTCCCCTAATCGTCACCTCTATCGGTAGATGGTCTGATTCGGCCCTGTTTCCTACCTGAAAGCTTGTCACCTCGCTCCTCACCTCCTCACTTGTGAGCACGTAGTCTATCACCGATCTTCCACTCGCCCCTACATACGTGTACTCGCCCTCCATGTCTCCTTTCTCTCTCCCGTTAAGCACCCCCCAGTTTCTGTCATCTAACCATTCCCTCAAAATTTTCCCTTCCCCATTTACCACTTCATCTCTAGATCTTCTTCCTTCCCTTTCCCCCACCCCTCTCCACTCCTCCAACCTTGCTTCCTTCCCTATTCTTGCATTGAAATCTCCTCCAATCATTATTTTCTCCCCTTCCCGCTCTACTACTTCGTCCATTTCTTTTACCAATTGCCGCATCTGCTGGTTACTGTAGACCGCGAACAGTCCCCACTTCTCCCCATCTTTGTTTATCCATCTACCTTGCATCCTCTCCGTATTACAACCCCCTTCTTCCCCCTCCTTCCAAGACTCTTTAACCCCCGTTATTATACCCCCTTTCGCCCTTCCTCTTCTTCTGTCCCTACTCGCTGTTGTGCATTTCCATCTGAAACCCCTCGGCATATTTCCCTTGTACCTCTCCCATAGGCCCTCTTCTACCCATGTCTCTATCAGTGCTATGTAGTCGAAGCCCTCAATATACACCCTTAGGTCTCTGTTTAAACCTCCCTCTTCTATCATCCATTTCTTCCACCCCGCTATATTCCAAAAACAAGCCCTGACCCCTTTCCTCTCCTCTCTCCCCTCCTCCTCTCCTCTCTTTTCACTTCTATACCCCTTCTCCTTCTCCCTCCTCCCTTTACCCCTTCCCTCACCTCCCGCCCCTTTTCCCTGTCCTCCCTCCTCCCCCCTCAGTTTTTTTGCACCAACCTTTCCTGCTCCTCCTCCCACACCCACCATATTCCGTCAATCTGTAATTTCCTATACCCTATCCTCGTTCTCCTGCCTTGCCCCTTTTCCCTCTCTGCTTGTTTCCAAATTTCCCCTTGTACCTTCCTCTCAGTCTCCGTCAGGTCATTGTCAATATATGTCCTTTTTCCTGCTAACATATGCTTGGCCTTCATTACTTTCTCCTTTTCTCTACCTGTTTTCATTCTTACCAGCACCATCTTTCTGTCCTCTACCCCAATTCTATATGCATCTTCCACCTCCACTTCCACCTGCATTTCTTTTCTAATCCATTCTTCAACCTGTTCTTTTTCTCTGCCTCTCTCCACCTCTAATCCTCTTATCACCATGTTGTTCCTTCTTTCCTTCTTTTCTATTGCTTCTAGCCTCCCCTCTAGCTTTCTCAATCTCCCCTCGCTCGCCTTTTCCTCTAATTCTAACTCCATCTTTTTTACTCTTTTTTCCATTTCTTCTTTCTCTTTCCTCCACTCCAGATCCATCTTCTCTCTCTCTTCTCTTTCCTCCTGCCTTTCCCTTTTTCTCTCTTCCCTCTCCTTTCTTATCTCCTTGCAATCACTGCTTCCTTCTCTCTTCTCCCTCGCCGGCGATCTCTGTGTATTCTTACTTCTCTTGAAGATTTCTGCTACTCTTTCTTCCTCCCCTGCTAACTCCCCTGTGTCTCCCTTTTTCTTACTTCCCTTCCTCAGCCACCCTCTTTCCCCGCCACTGCCTTCCCTCTCACGCTCTTCCCTACTGTCCATCTTCTCTCTACGTTTCCTCCCCTACTCCCCCACACCGTGGGTTGAGACTCGGCCGGTCGACCCGTCGGACCTCGCCCCTTCCCTGCAACCTCCCTTACACTCCGCCCTGTTTTTAGTTATTTTACTCCGCCCCTTGAAACTTAAATGGTTAAAATTTTGACGTCAACGATTTATAATTATATCCGCTCCGATTTCTAACCGCGGAAACTCTACTCGTGCTACCTAACACAAAAAGCGTGGACAGAAACAGAGAAACACCGACCTTTTCAACAAAAACCGTACCCGCGATAACGTTCGCCCGCTTACCTGCTGTAGTTCAGCGGGCCAATTTCTCTGTGCGCTCCCGTTTCTCTACACCGCTTTTACCATATCCCGCGACTACTTTCGCTGGCACTTGTCGCTGTTCCCTCGTCAGGACCCCGATCACCCTTTTGCACTAACCCCGGCTCATTACTCCACACACTTACACCCTGCTACACCGTTTATTGCGGAGCACACAAAACACGACTGTCCTCTCTGGCTTCTCTTACTATCAGAATACTATTTATAATCGAATGTAGGAAATTGCATTTTGCAAGCGGAGTGTTTGGACTAATGTAATATTAAATTAATATTTAAATTTTGTGTATTTTGTTATACAAATTGAATTAAAAATTAATATATTTCGTTCTCCTGAACATCGGCTTCATGATTTCAAAATTGTGTATTTTTCCTACGTCTCTGGAGTTTAAAAAGAAGGATTATTTACTTTACCGCATACTATGCGGGAAAACGCTCAGTCGTCGTAAAATAGATATTTACGATATAAGTATCGTAACGCGCTATATTACGAAACTAGATGGGAAAATTAACCTATCGAGTTTCGTAATAATGCGTTACGATACAAATGTCGTACAATGTTTTATCTACTACTATAAAAGTAATTTAAAAACCTTAATAATAATCATCACGGATTTGACATTTCGTGAAATTACAATAATCCAGTAGTTTGATATCTTTAAAGTAAGTATCCTTAGAAACGCCAGACACAAACTTTTATTTACATTTTTTCTTTATAAAAATGAGTGACACTGAGAATTATTTTCATCATTCCGATGTGGAAATTCTTGCAAACGAAGCACTTTCAACTCTTATCTTATAACTTATACCTGCTAAATCTGAGCAAAGGTACATGTTGGAATACTCAAGATTTGAAAAATGGTGCAAAATGAAAATGGTGGGAGATGCTGTTTCAGAGAAAATTCTGCTGGCTTACTTTTCCGTTAAAGCCAACACGAATAAAGCGTCTACTTTATGGACACATTATTCCATGCTAAGAACAACTATTTCATTAAGAAGAAAAGCAAATATATATGGATATAAGCAAATATACGCAATTGTTGGCGTTTTTGAAACGAAATAGCGATGGATATAAAGCAAAAAAGTCAAATGTATTTTCAAAATACGAAATACACAGATTTTTGCAAGAAGCCAATGACGATCAATATTTAATGATGAAGGTAGTGCACGGTATTACATTCTTTAAAAATTGATTTCAGAATACTTTGCTCTGTTACAGGTTTGTTTAATTATTGGTATTTTCGGAGCTTGTCGTAGAGAAGAGCTAACTTATTTAAAATTAACAGACATTTATGATAACAGTGTTTTCATTAAAATTATCATACCAATTACTAAAACCAAAGTTATCAGAGAATTTGCAATTACTAAAGGAAATATTGCAGGTTTTGACTGCTTGGATACTTTTCGAAATTACTTTCAACTTCGTCCAAAGTCTGTAACTCGTAACTCGTTTTTTTGTATTATACAAAAATGACAAATGCACATCTCAACCTGTAGGTATAAATACTATTGGGCGCATGCCAAAAGAAATTGCAACGTTCCTAGGATTGTCGGATGTGAGAAACTATACAGGTCACTGTTTTAGAAGGTCGTCAGCGTCCTTGCTGGTCGATGCAGGTGCTGATATAGATACTTTAAAACGACACGGGGGATGGAAATCATCCAGCGTTGCAGAAGGTTATGTAGAAACCTCTACTGAAAACAAAAAGAAAATTGCTAACCAAATTATGGGAGAAAATGAAAATACGTTAAATATTCAAGGTTCTTCTGCCAATACTAATTGTGTTGATTCATGTTTGGCTGGAATTAATATTTCGAAATGTAAGCAATGTACAATTAACGTTTATAATAAATAGCTAATAAATGTTTAATTTTGTTGTTATCACCTTACCGCAGTAGTGCGGTAAAACGTCACTTTACCGCATTAGTGCGGTAAAGTATACCATTACGACATCTGAATGAACGTCATACACGAGTATGAGCGCTCGCAGTGAATAGGTGTGTGTTTGGTGCTGCACTCGTAGAAAGTTATTTCATGTCGCTTAAAACTACAAAAATGACCAGTAGTAACACGGAACGAATTACCAGAGCCAACAGTATAGATAGAGAAGAATGTTTGATTCAAAAAGTGATTGAAAAGGTGTTAATAAATCCAATATTTCTCGAACGTCTGACATCGGCAATCACCGACAAGTTAAAAGCACAAGATGAGAAAATCAAACTGTGTGAAATGAAGGTGACAGCCCTCGAAGAAAAATACGAACGGCTACACGACGCAATTGAGGTACAAGAGCAATATACCAGAAAAAACAATTTGCGAATATTCGGCATTCCTCAATCTAAAGAAGAGAATACTGAGGAATTGGTAATAAATCTATGTAGAAACAAATTGAACTTAAACGTTTCACCAGAAGACATCGATGGTTGCCATCGCTTAAGGGGGGATCCTGCTTTAGGAGGACTTAAAATATCGTTTTTGGGGGAATTTTTGTAGGACAGAAAAAAATGAGCAAGCCTAGTGAACTTTTAGAGCATTTTATTACATATTTGAGCATTAAAGAAAAAATATTTCGAGAGAAAAATATTTAAACGGAACCGATTTTTATGCACATTTGTGCAACACCTTTCAATTGCAGTCTACAATCGGTGGGAAAGATGTAGCTCGTAATTTTTGTCTGAAACAAAAAAAACCAAAGAAAATTGTAATTCTCATATATTTTCTTCTATGTGAACTAAAAAAAAACCCCAAAATTTTGAAATTCAAGATTTTTCTCAGGTTTGAAAATAAATGTGCTCTTTGCAGGAAGAGAAAATCATTTCAACTTGCTAAAAAAGTTGTTTAGAATTTTTTTTTCATTAATGTTTTTAGTTCAAATCGAAGAGAATGCTACTAAAGCTAAGAAAAGTTTTGTTTCGTTTTGATTGCTTGTCTAGTTTTCTCGCAATCACGCCCACCAATTTAGAAAAATCGTAAAAACAAAAAGTCGAGAAAACGCGCTCTAAAGTTTACGATCAGGAAAAATGTTAATTGTCGATTACTTACGAAATATCTCGTGTCTACGGGAAAGGGGGCGCGCTTCGTTTGTCCGAGCGTTCATGCGTTCGTATATTTTTTTCTCGACACCTCACTGTGTTTAGTGCTGTATCTTTCAAAATATTGCGAATTAGCCGCTATAACTTTTTATACATATTCTTAGATATATTAGGCAGAGATTTGAGCAATTTTTTGAGCCTTCTAAAGCAGGATCCCCCCTTAAGCCATCAGGAGGGACTTCATACACCAATCATATTAAATTCTGTCGTCAATCCATAAGAAATAAAATATTTAATTCGAAGAAAAATTTAAAGGCTTCGAAGATTATTATTCGCGAAGATCTCACAAAAGAACGAATTGGTAACCGAGAAGTTTTCACTAATAATGGTAACATTTTTGTAAAGATATCTGGTAAAATTATTAAAATACATACTATTGCCGACTATAACAATCTTATAAATTCAATGCAGTAACCTTTTACTTTATTATCTTGTACGAAATTTCCGAGAGTATTTTTTTCTCATTCACCTTTTTAGCTTTGTAAATTAGTTTTTTTTTCCGATTCAGTTTTGTTTGATATTCATATTATTCATTATTCATATGTTTGGATATGCTATTTAATATACTATGAACCATAATTTAATTAAAATTGCACATATTAACATTAGATCATTACAACCGAAAATTAATGACTCGAACGCTTGTATTCATAATAATAATATAGACGTACTATGTGTTTCTGAAACTTGGTTAAATCACACAATAATCAACGATTCTCCAAATTAACAACTTTAATTTTTTTCGAAGAGATAGACTTAATCGTGGAGGAGGGGTGGGGATTTATGTGCGTACTTCTTATCGGGCTTCTATTATTAATACAAATAATGCTATAGAGCAATTATGGCTGTTGATTCAAACTAATCGAACAAAATTAATTCCTCCTTTACTCCTTTACATTATGTCTCCCAATATCAGATAATATATATTGCTGCGGAGATTTTAATATTGACATGATGAAGGTGTACCACCCTTCTACAATAAATTTTCAATCATTTCTTGATTCAATTGGTGTCAAACAAATCATAGATGAACCGACGAGAATAACAGATAAAACCTCAACGCTTATTGATTTAATAATTGCCACAGATGTTTCGATTATAGCAAACGCAGGAGTTCAGAATTGTCATATTTCCGATCACGATCTGGTTTTTTGTAATATTAACGTTATCAAATCTCCACATAATCCAATTATACGTACAGTCGGGGAATTTAGAAACGAAACGATAACGCCAAGGTGCAGGCAACCGGCGTTGCAAAGAGCCCATTATGATGTTGCCGAATCGTACCGAGATATGTAGGCGTGGGGGGTGATAGTAAATTCGAAATGTTCGATATAACAGACCCTTCGCTCGCATCCGAGACGTAATTATGAATGTGTAGTTTTTGTAGGAGGTTTTTCTTTCAAATTTGCATATATATTTTTCTTAACGTGTATGAATGTCCGACCGTTACGTTATAAGGTTTAAGCATTTTATTTAAATTTTCCGATAGATTTGTGATATATGATTCTCTAAATAGTATTCAACACGGGGCGAACGATGAAGACAGGAACGAGAGGGAAAAGGACAACCTACATTCTGTCGTTCGTTTGAGCGGTGCAGATCTTGTTATCGTCATATTTATCGAGGATGAAACAAATTAGTTTTGTAATTTCGCTTATATAACTATAAAGGATTAATCGAGTTGGGTCTGAAAATTAATTTTAACCTGTAGCGTGTAACGTCTACATGAATAATCGAATTTGTGTTTGTTTATAAATTTAGAGCAGTCGGCGCTCGCGCGCGGTCTGCCATCACAGCTAGGGTTCAAATCCTACCTACGGACGATTTTTACATTCGACAAACGCCCGGAATTTTGAATTTCCCGCCACATCGGACTACTTCCGAAATTTTTAATTTCCCGACACATCGGACCACGTTCCGAATTTTGAATTCCCCGCCAAGCCGGCTCGACCAATCAGGAGCGAGGATTTGATTCCCAGGCCAAACCGTCCCATTACCTACTACAATTACAAATTATTACCCTACACCTTTATTAAATAAAACCTTCAAAACAATAAATACGGCAATAACCTTAATAACAATACAATAAATAAGAATGTAAAAATTCCATATTAATAAATAAAATCTTAGAATATCGTATTTCGGAAGTGGTCCGCTGTGGCGGGAAATTCAAAATTCCGGGCGTTTGTCGAATGTAAAAATCGGCCGTAGGTAGGATTTGAACCCTAGCTGTGATGGCAGACCGCGCGCGAGCGCCGACTGCTCTAAATTTATAAACAAACACAAATTCGATTATTCATGTAGACGTTACACGCTACAGGTTAAAATTAATTTTCAGACCCAACTCGATTAATTCTTTAAAGTTATATAAGCGAAATTACAAAACTAATTTGTTTCATCCTCGATAAATATGACGATAACAAGATCTGCACCGCTCAAACGAACGACAGAATGTAGGTTGTCCTTTTCCCTTTCGTTCCTGTCTTCGTCGTTCGCCCCGTGTTGAATACTATTTAGAGAATCATATATCACAAATCTATCGGAAAATTTAAATAAAATGCTTAAACCTTATAACGTAACGATCGGACATTCATACACGTTAAGAAAAATATATATGCAAATTTGAAAGAAAAACCTCCTACAAAAACCCACATTCATAATTACGTCTCGGATGCGAGCGAAGGGTCTGTTATATCGAACATTTCGAATTTACTATCACCCCCCACGCCTACATATCTCGGTACGATTCGGCTACATCATAATGGGCTCTTTGCAACGCCGGTTGCCTGCACCTTGGCGTTATCGTTTCGTTTCTAAATGCCCCGACTGTACCTACCGAAATTATAAGAGCATTAACTATGAACATTTCACTTATGATCTTAATTGTTTAAATTTTAACTATATGTTACAGCTGGAGAATGTAGAAGATAAAATTGCTTTCTTTAACTGTAATATATTGACCCTTTTCGACAAACACGCTCCAATAATAACTCGCAAATTCACTAGAAAATATATTCCCTGGTTAACGGATAATTTAAAATTATTAATGTCACTTAGAGATGAAGCAAAATCTAAATTTAGAAAAACAAAAAAGGATAGTGATTGGAATTATTATAAATCGTTAAGAAATTTAACGACGCATACTTGTAAACTTGAGAAAAGAGCTTATTTTAATTACGTGTCTCAGACACACGATAGTGGATCATTGTGGAGCCATCTAAGTTATCTTGGTTTGCAAAATAAACAGAAAACAACCATTCCTGAGGAATTAGCCGACGCTGGTCAAATCAATTTTATAAATAGCATACCAAAACATACAACAAATGCAAGACAATTTTCCGCAAACAAACATCACTGTGTAACTGAACTGTTTGATTTCTCGTTGGTGGATGTAAATGATGTTTCAAAAATCATAACAATATAAAATCCAATGCTATTGGACATGATGGAATTAACATTAGAATGATTAGATTGTGTTGCCCTTTTATCATTCCGTTTGTCACGCATATTATCAATACCTGTATTTTACGTAAAGTTTTTCGTAAGTACTCTTTTATCGAAAATCCTTGAGCGGGTATTGGAAGTTCAAATTAAAAAACACGTCACCCGTAACAACTTACTTCCAGACATACAGTCAGGTTTTAGAGCGGGCTACAGATGCAATACAGCACTGCTTAGTATAATGGATGATATACTGGCGGCAACAGATCGTGGACTTGTGAGACTCATAGTATTGCTGGATTATTCAAAAGCATTTGATACCGTGGATCATGGTATATTGTTGGAAATTATAGACAGTATGGGCTTTGGTCGGGGATCAACTGATATGCTTGGGGACTTTCTATTAAATAGAAGTCAATATGTACGGTTGGGCGACTGCATTTCTGAATCATTATCACTAAAACAAGGTGTTCCACAAGGCTCAAGATTAAGCCCAATTTTATTTTTGTTATATACGGCACAATTTGCGGATGCAATAAAACATTCTCAAGGGCATTTTTATGCAGATGATACACAGTTATACTGTTCATTTGAGCCCTCAAACTGGGAGGAGGGTATTGCAAGGGTGAATACAGATTTAAATCGTATTTACACCGTATCGAGGAACCATTATCTACATATCAACCCGGCGAAATCACAGGTATTAGTTTTTGGTAAATTGAATGATTGCAAGAACATATCAAGTAATCTCGACATCAAAATAAATAATGTAAAAATTCCTATAACCAATAAGGCTTGCAGCTTGGGTCTAATAATAGATAATAGCTTCCGTTATCGCGATCAAATAACAAAATATTAAAACGGCATACCTTCATTTAAGAAATTTGTACCCATATAGATCAGTACTAAATATAAAAATCAAGAAAACACTGTGCAATGCTTTTGTTCTCTCGTCGTTCACTTATTGTTCACAAATATATCATTCATGTTTGGACCGATTTACTGCCAATAGGATTCAAAAGATCCAAAATGCGTGTCTTAGGTATATCTACGGAGTTAGAAAGTTTGAACATATTTCCCATAAATTATATGAAGCTGGTGGGCTAAATATGGAAAATAGGAGGGAGCTGCAAACATTATGTTTGTATCATAAAATAATTACATCGAAGACTCCGCCATATTTGTATAATAGAATCCGATTTAGAACCGATGTACATAATGTATCCACACGCTTCCGGGGATTAATCTCTCCACCACCTCATAAAACTGCGTTATTCGAGAGATCATTTTCTTTTTGTATTTACAAGCAATATAATAATGCACCACCTCATCTAAAGCATTACAATAATAATATATTCAAGTCAAGACTTCGTTTGTTGCTACTCGAAAATCAAAAATTATGTTAGTAAGTGTCAAAAAAAAAATTGATTTAATTTGTTGTGTCATTTAGGTCTTTTCTATACGGATATTAGTTTTATATGCACGAACAGTTATTAATTTAATAAAATTGGGTTGTATATTTTGTTTAGTTGAGTTTAATTTTTAGTTTTAGTTTAAATTTTAGTTTTAGTTATTAGGCTTTCATTTCATATATGCAAACATTATATACAGGGTTAGACTAGATCAGAATCCATGGATCTTCCATGTCTGAATCTCGCCCTGAGATTGTGCTTTCTTTTTTTATTATTATTATTATTCTATATTGAGAATTGTATTGTTTATTATATATATTTTGTTTATTTTTTTATTATCCTTTCTTGCTATGCACAATAAAGACATTTATTATTATTATTATTATTATTATTAAAGTTTGACATTACGATATGGTAGTAGATAAACGAAGTTACATGTGACATGAACGGTGCATAGTTCCAATGTTCACATCTCGGGACGCCAAAAATTTATTAATTTAGTTTTGTTCTCATTCATCAACAAGGAGTTATTGCCGTACCACATGGACATTTCAGAGATTACATTTGACAGTAAGTGTGCGGGTACTGAATCAGATGTCATGACACAGGTTGTATCATCTGCAAACTTTACAGTTACATTTAGATGGAATGCTGTCAATCAAATGATTAACATGGGCTTGTGGTGCATAAACCCAAGCTCCCTGAATTCCGCAGTGGAAATGGTTCAAGCTGTCTGGAGTGCGTGGTAAATTACCGCCTAACGATCACATCCCACACATGCTCAATGGGTGACAAATCAGCAGGCCGTGGGAGGACTGTATACTCGTTAGCTTCTTCCAAAAACGGTGTTGTAGCTTTTGCCGTATAGGGGCGCGTATTATATTGTTGGAAAATGGGATTTTCCAGCCTCCGAAGATATGGAAGTGCAACATGCTCTAGTACGTTGGTAATATCACAGACAGCGTTTACCGTTTGCCACTGCTTGTGTGAGGGCTGTGTTGTGTTCCACGAAAAATGTTTCATTGTGCGTTCTCCACACATCCGCCTGATCCTGCTACGACCGTCGTGGGTCCACAGACAAAATCGAGACTCGTCCTTAAACATAATGTGATGCCATTCTTGTGCCAATTCGCTCTCTGCTTTGCTTCATTCTATCCTGTGGACATGGTGAAGTGGGATAAAAGAAATACTCAAAAATGGACGATACGAATGTAGCCCATAAGATTTTATCCGGCGATACACAGATGACATTCACATTCTGTGTCCTACACCTCCGATCCAGTTATGGAAAATCTGTCTCTTGTGGCCAAAAGTCTTAAACGACGTTCTTCACGATTTGTAGTCCTCCGGAGTCCAGATCCAGGCCAACGTTGTTGAACCCCTTCTTTGGACCATCTCGACCAACATCTCAACACCGTTGCAATATCATGGTTTAAACGACCAGCAATATCTCTAAGTGAGAGTCCTGCCTCTCTCATGCCAATAATACGGCCACGTTCAAAATTATTTAATTGCTGATAATCTCTACGTTGATGAACTCTTGGCATTCTTGTAAATGTTCAGAAGGCAATAGCGAACAAACAATTTGCAAAATTGATATTAATCACCTGATTGACTGCATGCAAATCGTGGTGGAGCCACACATTATTGAAAAAACATTTTTATTTCTGTTCTTTTATTTTCAAATATTAATTGCTTGTTTGTAGTGATCAATTACATGTTTGTAAAAATTTCAATAAAATCGCTTAAGTAGTTAGTTCTAGGTGTTGTGATTTTAATGGAATTCATTATGTTATGAATTTAAATAATGTTCGATTCTAAGTGAATAATTTAGAACACAGTTTTTTGGACACTCGGGCATTGTTTCATTTCTAATTGATCATGGCAATTTATTAAAGCATTTTGCGCTAACATAGTTTGCTGACTATTGGGATTGTCTGCAAAAATCAAGAATTACGTTACCGCCCTTCGTGCCCTAATGATGGAAGTCTTTATTTTTGTTTTTATCATTTGCATGTGGGTTGTGTCACTCAATGGTTCTACCAATGAACATTTATTTCTTTTTATTTATTAATCAGTAGGTAACAATTTATTTGTAATATTTTAATATTTTCAGGCCGGAAAGAAGAAAGTTTACATGCTGTTTGACTTAGAACCAGACAGCACAGTGACAGGAGGTGCTTGGTATCAAGATCAAGATTTCGAATCCGAATTTGTCGACATTCTCAATCAACAGTGCTATCGGTTTCTCCTGGAACGTTTGGAAGACTCCGTTAAGGTCGGTGGTGGCCCTCTCCTCGTGAGAAATCGAAGTTATGTGAGTGCTGGCGATGTTCATAAGTTTATATCAGAGTTAGGTATCAGTAAAGTTACTTTGTCGGTTGAAGACCTGGAAAGTATTCTATTTACGCTAGTTTTGGACAATAAGGCTGAAAGAACACTCAACGCCAAGGGAATCCATCTGTATCGATCAATTGACAGTTTTCTATCGCCTTCTGGCTTGGTGAAGATGACTTGTGGAATATGTCCCATAGCCAGTCGATGTGGCGATACTGGCTTAATAAATCCAAAAGTTTGTAATTATCTGACCGATTGGTTGAATGAATAATTTTAAATCTACAAGTTACTGTTTGGATTATAAAAAATGAATAATTTATTAATACATCCTTGTTCTAGTTTTATAATTTTATGAATATACCAGTTTACTGATGTTTTTGAAAATTATATATTTTTGATTTGTTTACTCCCACAACATCCAATTGATATAAGTTGGCTGCTAAAATTCTGTACACAAGATATTTGTTTAAATTTAAATTCAATTGACTATGACTTTCTATGACTTGGCTATGACTATGGATAGTATTTTTCCTTATTTGAAGGCGCATATGTATTTACTACAGCTTTTATACAGCGAGATCGAAAAAAAAAATAGTCAAAGTAGGTCATGGAAAAAAAGCCGCATGTCCTTTCCTAGTTCATAAATTTGAAAATATTTATTGACACTGACAAGTCAAACTTGAAGTTATAATGCTTGGAATAAAGAAAGTGACAAAACTAAAACAGTATTTTATTTAAAGGTGTTGAAAGTTTTGTCCATTATTTTCCAGATGTAACTGCATGCGTCGCTTCATATTTTCAGTAACGCGGATAAGCATTTCAGGTGTGATTTCTTCCAACTGTCAATATACGTCAGATTGACACTTGCAAATAATTTTAGGAAAAGAAGGGCGTTTTTTTGCTCATGGCCAACTTTGACTAATTTTTTTATTCGATCACACTATATTTATACTATATGGTATGTTACAATAGTGGAGTGATATATTAGATAATGTCATTCGTAATATATCTTGTATTATTTTCCAAAATTGTTTTTAAAAACCAGGCCCGCCAAAGCTAGTATTTCAAGCTGATTGCAGTTCAGCTAAATAAATGCACTAATGGAGTCTGTGAATTATTTATTAGTTGTATAAGTACCAATATCCCCTTCCTCAATATGTTTCATTACATTTTAAAATATATACGTATTTCGACAACTATGTTGTCCTCGTCAATTGAGGTCCCGGATGCAATAACGCGCGGAGCGCTCGAAGGTGGAAACAGGTATTGTCCAACCGATCGATATTTTGGGGAAATTTTTTTTTCGGAAAATGGATTAAACAAAAATACTATCTTGTGTAACTTTCCGCATCTTTTTTACCCGAACTATTTTTTGATCCGTCAATTAATTTGTCCAGAAGAAAATAAAATAGTGAAATTCAATTAATTTCAATGCTTTTTAAAACTCGAATCGCGAAATATCGGGAACTATTCGACCAAACTAGTTGAAATTTTTAATCGAACACTGTGACACTTCACTGTCGCCAATAAAGTTATTGCAATCGTCGAAATAATCATTTGTTGGATAATATTCAATAAATAATCAGTTGCGCTATGAAACCATGTTCGTTTTTTTTTCGACTAGCGAGGAAGTTTTTCGCTATTGGTCTTGCGGCATTGTCTTTGCGATATCATTGTTCCTTAGACTGTAACGTAAATTTTGATGTATCACTTGGCGTGATAAGTTTAAAGCCTGGCAAGTTGTTGCTTTGTAAACAAAAGGTTCGTTTACCGAGCACGACGCGTCAAGCGCTTCGGATCCATTCGCGCTACTTTACTGCGTTTTATTCTTGCAAGCATAGGATTAATGCCCAAATTACTTAAGTGTTTATGTGATAATCGTGATTGAAGCATACAGTTATTCTTCTATGCAAGTACGCAATCAAACATACAGCGCATATGAATGAAAATATTGCAATACGCTTACCGGCTGTAAACAAAAGATTATTTTGGTCACACTCGCGATCGTATAAGAAAAAGTCGAATAATTATTATTGTTTTTATAGACATTTTTTCTAACAACGAAAGAAATACAATGAATAGTATTAAGTTGTAATTATTACATCACTAAAATATTAAAAACATCTATCATTTGGGATGTACGGGCGGAAAAAAAATTGCTCGAGCACACTGAAACTGAAAAAGATTATATAGATTTGCTACAAAGTGCTCGAAATCTTCCATTTACTACTGTAGAACAGAAAGACACGGTGAAAGATTTTGAATCTTTAATTTTAAAGTTCCGAAAGGACTTAAGATCAGTAAAGCAGTTAAAATTCAGTATTTTGCTAATGGTCAAATTAATGTTTTCTACGATTATGATAGCGAACCAATTACCTATAAAATAGAGAGGACAGTGTCATTTGACGATATTGTAAATGCTGCAGAAGCTAAACAAATAGGGATTTCACAAGAAAAAATTAAAGATTTAAATGCACTGCTACGATATTGGCTCCAGGAGGTAGAAATTATTTTACATCTTATTTAGATGATATGCGTGTTAGAGTAAAGACGGCGAGCAAAACTAGTGAAGATAAGAAATCTAACAAGCAGGAATGAAAGTAGATGAAACAAAAGAATCTGCTCCCTAATGATAGATGTTTTTAATATTTTAGTGATGTAATAATTACAAGTTAATACTATTCATTGTATTTCTTTCGTTGTTAGAAAAAATGTCTACAAAAACAATAATAATTATTCGACTTTTCCCTTATACGATCGCGAGTGTGACCAAAATAATCTTTTGTTTACAGCCGGTAATCGTATTGCAATTTTTTCATTCATATGCGCTGTATGTTTGATTGCATACTTGCATAGAAAAATAACTGTATGCTTCAATCACGATTATCACATAAACACTTAAGTAATTTGGGCATTAATCTATGCTTGCAAGAATAAAATGTAGTAAAGTAGCGTGAATGCATCGGAAGCGCTTGACGCGTCGTGCGCGGTAAACGAACCTGTTGTTTACAAAGCAACAACTTTCCAGGTTTTAAACTTATCACGCCAAGTGATACATTAAAATTTACGTTACAGTCTAAGGAACAATGATATCGCAAAGAGAATGCCGCAAGACTAATAGTGAAAAACTTCCTCGCTAGTCGAAAAAAAAGAACATGGTTTCATAGCGCAACTGATTATTTATTGAATATTATCCAACAAATGATTATTTCAACGATTGCAATAACTTTATTCGCGACAGTGAAGTGTCACAGTGTTCTATTAAAAATTTCAACTAGTTTGGTCGAATAGTTACCGAGATTTCGCGATTCGAGTTTTAAAAAGCATTGAAATTAATTGAATTGTCGAACGAAAAAATTTCACTATTTTATTTTTTTCTGGACAAATTAATTGACGGATCAAAAAATAGTTCGGGTAAAAAAGATGCGGAAAGTTACACAAGATAGTATTTTTGTTTAATCCATTTTCCGAAAAAAAAATTTCCCCAAAATATCGATCGGTTGGACAAAACCTATTTCCACCTTCGAGCGCTCCGCACGTTATTGCATCCGGGACCTCAATTGTATCGGAATCCAGACTAATAAATATAAAAATAAACATAATACCAACACAACGCTATTTAAAAATATAATCCAAAAAAAAATTAGCAAACTGCTAAAAAATTGTATCCCATAACAATTAATAAAGTAATCTGAATTTATTAATTTCAACCTATTGGAAAAATAAAAATACTTTCCAATGAATCTAGTTCATTGTTATAACATACATTTCTTAACATTTGTAAATTATAAACTTATAAAATGTCCTGATTCAATTATATGTTTTGCAACGCAAAATTTTTCAATTCTATTATATTTGAGACGAGCCAGAAGTTCTTTATAACGAATAAAAATAGAACGTCTCGTTTGCTCAAAATATATTTTATCACAAGAATTGTTTGCAACACTGTAAATACCCGATTTTTTGAAAACTGCTTTGTCTTTTGGAGTATCTAAAAGACTGTGTACTCCCAGAAATTATATGGGGCAGGATAAAAAGAGAACTTCAATGTATATACTCTGAGCAAACGAAAGAGACAACACATCAGATCTGCAGTGGTCCGCACTGAACTTTCTTATACTTAGTAGTTATAATATATTTTTCGAAAAAACTTCAAATGAAACTTGTTTAAAATTTCAATATCTAACTTATATAAGAACAATTTTTTTGATAAGTCGTACCGTTTTCGAAATAACGAAAACGGTGATAAGAGTAAACGATTACTTCCGGTTAAGGTATTGCTTTAAAATATGACGTTTTCTTTCCTGCTATATACAAATCTTAAGTCTAAAGTTTCGTAGCTCTAGCTGTAATCGTTTGGACGCCAGAGCCACACACGCACACACCCGCACGCACACACGCTCACGCACAATTTTCTACGTATAGTCGGTTTACACATTTTCTTTAGCTTAAAAAAAGAAAACAAATTAATTTAGTTTCAACGCTTATAATACAAATACAAACAAAACTAGAATACAAAAATCCGCGGTGGTCCGCACGAAACTTTCTTATGCTCAGTTATACTACGTTTTTCAAAAAAACTTTTCAAATGAAAGTTGTTTAAAATATCAATATCTATAATTTATGTAAGAATATTTTTTTCCGTAACGTGTATCGTTTTCGAGATATGGAAAAAGGTGATAAGAGTAAACCATCACTTCCGGTTGAGAGATTGCGTTCAAAATAGGACGTTTTCCTCCTTGCTACATACAAATGTTAAATTTAAAGTTTCAGAGCTCTAGCTATAATCGTTTGGACGCTAGAGCGCGCACAGGCACACAGACAGACACACACACACACAGACAAATGTTAAATTTACAGTTTCAGAGCTCTAGCTATAATCGTTTGGACGCTAGAGCGCGCACAGACACACAGCCACACACACACACACACACACACACACACACACACACACCCACATACGTCATTCCGAAAATAGTCAGAAACGATTCAGGGGACCTCAAAACGCGTATATCCGTTAAAATCTCGAGGTCGAAATTTTTCATGATTCCTATACTTACTTATACATAAAGTATAAGTAAGTAAAAACGGAGTTCGTACCACGAACAATAATATGCGAAATTCCGTTTATGCAGGCAATACATTAATTCATGGAACTGAATTAAAAGTTCAGGATTTCTGAAAAATATGGTGTGTTCTCTTAAAATATTATCATTTGCATTAAAATTAGTTCTATTAAAAGAAATGTTAATTGAAAATATTAAATATAAAAAATAAGGTAAAATGGCTGGTAGGTAATTGCAAGTAGAAGCGTTCTGTAAGGCTTCATTGGCGGATGGAGAAGAAGAGGGAAAGAGCAAACTTTATTGATCTAAACTTTGTGCTGAAACAATAATTCTGGTTTAACAGAATGACTGTGATAAGTATGTAGACAATCAGGATGGAAGATAAAACTATGAGTTTAGTACGCATAGAGGACTAAGGTGGAAGAAGTAACTGGATGTTATGGTATAGGAAGAAAGTGTGGAATGACAAAGAATGATAAAGGCATTAGGCATATAGGTGTTTTCGACAAAAACAGGAGGGCACGTGAAAGAGAGCTATTTAGTAGAACATGAAGTAACAGGAGGTTAAGACGCAGCATTGGACATGAAAGGGCGTTTGCAACACATGCAAAAGAGCTCAAGTATTATTAATATTATTATGATACCAGGTAGACTGAACGTCGTTACTGACATTAACGAATTAAAAAAAAATGATAACTAAAGTAGCGGAACAATGGAAGGGAAACACATTGTTTGCTCGGCGAATATTTTTCGTTCGATATAAAGTATTACTAGTTTAGTTTTATTATGCTTTATTTATGCTTTTATTATGCTTTCAACAATTTTTATTAATTGTTAAATAACACATTATTTTACAAGTTTATTTTATTTTCTTATTGTATTAGTTTATTGAGGGTGTCGCCAAAGCACTGTGTTATTTTATTGTATCTGTCTGAGGAAGCGACCCTTCTTAGAAATTTCACACGGATCGAGATAGTTAGGTTTAAGAAATATAATCGGCTCCCCATCCCTTTGGAGGCGGGCAAATTGTTTTCATTATGGACAGTTTTCAGTTCTAAACCAGTGCGTAAAAGTATGTACACTTTGAAATTTCGAAAATATTCAGACTGCAAGACTCAGCATATTGTTTAATTTATTTCTTGTATATGTACATATGTAAATAAATTCTGATAGTCGGAAACGGGGAATTATTGTTTGTTTTGTAAAAGTGTAACCAGCAGTCGATAATTCCATTGGCGTTCGTGTCACTGCAAAGATATCCAAGCAACGCGACCCAACACACATAGAGCCAGCAATTTGTATCGGATCAATATAATGAGATAATGAACATAAGCGAGTATTTGAATAATTTGGAAAGGAAAATTGACCAATTAGTAGTTTCCTGTCGGCAAAACAAAATATAATCATTAAACACTAGGATAAGCAAACTAGATAACATGAAAAAAATCGAAATACATGGCGTGACTGAAATGAAACAAAGCAAATAGTAAACAGAGTAGTTAAGAAGATGGGGGTTGAAGTAAACGTAAAGGAAGTAGATGTTGCCCACCGTAGTTGCAGAAAAAATGAGATGAAATAGCGCGGCGAGTACGAGCAATAATAGCCAAGATGTTTACAACAAAATTAGGAAATGCAATCATAAAGAAACGAAGGACAAATATTTTGAACAGCGAGATCGTAAACTCCTAATCTATGAGGTTGAACAACTATCCTCATCTTATAAGTCGCTACTATGGGAAAAGAAAAAAAGACAGTGAGAGAAATGAACTGGAAGTATATATGGGTACAGCATGGTAAAATGTTGGCAAGAAGGGAAAAAGGATCACGGATACTGAACCTAAAGGAATTGAAGATTTAGAAAGGATCAACTATAATAAATGGGAAATAATTGGATACAATTCTATCTACTTATAAGACAAATCATTGGGTGCTTATGGATGACATTAATATAGACATAACGCAGTGATTCCAAAGTATCGGAGGATTACGAAAATATGCTAATTTCTAATGGATTTTCAATTGATCATACAGGGTGTTAAAAAAAGTGTTTATGGCTGAAAGTATGCCCCAAAATATGCCAAAAAGTCTTAATGAACTTGGGCCCACAAATGGACGGTTTAGGAGACACTTTTTTTTATTTCCACATTACGCATGTGTGAGCCGACGAAAATACCCATGTTGATTTTCGTTGAATATTTGGATTGGTATTTTGGGCGACAGTTGTTTTACCAAACCGAGTGACATATCCAACACTTTTTTTTAATGCCTTATATGTTCATCAAGACTAACGTGGGAACCATAAGCAGTGGAGTGGTTCAGAGCAAAATATCCGACCACTTTGTGATTGCCTGTACGATTGAGAAAATAAAAAAGAAAACAACAAGAAACGATAGATGCAAATATTATACTGAATATAAGTGATATAAATGGACTATATGGTAAAATGGTCACCGCATATAAAGAAGCGTATAAAGCAGCAAAAAAAACGAAAAAGAGGAGTCCACTTAAACCCTGGGCAACACAACAAATCAAAGACGAAGTAAGTAGTAGTTCCAAACTTAGAAAATGGCACATGATAACACCGAATATAGAAGAAGACTGGGCGACCAGTACAATACTGCGAGGAATAAAGTTAATTCACCAATAAAACACACAAAGAGAAAATACTTCACAAAACTCATGCAAAAGACATGGGCTAACATAAATGAAATACTCGGAAGAGCAAGAGCAAAGAAAAAGCTCTACTTGGAAACGAAGTTATAATAAATTAATAAATATAATTCATAAATATATTTCAAACAGATTTGTAGAAGAATTCACCAAAAAGACATTGAATTGTTGATTGATTCTGGAGGTACTTGTTGAAACTTCATATTATAATAGGATACAAACATCAAATGTTGTAAGTTTCAAAATTTATTAATATCTCTACATATGTTTCGCCCACACTGTGGCTTCATCATCTGATGAAATATTTCATCACCTGATGAAGCCACAGTATATATATATATATATATATATATATATATATATATATATATCTATATATATATATATATATATATATATATATATATATATATATATATATATATATATTGAAAATGGGTCTTGTCAAATTTGACAGAAAAATGTAAAATTTACATGAAAGATGGTCCTGCATACTTTATTGGAAGATGTAGATTTGCAATCGTTGCGAGATATGCGGTTCCAACAGGACGGAGCTCCACCTCATTTCCATAGAAGGGTAAGGCGATATTTAGATCATTGGATGCCAAATAGATGGATTGGGAGAGGTGGTCCAGTGTTGTGGCCTGCCCGATCACCTGATCTGACCCCGTACGACTATTTTCTCTGGGGTTTTATAAAATCTCAAGTCTACCTTGAGGCTCCTACCATAAGAGAAAATATGAAAGTTAGGATTCAAGAATGTTTTAATAATATTACTCATGAAGTCTTACAACGTGTCAGAACTAGTTTTAGACATCGACTGGATATTTGTGTTCAACAAAATGGAAACATATTTGAACACCTTTTGTAAAATAAACTTTGTTTTTGTATATAAATGTTATTTTATCGTTTTTTACATTTAATTATTACTTGTCATTTGTCAGAATTAAAGTTGGTTTTGCTTGTATAGGGTACATTTCATTATTTTTAGCAACAATCAGCTCACTCGATGGTAAGTGGGCTCTGATGAAGTGGGGCGCCTTAGCTAAGAAGCCCTTGTTGCTTTAAATTAATTAATCTGATGTGACTTTTTAAAATGACTTTAATTGTTCGATGCAATTTGTAGTTTTGTGTTATCCAATTTACTGAAGTGACACTAGACTACTA
The DNA here is from genome assembly GCA_959613385.1 of Geotrupes spiniger. Lineage (NCBI taxonomy): Eukaryota > Metazoa > Arthropoda > Insecta > Coleoptera > Geotrupidae > Geotrupes > Geotrupes spiniger. The sequence goes on along the minus strand of OY390733.1, from coordinate 49,910,922 downwards.
TGTTTAATATAGCAAGGTGTTAGACAAGGTATCGTCTCGTCAGTGTTCTGTTGTCAGTGGTTCGTTAGGAGTGATTGGCTCGCGCCAAGAAGTTTTGATGGCCACTACATGTAAAGGTATTTCAACAACTAAGGTTCTTGGTAATCGCTACTGACGAAGGGTAATAACCCAGAAACAATATTGTCTAGCGATCCACCAGTTAGTCTTCATGGACCTGTTTTAATTAATGTTCACTGCACCATTGAGGTGTAAGATTAGACCATCTTTCATGTAAGTTTTACATTTTTCTGTCAAATTTGACAAGACGCATTTTCAATATATATATATATATATTGAAAATGTGTCTTGTCAAATATGACAGAAAAATGTAAAATTTACACGAAAGATGGTCTAATCTTACACCTCAATGGTGCAGTGAACATTAATTAAAACAGGTCCATCAAGACTAACTGGTGGATGTGTAAGTTTTACATTTTTCTGTCAAATTTGACAAGACGCATTTTCAATATATATATATATATATATATATATATATATATATATATATATATATATATATATATATATATATATATATATATATTGAAAATGTGTCTTGTCAAATATGACAGAAAAATGTAAAATTTACACGAAAGATGGTCTAATCTTACACCTCAATGGTGTAGTGAACATTAATTAAAACAGGTCCATGAAGACTAACTGGTGGATCGCTAGACAATATTGTTTCTGGGTTATTACCCTTCGTCAGTAGCGATTACCAAGAACCTTAGTTGTTGAAATACCTTTACATGTAGTGGCCATCAAAACTTCTTGGCGCGAGCCAATCACTCCTAATGAACCACTGACAACAGAATACTGACAAGACGATACCTTGTCTAACACCTCGCGGCGAGTAAACAAGACGACTGTCAAATGTCCAGTGTCAACATATAAAAGGATTGCTGCAATTAAGTTCAAAAACAATTCAAATTGAAAATGTGTCTTGTCAAATATGACAGAAAAATGTAAAATTTACACGAAAGATGGTCTAATCTTACACCTCAATGGTGTAGTGAACATTAATTAAAACAGGTCCATGAAGACTAACTGGTGGATCGCTAGACAATATTGTTTCTGGGTTATTACCCTTCGTCAGTAGCGATTACCAAGAACCTTAGTTGTTGAAATACCTTTTTAGGCGACCGACACGAAAAATTGAAATTTCAGTCGTCAAACGCGGACGAAAAGTAATCGTTTTTCGTCCGCTTTCATTTTTCGTCCGCAATATGGTGGCGCCATCTACCGACAGTTACCGAAATTGTATAAAAATAACCACATTGTCGTCAGTGTCAAACTGTGCATCTTGTTTACATTAGTAAATACGTGTTGGTGATAGACTTTTTAACTGATTATTGGGTAATTATTGTTTATAAAGCCGAAATAACTTCGAATGTAGACAAAGAAAACATAAACATGTCTGAAGGTGTCACAAATATGTACAATTGTTCAGTTGTCATAAATGACTATGTCAATAAATTGTAAGTAAATGTTGCAATAAATTTGAAAATTTTATGAGGGTCGCCTAAAAAATGTTGTGTGCACCACGGCCAAAAAGTGTTTTTTCGTCCTCGTTTGCTTTCCGACCTCGGCTACGCCTCGGTCGTAAAGAAAACTCGGACGAAAAAACAGTACTTTTTGGCCTTGGTACACAAAATACTATTACATGTAGTGGCCATCAAAACTTCTTGGCGCGAGCCAATCACTCCTAATGAACCACTGACAACACTACATGTAAAGGTATTTCAACAACTAAGGTTCTTGGTAATCGCTACTGACGAAGGGTAATAACCCAGAAACAATATTGTCTAGCGATCCACCAGTTAGTCTTCATGGACCTGTTTTAATTAATGTTCACTACACCATTGAGGTGTAAGATTAGACCATCTTTCGTGTAAATTTTACATTTTTCTGTCATATTTGACAAGACACATTTTCAATTTATATATATATATATATATATATATATATATATATATATATACTCAGTGACATATAAACTGCACCACCTAGAGGGGGTGGGAATTTTTGGACCAAATTTGGCAGAAACATTGGACTAGTAACAAGTAACAATTGATTAAAATTTGATAAATAAACACTTCAACTTTTTGATTTTTCTTTAATAATGTGTTGGTCTGCCCCTATTTCTGATACACTCATTGACCCGCCTTGGCATTGATTCCAGCAGGTGATCAATGTCTTCTTGGGGTATGGCTATTGTCAACGGTGGGTTCGGTAGATTCCTCAATCTTCTACCCATCATGTGCCACACGTGCTCAATGGCCGACAAATCGGGATATCTTGGCGGCCAAGGCAAAATATTAACATTGGCCTCTTCAAAGAAGTCAAGAGAAACCCTTGCTACGTGAGGTCGTGCATTATCTTGCTGGAAAAGTGGGTCTTCCAGCCCTCGAAGATATGGAAGAACATGTGGTTCTACCACTTCGTCAATGTAGCGTCGGGCGGTCATACTGCCCCGAATGAAGAGCAAGTGTGACCTATTGCCGTAAGCAATAGCACTCCACACCATCAACCCCACAGTTCGGTGAACATGCCTCGCAATCGAAAAATCAGGATTGCGCCTTTCTCCACGTCTTCGTCTAACAGTCATCCGCCCATCATGCATTCCTAAACAAATCGCGATTCGTCACTAAAGACAACTCGATGCCACTCCAAGTTCCACTGAAGTCTTTCCGTGCACCAGGCCAAACGTTCCTGGCGATGTTGAGCAGTGAGTGGTAGCACAAGATGTGGGCGGTAAGACAGCAAGCCGAAGGTTCTTATTCGACGATAAACTGTTCGCAAGCCTATCGGACGACCATGTTCGCCTACCCATTGATCAGCTATTGATCTAGTTGTAGAGAATCGGTCTCTCAAGGCCATTAGTCTTAAGCGGCGATCTTGACGTTCATTGGTTCCTCTTTGAGCCCCAGTGCCTCTTCTCCGACGTTCAACCCCATGTTCAGACCACGCTTGATAAACACGCATTATTGTTGAGTGGCGCCGTCCCAAACGGTTGCCGATTTCTCTAAACGAGAAACCTGCTTCTCGTAAACCAACAATCCGCCCTTGGTCAAAGTCACTCAACTGCTGGTAAACTTGAGGTCTCCTTCATCATTAAACACTTGAAACACTTTAAACTAAAGAACGGGATCCGAAAAAGTGGAATAAATTCAAAAAATGACTCGATAATTGCTTGTCTATCACCACCTCTAAAGAATGACACAAACGTCAAAAATCCCATGACTACTTGATGATTGGGTTTCAAATTTTGATCAATTATTTCCCTGGACTAGATATAAAACGTCCGGGTTACCTAACCATGGATTACCAATATTAGTAAATAAGTCCTGAAAATAAGGTTCCTCAAAATTCATAACTAACTTAACTAAACTAGCTTTTGCCAAGTCCCCGTGATCCATTTCTCACTTGTGTGGGTATTAATATTAGACAAACGTTAAAGTTAACCTAATGAATATGGGGCCACGAACGATTGTCTTCCGCCCTGCAATTATTCTTTTCAGACCAAGGAAAAACATGGAAAACCTGACCCAGGCATGTTGTATAATATTCCTAATCTAACATGCATGATTCAAAACAAAGTATTAGCCCATGCTTGAATCTCAAATAATACAAGTCGGCAATGCCCTGCTCTGTCCTTCTCGGTCGGACACTTCGTTGATCTTTCGTTCGTCAATTGGTTCCTAACCAGTCGGCTTGAGTGTCATTCTAAACATTCATAAAACAACACCAGCAGTTTCCATCTTATTTAACGTTAGTGTTAGTTATTCAAAAGAAAATGCATGCTCATGAAGTACCCTTCAAGGCCATTGAATAATTGCCATCTAAAGGCATACACAAGCATGAATCAAAGATGAAAGATCCGATCTTTAAAAAAAGGTTACTTGCAACATTGGTAAAATAACTTCAAATAAGAACTAATATTACAATAATAAATAAAAGAAAAATTTTAAAAATTAATGTTGGCAGATACAGGACCAGAGCAGTAAATTTCTTTTTATCCTATTATTATATTGTAGTGAATTAAGTGTTGGTCGAATACCCTAATTAGGTTCTTTATAAGGTTTTCTCTAATTTTTACAGTAATTACCGCGGTATATAAAAATAAGTATTGATACCATAATAGATTTCCTTTGTCATTTGTCATTTTATTGTTTATTGCTTGACAGAGGTTTCCGAAACACCTTGTCACAATATATTTTAATATTGCGAAAGGTGACTGACGCTAAGTACCATTCTAAGTGATTTACCGTTGAGAATTTTTACAATAAATGAAATTTAAAATTCTAAAATTCTGAATCTGATGCAGAAAAAGAATCATTGGTTGCTGCCCTTCGATATCTTATAGATTGTCAAGCTGCCACATTCTTTCCTCCTTGCCTTGTGGGTGATGGATAGCATTCTTTACCAAACCAGCACATACCTACAGTGGATTTAGTCCATCGCATAACATACCTGACCACAATTTCACTTCAATGACTAATAGAAAAAGCACTAGCCAGAAATGAGGAATTTTTTCTACCATTCCTAGCCTTCGGTATGGTACGGGAGGAATTTGGCAGAGCCTAAAGAACAATAATGTTAATATGAACTCTACATGAAAATACTACGAACGGGAAACAGGACTTCAAGAACCTTTAGAAACAGAGATGGAGTGAGACAGGGAGGGGTGTTAAGTACACTACTGATTACACGTGTTATGGATGAAACCATAAAAAAATGTGGGGTACAATGTAGGGAACTCATAAATAAATTAGCTATAAATGGAGACAGAGTTGCCCATAGCTGTTCCTTGTTGTTGTTCATAGAAGTTACCTTGGGACATGCATAGGGTAGTCAGCTTCAAGAATTCATCTACTTTCATTCAATGTTGCGATTTTTGATACATTAATATGCAATTTGGACGCTTTTTTAAATCAATTAAATTCCAAATTCAAAACGATTAAATTTACAACTGAGATAGAAACAAATGAACGCTTACCATTTTTAGATACTTTAGTAATTAGGAATAACGATAATATAGAAATAGACATTTTCCGGAAAGAAACCATATAAACAGATTTATAACCGTGGATTCGTCATACCAAGCAGCAGAAAATATCTGCTTTCAATTTTCTTATCCATTGTTTGTCAAGTTTTCCACTAGGTAGGTACAACTCTGAATTCAACCTTATCAATAACATCACGATTTACAATGGTTTTGGCACAGAAATAATAACTAACATTATTAAAAAACATAAACCTAGGAACACCATCATAAATTCTACCTGTCTACTACCTCAAAGAGATCAAGGCATTAAATTCATATGTTTACCGTATCATTCAAGTTCCAGAAACTTAAACAAAATTTTCAAAGAATATGAAATAAAAGTCGCGTTCAAATCGAGCACCTCATTGAAAATCCTCTTAGGGAACACCAAAGATAAAATTGAGGTAGATCAGAAATCTGGAATTTATGAAATCAATTGTAAGGTTTGTAATCAAAAATACATCGGCCAAATTAACGTTCAATTATAACTCGCTATAAAGAGCATATATTATAGCATATTTTAAATTCAATCGGCCGGAAAAATCAAGTGTGGCTCGACATATTTTAGAAACAAACCATCCAGAGTGTCTTAAGGCGGGAAACCAGTTTAGGAGGCCGAAATTTTTGTGTTTTTCGTGAATTTTTTTAACAGGGAAGGAATAATCAGAATTTACTCAAACTTTGAGGATATTTTACTCATGTTTTCAAGCACTCTTTGTAATTTTTTCAAATCATTTCCGACGGAAACAGTGGAGTTAGAATCTGCTGTTCATGGATCGCCATCCGCGTGTTTTGCTGGTGGGCATTCCTGAAGTCACATTTTTTATCTGCCATCACTACAATTTTTTTTCTTCGTTAACGATATATTTCCTAAGAATATGAACCTAAATATGATCAAAAATGTTGAAAATTGCATGTTTTTGAGGTGTTTGAACAAAATGTTATGTTTTTATACCATGTTTTTTCACCTTTTTTGCACTAAAAAAATATTTTTAATAACAATATCATCCCATAGTTAGGTTCATATAGATTGTAATTGAATAAAGAATATCCACACAAATTTTCAGAACGATTGATCAATAACTTTTTGAGCTACAATGCCCACCAGCTGAAAAAAAGTCGTTTGGAGAAAAACACGTTTAAAAAACAAATGTAGCAAACACGAGAAATTTAAGGCAGTAATTAATTATATAAACTGATCACCGGTTAATCAGCTATTTCTGCACCATATAGCAACCCCTCTTCTTCAAACGCATCATTTCGGGCTTGCATTTCCTCTTGACGAGCTTTCCGAGCTTCCTTGGTGTCCCACGAGCTGTGCCTATTCAGTTTTTCACGCGCTGCTCCTCGGCATGTGCCATGTTCCCGGCAAAATTGAAGCTCTGCGAGCCAACTACGAGTTTTAATTCATCCATTAGCATTAGAAGGGTTGAATTTCCTTCATTAAAAAGCGCAGTAGCCAAGAATACTGAAATCTCCACTATTTTCAGGCCAGCATGTAGGTGCTTTAGAGCTAATCACTAAACGGTCGAATTTTATTATCCCGTAGTACAGGGGTATTGAGCCAGGCAGTGAATAAGGGAGTACATGAGCGAGCGCTCCGTTCTAATTACCGTGCGTTTCGGCGCCGAGCGACGGGCGGTCACTTAAGTGCCCATAGCATCGGAACTAGTCGGAATTTTTCTTTGAAATTTTGGCGACATATTCTTGAATAGTTTTACTAACAATTTATGAAATAAAAAAAAGTCGATTTTTTGACTCGTCTAAACTGGTTTCCCCCCTTAATTAAAAATGTACAAAATTTTTGACAATCAGACAGTTACAAAAGCATTTTCATACACAGAAACAAAAATAATGTAATGAATTCGGACAATGGGCCTATACCACAGTCCAGCCTTTTTGATGAAATATTGTAGGTTTTCTTGCTAATTTAAAATATTATCAAGTATTAAATGTTAATCTTCTAAAATATACGTGGCCAACAGGAAAATTCTGGACAAATTCTACAAACTATGCAAGTGTCATTACAAGCCGGTTTCCAATTGTCCATAAATGTTGTCTTTCTATAGTCGTTGTCTATAGTATACATATAAAAGGATTGTATTGTGTGCCATTTACCCAGCAACCTAATTTTTGCATATGCATTTTTACCATTGGATTAAACCCTATTATGTATTTCTATATTGAACGGTATAAAAAAGTAAAAAAGGATAAAAATCACCTCATTTCTCTTACAAAAACATTTTGTTTTAATATTTTACTTATTGAGAAAGAAAACTACAAAGGAAAATTTAATTTTTTATTGTTTTTAGATTATGTCGCCTAAATTAGAGGGCTTTTAAAAATACACAAAATTTCCTTTGAGAGTAATAATCGCAGCGACATTTATTATAAAAACGTACAAAATCTATCAATCAACTACATTTTGTCAAGCAAATAAATAATATGTAAGCTAGTTATGTCTTCTTAATCTTTTTTCACTCTACAATCTGGATACACAGAACGGTAAGGTGTACAAAAATAAATAACACAAATATCTTGTTAAACCATGTTTTCATGCGAAAATAAGACGAGGACTCTTTAAAGAATGGTTGTCGATATTTACAAGTTTTGAGTGGTGAAAATTTTATTTTACTTCGATATTACTACTCATTTGCAATGCTTCGCTTAAAAAAAATAAGCAAATATTAAAGATAAAGAAAAACTATCTAAATAATATATATATTCTTTTAAATACACCAGATAAATCACAAGTGTCAATATCATTCAAATAAAACTACACTTTAAAATAAAAGAAGTCTAAATATACATATAAATAAAATTTTACTATTACAAATGTTAAGTTGCTCACAAAGAGTAAAATATATTTAAAAAACGTGAAATATTTATTATCCTTTCCGTAATCTATCATAGTTATTACAAATTAAAATGTAAATGTACTCATAACAAGTCAATGGAGAAAAATATGTATGTCACTTCTACCTGGTTACAAATCTTCAGGACAGTCAATTTTCATTTCATGTTGGTAGGTAGTTCAGATTGTTATGATGGTAAATATTCCTTGTATGTTCACATATAAGTTAACATTTGTTGCGTTGTAAAGATACCGTCCAGTTTGTGACAATGTGTGTATTGTGTGAATGTGTAGTTGTTTTTACTGTTATTATCATTTTTGCATTAATGAGCACCAATCGGTCAAAGTAAGGTACAACGAGACAACCAATTCGTAGCTTTCCTCTGTGGTTCCGATGCTTTGATTTGATGGCCCCCTTTTGGTGGATTACTCGCCTCCTAAATAATATAACAATCACATTAATATAAAATTTACATTTTCAACAAGAATTCATGCACAGGATGAGGATTCAAACACCTTAGAAAGTCAAATTTCTTAATTAATTAATTGCACATGCACATATTGAAAAAGCTTTTTGTTTGCAATAAATATATGCTGCCTGCCATTGAAATGCAATGTCAATAATTTTAATATTTTTTTGGTAATAAATTGGGTATAAATAGACCTAGTGAATTACAATTTCATAATGATTTCAAAAGTCTATAACAATCAAATTCTGATGCAGAGATCCTTGTAAGTTAATGTTTAATATTTATTACTCTTACACTCTGTGTGACATGCTTTGAATGAGCTGGTCGATGGCTTCCTGTGATATGGTGTCCCAAGCAATCTGAATCTCATTTCTGAGACGCATAAAATTTCCTCCTGTGCCTATCATATACTAACATGTTGAATGGGAGAAGTCAAACTTTTAAATAAACGTTGTTTAAAATTTCAATGTAAGAACAATTTCACCATTTTCGAGATGGAAAAAAGTGATGAGAGTTGGTTTACTCACTTCCAGTTGAAATATGCTTTCAAATTAGCTTTTCTTCCTTGTACATCCTTATATATAAACTATAAGTCACGATAAAACAATATGTATTTAAACCTGCTATTTGACAGTTTTTGTCAAACTAAATAGATAAATAAATATTTTACCAGTCGTGACAGAGCAGATAAATGACCGTAAGGTAAAAGGCACGGCAGTAATAACTACCTAAGAAAAGCGCCACTCTCAGCGGTAGCTAAGGTATGGGAGAGAGTAACATGTACACTTTGCTCAAAAAAAAAACGAGACTAGACTATTATTACAACTACACGCACGTCAGTTATGAAGCCTGTTTCGTTTGCATCGTTCCATTTCGGTCCCACTCATCATAAGATTGACGAGTTTGAAGGTAGGAACCGAAGGGTCGTACTATTTATTTGCATAAATTTGTAATATGCATACTCATTTTACAATTGTAAAGTAAAGAAATAATGTAAATTAATAAAAATGTATTTTGCTAGTATTTTTTAAAACAATTAATTATATCATTTATACCAATTATGTTTCTTTAAAATGGCATTGCATTTAGAATTATAAACATTATATTGCTAGACCTCATTTCAACTTGCACGTTAATTCCTCTTCGTATTGCGTTCTTTATTTGTTTTTAATTATTGTCAATACATCTGACCTACATCTGCTATTTTATGCTTTTGTAACTTTGACAAAATATGTTTTACATATGGTAAATTGGAAATCGTTTTCAATGTTATTGTAAATATTTTTTTTTTAATTTAACAATATTTTCTTTTAAAACTCAGATAATAATATGTATTACAAGTGCTACATGTTTATGCAAATGTTGTGTTGTGTCCAGAATTTTAAGATATTCTTTATTTTTATTGTTAATGTTTATTGTTAACAAACTTTGTTAATTTTATTCCTAGTTTTTTGATCGCCTCAGAAAAGCGTATATTGTTATTCATATTTGCAAATGTTGTAACTTTTGTTATGAATAAAATGTGTTGTTTGTATCTTATTGTATTAGTCATTTTAAAAATGCGCCCTACAAAAAAACTACAATAAGCGAACATAAGCACTAAAACAAGATACTAATCCACATAAACAGAGTATCGAATAACATTTTTCGTAAATCTGAATCTGAACTTATTTTGACCTACTAAAAAATAAAACACATATTGCAAGAATACTATACATCTGTCTCTAGCAATAAGATAATTTTTGTAAAGAACCAGATAAATATCGTTTCATATTGGCAAATTATATTTCAAAACAACAATTTACAAAATAACTACAGTAATATAACCCCAAGCCATAATTGCTTGGATTTCTCCCTGAACTGGTAAATCGAATAAGATGAGTATGAGTGAAATGGGGCGATGCAAGTTTGGCGGCAGTTAAGTGAGATATCTGACGTGCATTCAGTTGTCACCCCGGCTAGTCCTGGGACTTTTGAGCCTTATTGTACCTAGGAAGAAATGCAATCCGATGAAAACCACAATACGTAGCAAGAAGTCCTATATATCATTCTTAGAACTAGGAAAAGCATTTGAGATCAAACACAAAGTTAGAATAGCAAAATAATGAATATCCACAAAGAATATTAATGACAGGAAACGTGGAGTGAACGCAAATTATCGAATGATTTAGGCAAGACTTCGTACACAAACCAATACTGCCCACAGATGAAACAGAAAAGTAGAAGCACTGTTTTGGGCGTATATGTTTTAAAAATTAAAATTAAACCCCTTGAAATCGGTGTCCAACGTAATTGTGCCATCTAGAATCTTAAACCTTTTCGTCCATCTGAATGTACGTACACCAGGCCTACACTCTAAATTGGGTAATTGAGTAAAATTATTTTGTGATTAAAATGTGTACTATTTTAGAGCTGGTGAAACATTCTGCATTCTGGAGAACGGAATAAATTATTAGCCGCAATCCAATAAAAATGTGCACCCCTTAGAATATGGTCTGGGTAAAAATCCAGTAGACAGAAGACCGGAACGAGGAAGATTTTTTTGGCAAAATAAAAAACACATGTGACTCAATAAATTATTAGCCAACATATGGCTAGAGTTAGAATTCATTTGAAATTTGTTGTGGATGGTGGTAATAATGGTCCAAAGCAAAATTGCAGGTTGTGGAAGGTAAGACATATAATGGATAGAGTTAGAAATGATTGCTTATCAGATATATGTTAGTTAGAAATAGATGAGCAAAAGGTTCCTTTTACAGGAATTTTTGGGTTGCAGCGGGTTGTTAGGGGTAAACGAAACACACCAAATGTTTAGGTTTTATGTTACGTTTTTGTTCAGGCTTAGTTTTAGATTTTTATCAAGGCAAAAACAATTATGCAAAATCACACTATGAAAGAGGTAGAAGGTGGTTTGTTATTAGATCGACAAAAATAGTAAAGGAAAGCACCTATTTATTCATGGATAGATATTTCTCTGCAATTCCACTTCTAGTTCTCCTGTTTCTAAGAGCAAACTGTTTGAGCAGATAACGTAATGAATAGTACGACGTGAAGCCTATTTTATTTGCTTCAACTGCATTGCAAAGGGAGCCTAGCATTGAGTATCAAAAGTGATCGTAGAAAGAGTGAAAGTATCTCCAGGTTTCCACACCAAACGAAGCACAATGCTACAATAATTGCATGGGAGGAATTGATTTAATCAACAGATTTATCAGCCATTACCACGTTAACATCTGGACCATATAGTGGGCTGTAAAAATCTACACTTTATTGATTTGGCAATAGCTAATGCTCGAATCAAGTGCCTCCAGTTACTTAACTTTAAAATGAAAATAATGATCAACAAAATTCGGCATGTTCCAAAATTATTGAATTTCCCTACAAGATAGAAGTTGGATTATCATAAGTCGTCGATAATCACAAACCACAACCTAGCATCTTGCTTGAATGTCGATCTACTTAACTGCATTTATTGACTACCTTACATCACATATCCGTATGCAATTTCTCACTCAACCTTTCTGGTTATTTTGATTGATTGTTGGCCTTTTTGAAATCAATACTCTTGCTAGATTTGTAAATGGTTTTTTTCACTTTTCATATTTCAAGATATTCTCTTTCTCTATGCTTGCTTCTCTCTCATCCTGATATATAAAAAAATTTAATATCCCTTTGAGCACTAATGTGATATTCAATGTTCAATTGCATTAGTAAGTTCCTGTCCTACCCTAATTGATATTTGCACAAATATTTAGGAAATAGTTGTCAATATTGTAGTATATTAAGCATTTATATTAACTTCTGTTAAGGGGTATTACTCGTACACTAGGAAAAATAAAAGTTCAGTTATGCTGCGACTGTGTTTATAATTGGTAATAATAAACTGACTAAACGAACTCACGAAGTAAAGGACATAACAAATATAGTTCCATAATTCTTCATCTGTAGATTTCCCTTCCTCCGTTTCAATCGCTTGCAATTCAACTGGTTCCCTGGTAATTGTAGCTATTGTCTTATACTAGTTGCCATGCAACTCTAGTTGTATTATAGTATATTATTCAATGAGAGGTAATATGGGCAATAACTCACGGGATGATTGCAGCGCGAGCCGCAGGCGAGCGCTGTAATCATCCAAGTGAGTTATTGCCATTACCTCGAGTTGAATACTATACTTTATCCACGACTATTCTTCTAGCAAAAACGTTTACCTTTTTAGCCGAAAAATTTTTATACCGTTTGAGGAACTCGTAATTTCGTTTCGTAAAAGTTTCAATATTTTCTCTCTTATTTATACTAATATTTTTAATATTTATACTAATATTTTCTCTCTTATTTATACTTCTAATCATAGAGTAGCAAATGATGAAAATTTTAATTCATTGGCAATTCTTTAAAATATGCCAGAAACACAGTTTCTGACAATGATTTTACGTTCTTACTTGTACTCCAATCCAAATGTTTTGGTGGGCCACATTATATTTTTTGTGCGATTTATCCGGCAGAAGATTGCGAGTTGCTATTTCGGCGATTTTTCTTATTCCAGGTGGTGTACAAATTTTTGAATCACTGTCTGAACACATTTTGTCAATTTGACATTTAATTGTTTGACATGATATTTAATATCGGCCAATTACATAACATTACTTTAGTAGTTACTATGGCGCCTAAGCGTGAGTTATGATTATAACTCACGCTTATAACTCCCGCTGGGTAGTTATAGATACCATTATTTGCAGAAAAGTAATTTGGTAACGTATGTATAACGCAATAGTCGTGGATAATAGAAATTTAGTATGTAGTTTGTATTAGCCTCTAGCAAGGTAATCGTGAATCTTCTTTATATAAGAACAATATGTCTTGTGTTTCTTCGTTCCTGATTTTCTTCATTTACATTTTCGTTTTTAAGGCAACCAGACCAGTCTACATTTTTTACTTTCCTAGTGATTTTGTTTACTTTATTGTTTGTGCAAAGGTTCTTTTTACTTTTTAATTTCAATCTTAAAATTGATGTTAAAATTGCCGGTTATATACTCTTTAAATTTATGCATTATCAATTCCTATACACTGAAAATAATTTATATCCACTAAAGGTGGTATAATATATGTTTATTAGTATGATCTTCAAAGTAGGATATTTTATAGCACTGCAATGTGTGACGATAATATCAAACAAAAAATAGACGAAACTAGTTATTGGTGATACTTTGTGGTATTTATCAAAATGCAACGGTTCTCCTAGCCTCTCAGTTGAAAATTTCTCTATCAAGTTTAGAACTATGTATGTTTGGGATCTAGATTTGAGACCATTTCACGTTTCTGGATTTACAGCTCTACTCTCCATAAATGTCGTTTCAGCTGGTTTGAAGGGGATGCATCCATGATGTAAACAATTCGTGTTACAATCATCACAATCAATTATTTTGTCATTATCGCTGACTGTTCTGTTACAGTTAATACATTGCAAGTCTTTCCTCGCTGCTATCTTTATATTTCATCAATACTAGCAGTAACAAATGCACCGGGACCGCACCGCACCTTAACAATTCGACAGTGAATAGTAATCTGGCCATTGTGAGTATTTTACGGGGTATTGAAATAAATGAATGAACTTTTAAGGTCGATAAAGATAATCATCAATATCTACACTAAAATATTCAAGATATTCGATTAACCAGTTAACCGTAAAACAAGCCACAGTTTCTATCACTACTTTTAGCCATGTAACACTAGAAACGGTCGCCTCCTTAATGTAAACATCATATTTGCGAAACAATAAGATATATGCATGAGCAAATTATATATTTTTATCTGTGGGGACTCAAACATGAAGAGCAATTATATGGCAAACTGCATTTTCCTAAAGGATTGTTTGGTCTTTCTAGAGAATTAAATAATATTATATGTAATACTAACTTTGAGTTTATTATCAATGCACCTTAGGTTTCATTGACTTTGGTTCAATAAACAGATCTAATCGATAAAATGCCCAGTTAATGTCATCTGTACATAAACAATGCCATTTACACGGATGCACGATACCAGAACTAGTAAATCATGCACATGCCATTTAATAAAACAACCAACTATTTACCTTCTGCCAAAGAGAAAGTGAGCAAGAAGGCAGAAAAAGAACCATTAGTACAAATTGAAACTTATGAATGGTGTAGACTCCGCATTCGTAAAACAAGATTAAGAATGCCATTAGTAATATAAGAAATATCATGATTTAATAAATCACAAATTACATTAGATATTTTTACTGTGGAATATCAAATTTATTTTTTATGGCAATACGAATTTAGAAAGAACTGAATCACAATTAGAGCTTACACAGTCAATCGTTAGATTGAGCTACGTCCACAGTATTTTTACTATATAAAGTCTGTATCAAAGGCTCTTCTTGAAGAACAAAAAATCACTTTCTGTCTCGTTCATTTCACGTGACTGAATTTGGAATTAATGATATACATGTTTCAATGAAAGATATGGTTTATTTTTTAATCCTTGAAATACGAATGCAGTGTCGAATTAAACGAGCAACATATACATACCAATTTCTTGTCCATCTTTGTTTTGATATCTTTTGCTAAGGTGAAAAATGCGTCTTCCACTCTTATACTTGCTTTAGCACTGGTTTCAAAGAACTTAATACCGTATTCTATAGCCAACTGTTCACCTCTTTCCTTAGAAACCTGCCGTTTCTCTTCCAGTTCACATTTGTTCCCAAGTAGCATTTTTTCTACATCTGCGGATGCATTCTCCTCGATATTCCTTATCCAGTTCTTTATGTTTTCGAAACTTTTTTCATTGGTAATGTCGTACACTAACATTATGCCCATCGCTCCTCGGTAATAAGCCGTCGTGATCGTTCGAAACCTTTCTTGTCCGGCAGTGTCCCTAAGTTCATAATCAGTAAGAAAAAAAAACTTTAACGAGAAACAACTTACCATATTTGTAATTTGATTTTTTTACCATCTAATTCTATAGTCCTTATTTTAAAGTCGATACCTGAAAATAACAGTTTGTAACAAGTCGTAAATGATAAAATGTGAAAGATAAAAATCAAAAAAAGTACTAGGTGTGGTTTACATACATTATAACCTTTAAGATACACATTTATTACCTAAATAAATAAATAATTTGATTTGAATACACAACGAATCGAGAGATTCGGTAATTTTTTTTAAATTTACAACAAAGCGAAATTCGTTCTAGGTAATTTGAAGACTATCATTAAATTAGTTGACTCACCAATAGTGGATATGAAAGTTGTATTGAAAGCGTCTTCTGAGAATCTGAAAAGAACGCAAGTTTTTCCAACTCCGGAGTCGCCTATTAGTAACAATTTAAATAAGTAATCGTATGTTTTTGCCATTTTGTCTCACCAAATACAATTTTTATCTGCTTTAGTTTTGGCAGTTCCGTGAAAATTTAACAACTATATAGTAAGTTGGGATCGAAATTCCCCCAGGAATAAACCGCCATGTTGGCTGCCATGGCGATACTGTTCAAAATTTCGCTCAGACTATATACACTATAACCTATTTTCGACAGCTGGCAGAACGGTCAAAAACGCTAGTTGGCTCTCGCATGCACAGTACCGTCGTTAATCATTATCTTCGTTGGCATCTAATACGAATACTCAATTTTATGGCTTTGCGGAATAATAATATATGATGCAGTGCACAAATTAGGATCCGATTTTTGTTTGGAAAATAATTAAATTGTTGTCTATCAAATTGTAAATTGTAAGAGCGTCAAAGTTTTAACAATTCAAAACCTTAAAGAAAAATTCAAAAGAATCTAAATATAAAAATTAATAAACGCATAAATGAAATGCTCTGAATCAAATTGCAAAAAAAATAAAAATAAAATTTCAGAATTGTGAAAATACAATGTCAAAATGTTCAAAATTGCAAACAACGTCAATGTCAAAATTGTATGAATTCAATTACCATAGAAATAATGAACTGTTGAAAATACTTGAAAATCACAATTGTCAAAATAGTCAAAAACATCGTGAAAAATATAAAAATGACAAAACTTAAAATATTAAGGCTTTGCTGGCCGTCGATAAATCCTTACTACGTACTTCTGTCTGGAGCTTTATTTACATAGCGCTGTTACTGAATACCGCCAATCACAGCGCCGAGTATAGGCGAGAGCAGGTATATTTTAAACTAAGACAAAATTGATTTGTTTCACATTTTTTTTATTTTTAGTTAACAAAAATGTTAAATTGTTCGAAATTAAATGTTCGTGTCATCAAGTAAAAAAAAATGTCATCAAATATATAAACTTTTCATTTCAATATTGTGGAAGAAATGTAAAAAAAATATTTTTACAACATTAGTACGAATGTCTAAAATGCAAAATTATCAAATGCTCGTAACAACATTTTTCAAGAAATTATAAAAATCCAAAGACGTAAAACAGTACAAAACTCCGAAAGGTGTTTGACAAGATATCGTCTCGTCAGTGGTTCGTTAGTAGTGATTGGCTCGCGCCAAGAAGTTTTGATGGCCACTACATGTTAAGGTATTTCAACAACTAAGGTTCTTGGTAATCGCTACTGACGAAGGGTAATAACCCAGAAAAAATATTGTCTAGCGATCCACCAGTTAGTCTTCATGGACCTGTTTTAATTAATGTTCACTACACCATTGAGGTGTAAGATTAGACCATCTTTCGTGTAAATTTTACATTTTGCTGTAAGATTTGACAAGATACATTTTTAATTTGAATTGTTTTTGAACTTAATTGCAGCAATCCTTTTATATGTTGACACTAGACGTTTGACAGTCGTCTCTTGTTTAGTCTCCGCAAGGCGTTTGACAAGGTATCGTCTCGTCAGTGTTCTGTTGTCAGTGGTTCGTTAGGAGTGATTGGCTCGCGCCAAGAAGTTTTGATGGCCACTACATGTAAAGGTATTTCAACAACTAAGGTTCTTGGTAATCGCTACTGACGAAGGGTAATAACCCAGAAACAATATTGTCTAGCGATCCACCAGTTAGTCTTCATGGACCTGTTTTAATTAATGTTCACTACACCATTGAGGTGTAAGATTAGACCATCTTTCGTGTAAATTTTACATTTTGCTGTCAGATTTGACAAGATACATTTTTAATTTGAATTGTTTTTGAACTTAATTGCAGCAATCCTTTTATATGTTGACACTGGACGTTTGACAGTCGTCTCTTGTTTAGTCTCCGCAGGGTGTTAGACAAGGTATCGTCTCGTCAGTGTTCTATTGTCAGTGGTTCGTTAGGAGTGATTGGCTCGCGCCAAGAAGTTTTGATGGCCACTACATGTAACGGTATTTCAACAACTAAGGTTCTTGGTAATCTCTACTGACGAAGGGTAATAACCCAGAAACAATATTGTCTAGCGATCCACCAGTTAGTCTTCATGGACCTGTTTTAATTAATGTTCACTACACCATTGAGGTGTAAGATTAGACCATCTTTCGTGTAAATTTTACATTTTGCTGTTAGATTTGACAAGATACATTTTTAATATATATATGTATATATATATATATATATATATATATATGAAAAAAGGTTGTTGATGCGGGAACAAAGACATAACAAAAGAAGTAATTGATTTTTGACTATAACGATTGTTATAAAAAGGCATTTTCATATATATATATATATATATATATATATATATATATATATATATATATATATATATATGAAAATGCCTTTTTATAACAATCGTTATAGTCAAAAATCAAATTGAAAAATTATTGCGAAAACAGTATTCACGTTTAAACGATTAGGAAAAAGAGAAAGTTAGATGTATGAAATTGAAAATGATAAATAAACCACTGATATTAACTTCATTTAACAGAAAAATACAGGTTAAAACAAATTTGATTGGTAAATCACATTGTAAATGAGATGCGTCCAAAAAATTCAACTTAATGCGTTGCAGTTTACGTGAAAAGTATGGCATTTTATGATGTTTTATGCCCACAAAAAACGAACGTTTAAAAAACAGCGAAAATGTACCTTATGACTACCTGCGAAACTTAAAGTAAAAGTAAAGTAAAATCATGTGTAGATGCTCAGCCTGTCTTTATCTTTCTTGAAATTCATCGCATGTGGCGAGTTAACTTAAAAACTGTGCCCTAGCTACTCATTCCACTGGCAATTGTGTAGACAGCCGCTAATTTAATACGGCATAGAAATAAAACTAAAGGGAGAAATAAAAAATATTATTAATTCCCTGCTTAAATACATTGTATTTAATGTGCGGGCGCGTTTAAAAATAAGCTAACGAATGCGTCTGAAAAAAAATTCTATCGAACACGATAAGCCAAATATAAACGAAATGAATTATGGCCCCGGACGCTGAGTTGTATTTTTTAAATTGCATTTTCAATCGTGCTCATTGTCCGACAGGATTAGATTAATTAAATTACCGAACAATACGGTCTCAGGGAGTAAGCAACAATATTAAGCACATATGGTGCGGGCATGATAACGACGAAATATGAATGCGATAAGATCTACATCTTGCGTGGGCTAACATGTCCCCTGTTCGATAAAAATATGATTTTAGGACGGAGGGGTTAACGAAAAACAGTCAGTAATTCACGGGCCCCTTCGGAAAGGAGTTAACGGGACTTCTTCTGGAAAAGAAGACGTGCTGAGGCTTCTTAAGGAAGCAGTGAGTCATTGACACACTCGAATATGAAGATGTCGCGTCATCCATCCATTATTGGGATTTATAGGATCAAGCGGAAATGTAAGAATTTTTATTAGTAACAAGTGTGAAATAAACATGTGGGTACTGGTAATTTATATTTTTGGTTTGATGAATTAAATTTTAAAAGGGGAACCTGTAAAGGTAAGTTCTTCTTTCCTTCCTCTAAAGAAAATAATTAAAAAGTGTAAAGGTTTTAAGGAGGATCGTTTTTTGTTATATATCAATTACAAGTTCGTACGTCGCCTCTTTTAACGTATATTGTATTCTTTGTGCTTTGTTTTAATTTAATTTATTTTGTTTTCTTTATAATAAAGTTAATTAAACTATACTTTGTTTTTATTAATTAACTAATGAAAAAAGATCTAACCCTAATTTGACGGAGACAATCGTCTTCTTGTGCGCTAGTGGCAGGATAATCAATAAATATTTGCATAAGTGGACGATGAGCATTTTGAGTGATTATCCGCGAGAACGGAAAATTGAGAAGGTAGAAAATCTGGGAATCGGCGTGCTACCCCACTGAACAAAAGATTCCTACGCTCCGAAGGAAGCCCTTTTGGTGAACAACTTCCTGGAACTTTTCCTGATTTTCGGAATCACGTTCGGTTTACGCGGATAGCCCGTATTCTGATTCATCCGCGTTTCGGATATGCGCCGGCGTTCACAATGGCCACTACATAAATTACGACACCAAGATTTTAGCGTTTAATGATCAAGACAGAACTTTCATGGAAATGTGTTACATTGCCCCACACCATATGTCAACGGACCCTGAAGAAAGATTTACACATGAGTATCTGTTGTACAGGAATTGCGCACTCGATTTTGTCACAATACCTGTGGCTTTTAGATCATATAAACAACGACACAGTCCTTGATAAAACTTTTTTAGTGAGTAAGCCTGCTTCCATGTTTCAGGTTACTTAAATGCCATATTTATGACTATCATACAATAATATATTTATTTCGTCTAGTTCAACCCTCTTTATAGGTGTCGCTTGTTCGATATTTTCTTACCATATATAAGATATTAATTTGATTACTATCCTTTCATGCGCAAGCGCTACAAATGTAAAACGTTAACCATCATCAAACGATCCATAGTGAATTTATTACAGAATGATGAACCGGATAATTAATTAATTTATATTAAATCATAACATTACCAATAATTTTAGTAGTGCTATGAATGCAAAACATAAGTTTACATCAAACGAGCCGTAGTTCAGTTGTCAACAATTTGTCAAATGTTTTTAAAATTAAGAGAACATACGTTATTTTTTTGATATTAAATACATTCCTGGGACAAAAGCCCAAACATTTCTAGGTCTCATTTGTTGAATATTTTGTTTGACCGAGTTACATCAATTCTTATTCTCGTTTTTATGATACAAGTCTAATGGAAATCATGCTCTCACTCACTGCACATTGAATCATCCCATTGCAAGTTGCTTGTTGCTTTTTACAAACGTTTCTCCGAAAAGACGATTATCACCTGCTAATTAATCTATTCTTTTGCGTTTTTACATTTGATTTTTTTACAGAAATTGTTAAACATATAACAATTTACAAAATTGTATAAAAATGCGAAACGATACAAAAAATACAATAAAATTAATATTTGTAGCGAAGCAGTACGAAAATGAATGCAGACGCGCATTGTATGATTTTTTATTACTGTTAAATCGTAAATTACAACAAAGTTAAATTAAATTGCATTGCATTTGAAATGGAACTAAATTCTATGTGTATCCTTTAATTGTTAATAATAAATGATCATGTGATCGGTTTTTGTGACACAGAATAGCCAACCTGTGGATTTTAAAATACAATGTAAATCCTAGTTCTAAACAACCACAGCGAAGTAAGACTATTTGAAACACATGTACTACACATGAACTATTAACTTCAGTGTTGATTCTACTTTCCCGCTCGTCGCGTTGTATACAATCCGAATGAGTGTATTGAAACTCATTTACGCCCATAGAATGTGGGTGTCGTATCACTGGTACATCGACGTATTATCAGTCCAAACCGATGATACGTCGACGTGTCGGTGTTTTTCCAATGAGTTACATCCGGATTACAGCTAGGATATTGCCCGCAAGATCACACCGGACATTTCTGAAATATATAATCTTTGAAAGCAGGTACAATAATTTGGAGGAGTTTATGGAAACAATAGTTTGTACTTGCAATTTCATTTATCCTGGGACTTAAAATTGATTCAATACTCTAGTTGAATGTAAGGGTATTCGCAGGTCTAGATGGCGTCAATACGCACAAACATTTTTTTGTCAGTCATGCTTGCATGCGCCATCAGCGTGTATATGTGTGGTGTTGTGATGAGCTCAGATAAAGCGAAACAACTGTCATCGCCCTGGTACATTCGCTGAAATTTATTTTCAATTCTAGCTGATACTAAATTAATGGAATTCAGTGCGGCATGTATTGACAGACGGAAATGGAAATAATCTTTTCTTTGATTCTGCGTAGGAAGTCCACATAGAATTAAATCTAGGGCGCTTCTATCGTAATTGTCAAAAATTAAATAAACAACCTCCATAATAATATGATTTATTACTATAGTTCGTTGGTTGTATCAGTAAATATCGTTTACTAAAAACAATGTTTCGATTTATATTTTCATTCAAACATTTCGTTGTATTAACGAAATCGGCTGATTCAACGCATTAAACATTGGCTTCATACAAATTATGAATTTATTCAATGTATCGATTCATTGTTACAACGGATTTTAATTATTATTTCATTTATTAATTCAATGTATTAAATCATTGTAATTAATAAAAAATCTATTAATTTAGTTTATTAATTAGCAGAATTAAATTAATTAAAACATATTATTTTTAAATATCTCAAAATTAAACTAAAAATACAAAGATTCAGACTCTCGATTGAGGTATGTAAATTTATTTCAAAACAAATATATCACATACAATGTAAAATAAAATTATCATTATAAGTACAACATAATAATTCAAATATAATGTGTACTACCAAGAAAATATGTTGGGATTTTAAATTTAAAAGGTTTCAAATTAATTATAAGACATTAAGGTTTCCGCAGAGCGTCGTGTCAGAGCCAAGAATTGTTATTTCTTCTCCGTAATTAGTTCCAAATTACCGTGAAATTACGAGTGGCCAAACCAGCAAAGGAGACGTAAAAGGTGCATGGGAGTGTGGATAATATAATAGTTTAGAGGATTATTCCAAAACAGCGTGAATAAGGTAGGGATTAGAAATTAAAAATACATAGAGAGGCGATAAGGAGAGCTCACTCCGAGGTGCGAGCCTGATGAAGTCACCTTTGCGCGCCAAATAAATGAATTTCTAAAGATGCAACCAAGTATACACTAGTAACTGGAGTAACTGTATACAGCTATGTTAAGTACAGTTAAGCGAAGTTATTTATGTAACAAAAGAAAGGAATACGGACGCAAAATAATGAAACAACAAGGACGGACGAGGTAAACGAAGAAAACAAAGGTGGATACTGAGGATGATACATCGGACGAATCAAAACGTGAAAGAGAATAAGATTTTTCAAAAAAAAATCATATAGGTATATAAATCCCCACCAACAGTCAAATGTCGCAAATAATGAATCTGATGAAAAATCTTGCAGTGGACGTTAAAGAAATTAAATCAGAACAGCAGAATCAATTAGAAGATACGCAGACAAAAGACAAATATAAAGGAAGAAATAAAAGAATTAAGGAAAGAACAAACGGATTACAGAAAAGACGTACAGGGGTCAACGAAATAAATATAAACGCGATGAGGAAGATACATGATTTAAGGAAGGAAATAAACGTTACCAATGACAGGTTAGAAACATAGTGGTACATGGGCTACCAATATGCAAATGGGAGAATATAATAACCTTTTAAAGAAGACAATGATCAAACTTATAAAGGAGCCAGTAGGAGTCAAGCTAAGGGTAATAATAGCAAGAAAAATCTGCAATAGTCCGCACTGATATTCCTTATACTTAGATATACTCTATTTTTCGAAAAAAATTCAAATGAAAGTTGTTGTTTCAATATTTATAAGAACATTTTTTTCGATTTTGTGTGTGTGTGTGGGGGGGGGGGGGGGGGCTGTGTGCCGGTGTGTCTGTGCCCGCTCTATCAGCATTTCATCAACAACAAATCTGCAGTGGTCCGCATTGAACTTTCTTATACTAACTTATACTCCAGTTTTCCAAAAAACTTTTCGAATAAAAGTTGTTCAAAATTCGTCAATATCTTTAACTTTTATAAGAACAATTTTCGATAACCCATGCAGTTTTCGAGATACGGAAAAAGGTGATACTCATCCACCCACGCACGCACGCGCGCCGCACGCACGCACGAACCCACGCACCGACGCACGCACGCACGCAGGCAGGCACGCACACGCACACGCACACGCACACGCACACGCACACGCACACGCACACGCACACGCACACGCACACGCACACGCACACGCACACGCACACGCACACGCATACGCACACGCACACGCACACGCGCACGCCCACACGCACACGCGCCCGCACATGCACACACACACACACACACACACACACACACACACACACACACACACACACACACACACACACACACACACACACACACACACACACACACACACACACACACACACACACACACACACACACACTTTACTTATCGGAATATTACTGTTGTTCATTTTCTGCTTCTTTTGTAAATTGACTTGTTTCTTGTGATTTGATGATAATACGGAATAGATAAATGAAATAAATAAAAAATAAATAGATTTATTGATGATCTACATGGAATTGAAACACTCGTTATATTCGACAACGAAAAAAATAGCAAAATCATTTTCAACACAACTGAAAATTACGATAAAATTATATATTCATTAAATTCACCGTGTAGTTTGCAATACCGCGCAAGGGTAGCTTATCCTACGTATGTATACAAATACAAGGGTACTACCCTTCCTTGAATGCATGAATTGCCGATCGATAAAAATGCACACACATAAAACTCTTGGAGCCTACATTTTTTTCCCTCTGTTTTAAATGGAGAATTAATATATAAGTTATCGTGCGACAACGTTATCAAAACGTAAGAAGATGCCACCGTCGACATAAGCACATTTCCTAGAAATCATCGCACATCTGCGTGCAAATACATTCTATTATTCTTTTTGTTAGTCAGTCTAAAGCTAGATTCCGAATTTTACACACATAATTGTGAACTTGAAACAAAATAAAAAGTTTTTAAAAACAAGTTTTGTGTCTCCGATGAGATTTTTGGCGCAGTTGAAAAAAGGATATTGCTAAACGCGTATTACCGAATATAATCCGCGGTTCGTGTTAACGATTTATTGGCACATCGAGAACCACCTGTGGTGAACGTCAGCGATTCCCCGAGCGAATATCGAAAGGACGGAAGGCGGAACCACACCCAATAGGGATCAACATCAACGCTTCGTTGGATACAATGGGCTCCGTGACATTAATTTTTCTGAGTACCTATGTCGTTTAGAGGTTCTAGTAATTATTATAATTCAGATTCCTCAAAAAATTCGGAAAGTTCTAACTCTGACTCAGAAACCGAACAATCATTTTCAAAAACAGTGAACATTCGCGCATCCAAAATGCAAAGTACTTCACAAGCAATAGCTGCGGCTAGCGTAAACCCAGCTACACAAGTTTTAAAACCTGAATATCTTGCAATGATTCCCGATTTTCAAGGTAAAACTGAACTACTACCAAGGTTCATTTCAATTTGTGAAAAATTAGTAACAAAATTTTACAATGCAATTGATGTTACGGACTTCCAGAACGAATATCTGATGTCTAGTATACTTTCAAAAATAAAAGATGAAGCTGCTCTGAATATTGCATCTTGTACAATAAATAATTGGACAGATTTAAAAAACGCGTATAAATACGTATGCTGATAAGCGAGATTTATACAGCCTGTCTATAGAGATGACTGAATTAAAACAATCTCAAAATGAATCTCCATTTCAATTTTATTCGAAAATTCAACATTTATTAAATTTGCAAACCTCATATGTGTCTACTCATTCTAACGCTGTAGAAGCAAACGTATTAATTCAATATTGCAGAAATTATGCACTTTGAATTTTACTAAGAGGATTAAAAGATCCAATAGGTTCACTTATGAGAAAGAAAAATCCTCCTGATTTAAATACTGCTTTAAACATGTTAACTAATGATTTTCAATTAGAAGTTAACCAACAAAAACATAAAAATTACCAAAATAATTTCAAACCCAATAATGCAAACCAAAATTATCAAAAGATAATCTTGCCAAATAACCAATACTACACTAATAAACCTAAAGCAAATCAAATGCCATTTAATGTTCAGAAACCAATACAACAAATAGGTCAAAATTATCGACCACCGGCACAAAATACTTCGAACTTTAATCAAAGATTTAACCAAAATACAAATGTCTTTAAACCAAACCAAAATCACACATTTAATAAATCAACCCCCATGAGTATTTCGACAAACAACACTTACAAACCAAATACTCAAAATATTGTTGTCGAAGAAGTACAAAGCGATAATGAAGATATCCCCGAAAATCAATTTTCAAATCCCGTTATTGACGAAATAGACGAGAACGATTTTCTTGTCGATCTTGCCTCGGAAAACACTTCGAATTAATGAATTTAGCATACATTGACAATAAGTTACCTTACATAGTTTCCCAGAACATAATTTAAAAGTTCTAATAGATACAGGTAGCACTAGATCGTTTATTCGCCCAAACGTTGCAATTAAATATTTTCAGACCCATATTGAAAAAGGAAAAGCGTTTCAAATTAAAAGTGCACATGGAAGCTCAGTAGAGAGTTTCAGCATAAACATTCCCTCTTCTAAAATATTCAAAGTTGATGAGAAATTAAAATATCATTTATTTAATTTTCATAATTCAGTCTATTAGGAGTTGATAATTTAAGAAAACTTAATATTTCTATTGATCTTGTAAACAAAATAGCTATTACTCCACACAGCAGAATAAAAATTCATTACCATAATTTACCATCGAAAAATTTGAATTTAGTTTCTATTGAACCTAGATGTCAACAAGTAGTAAAAATTAAGGTAAAAAAGATGGCCAAGGAATAATTCCTTATACGAAAATTAACGAATTAGAAATCCCACAATGTATTACAAATGTTATAGATGGTCAAGCTATATGCACAATATTAAACCCAACCCAGGAAACCGTAGAAGTTGATTTTAATGATCCTTTAGAAACAGAAAATATTAACGAGTGTTTGATATTAGACGGTCAAGTACCAAACAACTTAAATCATTTTAATGTGAGTAAACAACCATTTGACTTGTCGAAAATTCGTGCTGAACACATGAATTCGGAAGAAAAATTGGCTATCGAGAAATTAGTTAAGGAATATTAAGATATTTTCCAAATTGACGAAAATCAATTAAGTTTTACAAGCAAAATTAAACACAGAATAAAAACGACGGACGAAATTCCTGTTTATAGTAAATCATACCATTGTTTTCGGTGATCGTTACCCTTTGCCCAACATAACGGATCTGTTAGATAAATTAGGTCGTTGCCAATATTTTTCGACACTCGATTTAACTTCAGGATACCACCAGATCGAGATGGCCGAGGATATCTCTAAAACCGCGTTTAATACAGAACAAGGTCATTATGAATTTTTGCGAATGAGTTTTGGTCTTAAAAACGCACCATCCACATTCCAACGTGTCATGGATAACATATTAAGGGGTATTCAAAACGAATAATGTCTCGTGTACTTAGACGATATTATTGTCTTTAGTACCAGCTTGCAGGAACACATTTGTCGATTAAAAAATGTATTCGATCGTTAAGAGATGCAAATCTCAAAGTTCAATTGGACAAAACTGAGTTTTTGCGCAAGGAAGTTAGCTATTTAGGACACATTGTTACACCAAACGGAGTGAAACCAAATCCCGATAAAATTCGAGCTATACAAAATTATCCATTGCCAAAAACTGTAAAACAAATTCGAGGATTCTTAGGACTTTTAGGTTATTACCGAAAATTTATAAGGAACATGGCTAAATTAACAAAACCTTTAACATCGTGTCTAAAAAAGGGTGCTTCTATTAACGTAAATAACCCAGAGTATATTAAATGTTTCGATTTGTGTAAAAATTTGCTTATAAACGAGCCAATATTACAGTATCCGGATTTTTCCCAACCTTTCAATTTGACAACCGACGCGAGTAATTACGCCATAGGTGCGGTATTGTCGCAAGGAAAAATTGGTTCAGATTTACCCGTAGCTTACTCTAGTAGGACATTAAACGATACAGAAGTACATTACTCTACTATTGAAAAAGAACTCCTAGCTATAATTGAAGCAGTGAAATATTTTAGACCATATCTTTTTGGGAGAAAATTCAAAATTATAACCGACCACAAACCATTGCAATGGTTATTTTCTCTAAAAGAACCGAATTCCAAATTAGTCCGTTGGAGACTAAGATTAGAGGAATATGATTATGAAATTGTCTATAAGAAGGGTAGTCTTAACAAAAATGCAGACGCACTTTCTCGTATAGAAATAAACGTTAATGAAAACCAAGAAACCGAAACACCATACATTCTCAAATACATTAATGATTTTAATAAACAACTGGAACAACCGTCAGCTGTCTCAGATAAAAACGATAAACTTGACAAAGAATCATTAATTGTAGAAGTAGGAAATGATCGCGATTCAGATAACCAAAATTTAGAAGGTAATTTAGAAAATGAACAAACAGTTCATACCAATCAAGAAGAACATCCTATACCAGTCATACCCATATCAGAAAATCCTGTAAATTTAGGTAAAAATCAGATTATAATTTCTCAAGTAAATTACAATCCCGCCAAACCTAAGATCATAAAATTGTTTACTTCCACTCAAAGAATATTAGTGCAATTTTCTAAAGATAATCCTGGAGCACAGATACTCAATTTCGTAAAGGAATGGATTGTTCTCAATATATTTACACTTTGAAGGGGATAATTTATACGAAATATTCTCTACAGTATTATCGAAATATTTCAAGGATTCTCAAATTAGAATGGTTAAATGCAAGACAAAATTAATCGACGTTGATGAAAGTGATATCGAAGAAATAATCCGAAACTATCACGAAGGTAAAAGTAATCACAGAGGTTTAGATGAAACTGAAACCCGAATTAAAACCTTATATTATTGGCAAAATCAACGTAAAAGTATCCAAACATTTATTAACGAATGTGAGACGTGTCTTATCTCAAAATACGATAGGAGACCACTAAAATTAAAGTATAATATCACCCCCACTGCAGTAAAACCGTTCCAAATTTTACATATTGATACAATATCACTCGAAAAGGTAAAGTTTTTAACAATAATTGATTCATTTTTCAAGTATGCACAAGCCTATAAATTAAATTCCTCACAAAGTAGTAAGTAGCAAATAATCTATTTAAGTACTTCACACACCACCCAATCCCGGAAGAAATTATTTCAGATAATGGTTTAGAATTCAAAAATTCAGTAATTCAAGAATTACTAGGCGCACATAAAATCAAAATTCACTTTATTAGTTCACAACACCCGGAATCAAATGGAACAATAGAACGTTTTCATTCTACCTTAGTTGAACACATAAGATTGTTAAAAAACCAAAAGGAATACGACAATGACCCAATAGAAATAAAGGTTAATTACGCGCTCTTGGCTTACAATAACTCTGTACACTCTGTGACCAAGCTCAAGCCTCATTATATTGTTAGTGGTCATATAGATTCCGAAAGTGCTTTCAATGTGGACATAGAAAAACAATTAGTAACTACGTAGAAAAGCATCGAAATAGATTAAGGTTATTATACGAAAAATTAAACGAGGATATACAAAATAATAAAGAAAAAACAATTGACAAATTAAACGAAACAAGAGAAAACCTACCTGAGATAGGAAATAAAATTTTTGTTAAAAATAAACAAAAACAGAGTAAAACTAAAAACAAATATAAGTCAGAAGATGTTACTGAAATAAATCCAGATCTTAAAACAGCAAAAATACAAAAGTCTTACCATCATACGAGTGAGAATATTCATTTGTCTAACATTAAAAGACCCAGACAAAAAACTTACACATTCCCAAATCTTGCAGGTTCTTCGTCTGCGGACAAAGATTAGAATTGAAGAACTTAACCCACAATCTCGGGATACTACCCATAGAATTGGGCGCGGCAAAACTGGAAAATTACCAACACACTTTTGTGCACTATTATAATTTATCCCCGATTGTAGATGAGTTTAACAAATTAAATAATCAGTATAATAATCTTGTAGAAATTGAAGAAGATAATTTTTTGAAATTAGAACTAGATAATTACGACAAAATAACTCGTTTTACCCAAAATTTAATTCAGAACAAAATTCTTAATTTCAATAACAATGCGATAGTGCAATCCAGAAATAAAAGAGGTTTAGTAAATGTAGCCGGAACCCTTATTAAAGGAATAACTGGTAATCTTGACGCAAATGACGGCGAGAGAATTAATAACATTTTAAAACATTTACAATACAATCAACACAACCTTCAGGACCAACTCAAGTTACAATATTCATTAAGCACACAAATTATTGAAAAATTTAATAACACGCTGCGTGACATTCAGCATAACGAAAACCTACTAATGTCTAGAATTTCGTTGTTGAACCAAGGTTTTAATCGAGAATTGATAACTCAAGATGTTTTAGTTTGGAAGGACGTATTCAATCAATTGATAATTCTTTATAATAATATTTTATATGTTTTGCAAGACATTAAAAACTCTATAACCTTCTGTAGATTAAATACTCTACATCCGAGTATTATAAAAAGGGACGGACTCTTGTTAGAAATACAGAAAACCTTTAATAATTATAAAAAACGCGTACCGTTTGAAATTGAATATGCCAACTTACTAGATCTTGAATCATTGATTAGAGTACACTGTACAATACGAAACGATGAAATAATTTATTTTTTGATTATGCCGATAAATTTCGAAGAAGATTTTAAATTATATCATCTTTATCCGGTGCCGTTCAAGCACGAGTCAGAATTTGTAACTATCTATTCTAAATTTAATTATATCCTAAGAGGATCAAACGACACATTTAAGCCTCTAAACAGCATTTGTCCTCGTGGTAAAATGTTTCATTGTCCATCGAGTAATGTCAACCACGAAGACATCACCTGTGAAAAGGAAGTTTTTCATGCAGAAATCCGATCCTGCAGATACACAAAGTTAGAAGTTCCCGACAGCTACACCCACTGGATACCTGAAATTGGTCAATATATTGGCGTGTTCCCTGAAGAGAAAATGGTTGAAGTTGTATGTCCTGATAGAAGAGAAAAATTATCACTAATTGGAGTTTTTCTAATAAAATTAAGCAAGTGTAATGTTACCATAAATGATTACAAATTGTTTGGAAAAGATAAATCGGTTGGTACACCATTAATAATCACGGACTGGCATCCAATACTATCCAGACGAAATTTCAACAATTTTACAATTAAGCTAAAACCGTTACATTTTGGTAACATCGAATTGGAATCGATTACACAAATCCACGACCCAGTGAAAATCAATCATTGGCCCAGCATATGGACGATCATCCTCTACATTGGTATCGTCTTTTGTATCATATACTTTGTCAAGATGAAATTCTGGAAATCGAAAGAACACCCAGTAGAACCAGCAACCGACACCCCCGGTCCAATTCATCTTCCCGGTGGTGCAAGCTTCTAGGGATGGAGGAGTTATCGTGCGACAACGTTATCAAAACGTAAGAAGATGCCACCGTCGACATAAGCACATTTCCTAGAAATCATCGCACATCTGCGTGCGAGCTAGATTCCGAATTGTACACACATAATTGTGAACTTGAAACAAAATAAAAAGTTTTTAAAAACAAGTTTTGTGTCTCCGATGAGATTTTTTATATATATGTTTGTTCCCGCTCTCAAGATCCCACTTCGTATAATAAAGAAATCTGTCCAAATAGCGTTGCATGATAATGATTTTTAACAGTGCTGCATTACTAGAACTAGGTGTCACCACCTAATAAATGAATCGTGCATGTGTTTTTGTTTGATTACTTGACGATAATTCCTACGGACTTATTACATTGGTCGCGAAAGAAATTACGTTATACACTATTTTTTTGGAAAATGGCGGTAAGTTAATTGTGATAAATCATGCCTTGTTTAAATTTATTACTTACGGTTAATTATTTAGTTTTAACCATTAAATTTGTAACAAATATTTATGATGTAGCGATAATTTCTATGGATTCGATTTGGACACAAACTACATATATATTTAATTAGGCCGTATTTTTCCAATAACACTGACATTGATATATTGCATAGGGATGAGGAGGCATTCTTTTAAAGACTAGCCGTTAATATCGATAGTAAACACCAAATTATGGCGAAACTACGAATAGCAAAGGATCGTATTAAGTGCAAACGAATGTGGAGAGTGAGAAAATACATCGAAAACCCTATGGGTTCTAGGATCTAGAAATTAACATTTCACAGAGGCGAAAGGAGGCCACGCTCCGAGGCGTTGAACCAGCGAGGTCATTTAGCTCGCCAAACAACTAATTTCCTGTACAGGCAACCAAACGTACAAACTGTACACGCCGAGAATGGATATTCTGCATAAGGGTTTTAAAGGAAATGGAAGTATGGATGGAGGATATAATGAGCATGTTCCGTCGGATAAATGATAGATAAGAAAATAGATATCCAGATAATTAGGCAGAAAAACGAGTAGCTGAAACGAATAATAAAAGAGCAATATGAAATACTAGACATGGTGGAAAGGGAAGTGAGGAGGAATGATCTTATATTGCAAGAGGTAGAACAACAAAAAGGGGGAAGATCAGATGGGAACAAAAGAAAAAATCACCGAAGCCTTGAGAAGTATCATGCTAGAGTTCAATATAAGTAATAAAATGATAAAACGTAAGAAAGATTGGGATCTACGAAGCAGGGAAGAAAATTGCAATATTTATGAAGTTAAGAACAAGGAAAAACGAAATAAAGGCTCTTAAACGAATAGAGGGCAAAGATGTATGGTTAAGGGAAGATTACACAAAAACAGTCTAAAAGGAATAAAACAACCGACCCAACTTCTAAAACAGACAAGGCGAGAAGGATACAGAGCAGTAATAGGATACGATAAACTAATTATATCCATATGTACGCAGAATACAAGGATATAATTTTGTGGGGTAGGATAGCAAGGCACGACGTTAAAATCTCGATGCAAAGATCAGGAGAGAACATGAACAGAAATGTAAAGGAAGGAAAAAGTAGCAATTCGCAGACGATAATAACTTAAAATCATTTAACCACAAGGAGACCAATAAAGAAACATGGACATCGCCTAACGGGAGAACAAAAAATCAACCAGATCTTATTTGTAAAAAAAATCACCACCGAAGCATCAAAGATGAAGCTTAGAGGGGCAGGCGCAAACTCACATTAAGTGTTGAAACAAGAGATTTATTTATTAGTGCAAAAGTATCACACGAAGGAACTCCTCAGCGGAGATATAATGCACGAATAGGCAAAGAGTGGGACCAGCTTGAGGAAGTGATGAAGGGAAGCTCACAAATACACGTGGAGCCCAGAAAACTCAAACAAGATTGGTTCAAAGATATGTATAGTACTAAAAAATCTACACTTTCACACTTTCTAAAGAGGCACGAAGAAACAAAGAAGAGAAACAAGTTTGTAGGCAGGAAAAAAAGAAGAAACTTAAGTAAGAAGCTAGAAGCAGTTGAGGAAAACAAAGGAATTCTGAACTTTTACTAGATTGCAAAGAACTCCAGAGAGAGCCAACAAAAATCATGACCTTACCTGAGAAATAAGAACTAATAGGGGAACTGAAGGTGTGGATTGAATATTTTGATGAAGTGTTAAATGGTGGAAACTATGAAGAACAGATGGAGGAACTAGTCACACCAACCAATGATGAACAAGAGATTTTGCAGGAACTAACTAACAGAACATGATATAGAAGAAGAATTTAAAGTTAAAAAATACCTAGTAATATGTAAAATAAACCCAGTTTCACCAGTTTTCTCAGTATGTATTTGGGAAAGGCACGTCAGTTACATCTGCGCATAAGGGCAATCCCACTATGAAAAAATATCTCATCAAATGAAACTATGCCAGTAGCGGTGAATCCATTTGTAATGTTTGCCGGAGACTACAGCGCTTGCTAACTCTGGAATATCATACATTTGAATAGGCTACCATTTCCCCCACGAATGGGGACGAAGAATAAATGTAGTAGGATTAAAATCTCAATAATTTTTATCATTGAGAGATATAAGGGTACCTAAATTATTTTAGCACATTTTAGCACCAACGTGAGAAACATTCGCCTTCGCCTCAGATGATAACCACATTTAAGAAACTACAATGTAGGACACTGCATATTTATTTACGCGATAGCGTAAAAGTATTACGTCACTGTACACATCTCTATCCTATTCTGCATTAAATATTTATAAATACTATCAGTATGTTTCTATTTTTGTCATCAACATCTCCCTTATCTCAATTAACATTAAAACGATAAGCTATTACCGAAAACAAAATCTGTATAAATCGTTACAGTTACAATACACGATGGTCAGTACTTAGTCGTTAGTTTTTTTTAATAATAATAATGTTTTTAGATTATATTATCATTTTACAATTTGATGCTTTAATTTTTTAAGGTTGTCGAATTTATGTGCTCAACAATTAATTTTAATATTTCTACAGCATCAACTATAAAATAACAGATTTTCTATATAATCTCCAATTTATTTTCATTACAGGTACACTTCAGTTATAGAGGTTCGATTGCACCGGTCTTCACGCCATTCAACAATGATAGGTAAATATAACTTTATATGTATAGATTTACTCGGGATCTTAATGGTCGATATTGGTTTTAAGTAAGATTAATACGATCACATCTTAGTATACGGACATAGAAAAGAGTGTTTCTTGAAACAAAGGATTTAGCTTTAAAAATTATTATATTCATTGTACTGGAAAATTTACTCCAATACATACGAATAGTGTAACGGGTGTAATTTGCGTCGAAGTTGACCATGTATATTTAACTGTGAGCGAACCACAATTTTGTACGAACACTCAAACGTCACTTAAGTAACAACTTTTGACAATTAAAAGTGAGGTTAGACCGGTTAGACATAGGTTAAGATGTCAAATTAATAATGATGGTTCGTTCACAGTTAAACATTCACGGCCACCTTTGACGCCAAATTAAAAAAAAACACCCGTTATAACTGGTAACGCGTTGGCTATTACATCACAAAATCACGTAGGAACACGATTTAATATACGGGTTTAGAGGAGAAGTGAAAATAATTTTATTTCTTCACATTGAGAACATGTGAGAAAAAAATCTGCGGTGGTGCGCACTGAATTTTCTTATACTAACATAAATTTCCAGCAAACTGATGCGATCGCGAACGCGGTGTTTTCAAATAAAAAGCGTTCAAAATTTATATATTTATATCTTTAACTTTTATGAGATCCACATTCTCCAAAAACTTGTACAGTGTTAGAGGTATGAAAAAGTGAAATTAAGATATTGCTTTTAACAATAGGAAGTTTTCTTCCTCGCCAAACACAAATCTTAAGATAAATATTTCATAATTGTAACTTTGGCAGTTTGGCACGTACGCATACAGTGAAAAAGTGCTCTATAGTTAATTAATGTAATGGAAAGAAGCGATAATATATGGAATAAATCAGAAGAAGTGTGCAATTTTATGAAAAAGGCTTTAATTGAGAAAGATAATGGATTTTCAAACTTAAACAAAGAGCTACAAAATAAAATTAAAACAGAAGCTCCATCTACGAAGTACGAAGCAGAGTGGAGGGGCAGAGACTTTTAAGAAATTTAAAGTCGTGGTACAGTCGGAGAATGTAGAAACGGAACGGTAACGCCAAGGTGTCGGCAACGGCGTTGCAAAGAGCCCATATGATGTAGCCGAATCGTACCGAGATATGTAGGCGTGGGGGTTGATAATAAATTCGAAATGTTCGATATAACAGACGCTTGGCTCGCATCCGAGACGTAATTATGAATGTGTAGTTTTTGTATAAGGTTTTTCTTTCAAATTTGCATATATATGTTTCTTAACGTGTATGAATGTCCGATCGTTACGTTATAAGGTTTAAGCAATTTATTTAAATTTTCCGATAGATTTGTGATATATGATTCTCTGAATAGTATTCAACACGGGGCGAACGACGAAGACAGGAACGAGAGGGAAAAGGACAACCTACATTCTGTCGTTCGTTTGAGCGGTGCAGATCTTGTTATCGTCATATTTATCGACGATGAAACAAATTAGTTTTTTAATTTCGCTTATATAACTTTAAGGGGGGATCCTGCTTTAGGAGGCCTTAAAATAGCGTTTTTGGGGGATTTTTTTAATGCAGAAAAAAATGAGCAAATCTAGTGAACTTTTTAGAGCATTTTATTGCATATTTGAGCATTAAAAAAAATATGTCGAGAGAAAAATATTTAAACGGAACCGATTTTTATGCACATTTGTGCAACACCTTTCAATTGCAATTTACAATCGGTGGGAAAGATGTAGCCCGTAATTTTTGTCTGAAACAAAAAAAAACCAAAGAAAATGGTAATTCTTATATATTTTCTTCTATGTGAACTAAAAAAACCAACATTTTGAAATTCAAGATTTTTCTCAGGTTTGAAAATAAATGTGCTCTTTGCAGGAAGAGAAAATCATTTCAACTTGCTAAAAAAGTTGTTTAGAATTTTTTTTTCATTAATCTCTTTAGTTCAAATAGAATAGAATGCTACTAAAGCCAACAAAAGTTTTGTTTCGTTTTGATTGCATGGCTAGTTTTCTCGCAATCACGTCCACCAGTTTAGAAAAATCGTAAAAACGAAAACTCGAGAAAACGCGCTCTAAAGTTTACGATCAGGAAAAATGTTAATTTTCGATTACTTACGGAATATCTCGTTATAATCCTACTATAGCTCTTACGAACTCAAAATATTATTGTTTCGAACGACCGACTGATCTTTTTTCAGTACATAGTTCGGTGTTATGTTATTGCGGGGGGGGGGGGGGGGCGTTTCGTTTGTCCGAGCGTTCATGCGTTCGTATATTTTTTGCTCGACACCTCACTGT
This sequence comes from Geotrupes spiniger, assembly GCA_959613385.1. NCBI lineage: Eukaryota > Metazoa > Arthropoda > Insecta > Coleoptera > Geotrupidae > Geotrupes > Geotrupes spiniger. The sequence goes on along the minus strand of OY390733.1, from coordinate 49,874,484 downwards.
GTTTAGTGCTGTATCTTTCAAAATATTGCGAATTAGCCGCTATAACTTTGTATACATTATTATAGATATATTAGGCATAGATTTGAGCAATAAAAAACAAATCGATTTTTTGAGCCTTCTAAAGCAGGACCCTTAAAGGTTTAATCGAGTTGGGTCTGAAAATTAATTTTAACCTGTAGCGTGTAACGTCTACATGAATAAGGGAATTTGTGTTTGTTTATAAATGGAGTAAAAGAATCAATTATATTTGTTTTACAATTGCTGTCTCACATTTCAGACGATAGCCGCTATTCGGTAGTGTTCCTTACGTGCAACTGGCACACTAATAAACAATTTCAACTGCCGTAAGCTTTCTTTCACTTATGACACGACTTTACTTTTTACGAAACTAAAAATAAAAAAATGCTACTTGTAGATATGTTTATAATTGCACTTGTCTTGTATCGTGGGGAGTAAGTCGGTAAATGAAACACTTTTAGTGATATTAACGTTTATTGCAACACCGTTTTTTGCAAGATAGTGTTTCGTAAACCCTTTTCAAGCTATGAACATTAATATGACAAATGCCGTTAAATAAAACCGATTGCGGTGACAAGGCCGTCTTTCTACATACCCCAGTATTTACTGTGACAACTAGGGAAAACCTTGTAAAAAACCTAGTTAGGGTATTCGCCCAATATTTAGTTCACTACAATACAATTAAAAAAAGGATAAAAAAGTTCCCTCAAATGGAAAGTCGTTTGTTAGAAATTGCATTGTAAAAAATCAAATATTGGACACTTGAAATTTTGCGAGTCTTAACTTAAATTCAATAATAAAAGAACTCAATATTACAAATTAATGTAAACGCCACAAAACACTAATTCTGAATAATCCGGCTAAGCAGACTATTAACACAAAAGTACTAGAATGACCAACCTTCAATTCATCGTAAATTATATAAAAATAACCCAGACATATCTCTAAAAAGATTTCATTTGGAATCTTTCAACATTGGTCAGAGCTCCAAAACAAATAGTCAAACGAAGTACTCTGCGAGACTCTGCCGCGACCGCTGTACTCGCCTGAGCTCACGCCAACTGACTATCACGTTTTCAAGCCTCTCGACACCGCCTTGCTGGAAACATGCTCCAAAAACCACGACGATTTCAAAAAGCCTTCAGTAACTCCACCGCCTCCAGAGCACGGGAATTTCATGAAACAGGAAATATGTTGCCAACAGTGCATTGCTTCGAATGGTTTTTATTTCGATTAATCAAGCCGATTTGTATGTATTTCAAGTGAATGGTTAAAAAAGATATTACTTACTTTAATACCAACCGTATACTTACTATTTCTTTACTGTGAAGTAGACCCCCCTTTGACCGTCGCCTCGGTGTTCGTCTTCAATGACTCGTCCAAAAACCATGATTATCGATGGTTGCTTGCATCCTGCCACTCATTGAAGTCACAAGATTGTGGCACGTTGGTCGGCCTCTCAGACTTTCCCAAATTCTGGTCACATGATCGTGCAGAGTCTGCCTGTTTCGTGGTGGCGCATCCAAATCATGCTCCCACATCTGGCCCATAATCGCCCACAAATTCTCAATCGGGTTGAGATCCGGTGACTTTGGTGGCCAGTTAAGAGGAACAATATCTGGATGTTCGTTAAACCACTCGCGGACGATTCTGGACGTATGCACCGATGAATTGTCGTGCACGAATGTTATTGCGGTTGGTGGAGGATATAACAACCGTACACTTGGTAACATAACGTCCTCCAGTATACGAATATATTCCACCGCGTCCATCCGTGTGTCGATCCTTGTTAATTCTCCGGGACCTGCTGCTGACATCCAGCCCCAGTACGCCAAAGAGAGTCTACTGCTTCTTCGCATTTTCACAATATTTTGTGGGAGAAAGCGTGTGTGGTTTGGCCTCCACACTAACTTTTTCACATCCTGGGACGTGCAGAATGTCTTCTCGTCGGTGAAGATGACGTGACTCCAATCACGATCTAAATTTTGCATGGCAAAATTTAGGCGGCACTCAGAATGTTGTTGTGTCATGTCGACCTTCTTCGCTGGACGTCTGCAGTGTACGTTGGAACCGTGCAAGAAATTTCGCACCGTTCGTGGACAACATTGCAAATTCAGACGCTCGATGATCACTCTGGCTTTTGTTGTTGGATTGTCGGCCACAAACTGCAGAATCATCTCCCTGTCGGCAGCGCTCAGTTTCTGAGGTTGGCCAGACTTAACACGTGAGTGCAGAGCCGTATCTTCATTCTCGGAGAGCCATCTTGTTACCCACCGGTGGACTAGGGTTTTCTGAACAAGAGGTAAATAATGGTGTACAAATTTCTTCTCCTTTTTATTTTACGAGCGCATGACTATTCAGTGAAAAATGCGAGAACTGAAAGTAACCTCACCGTTTCAATTTCTCAACGGAATCCCTAATAATTCCCCAAAATTTTAGATAAAACAAAAAGTTTATTTTTGTGTCAAGGGCATTCACAGGAGATTGTATGTTAATGCCAAAAAAGTAGATGTAGTAATGTATATTATAGACCACATTTCAGGGGTATTAGGTGCACGTGCCTCGAAAATCCGGAATTTGTTCATGAATATATTTGCATGATTTCTACCCTAGCTATCCAACACCTACTGCAATTGCATCTATTGCAATGACAAGGCAAAAAACCACGAAATTTACCGGTTGCTTAACATTAATTTCGAATAAATAAAATTTATTAAATAATTTATCGAAATATAAGAATGTAACTCTTGATGCAATTTTCCTCATAAGTATGTCTGTCCTCTTAACTAGCACTCATGAAGTAGCTACTTCTACATTATCGGAAAATTCACATCTTTCGCTCTATTAGAGCTAAATACATATTCGATGCAATGATTGATCGAACAAAAATACAAACCTTGCCCACCGGCTATACAAGTCATACACGACCTTACGTGAGTATTTATAAAGAGGATTATTATGTAAAAACAGAATAAATTGTTCTAAATGCGCATATTCTAAATACACAGTAAACACGATACTTACAGATAAATTAACCTTGTCAGCAATTTCACTATAAGTTAACCCTTCTTCCCAAAGAGTCACAATCCTGCTTCGGGTTTCAATAGTAGAGTGTTGTGGCATATTCGCAGCGTACAAAATCTTATGCACTAACTCTATTAGGTATTGGTCTTCACTTATATACCAAAATATTCTGCATAACCGAATCTGTTATGGACAAATCAATGTTTTAGAGGGGGGACGCGTTATCCCGGGAAAGACCTACTACTTAGCAACACCTGAGGACCGATTGCCAAAACGGTTGGTTTTTCGTGTATCATAATTACATTGTTATATGTTACATTTGGAGAACAAAACTCAATTGCTTGTAATAAATTCGTAACAATAGCATTGTAATTGACACTACATGCTATGACGTTGCGGCATTATAAATGTCAATTAATTAAATTCGACAACGCAATATCATTTGAAGTAGTGCTATGTTTTTATCGGACTTGTATTACTATCATGCCGTGCATGTAACACATCGTAAAGGACTGCAAGTAACGCAAATTAAGAACACAAGTACATTGTTAATTATTACATTTATTTCGACACTCAGTGACGGCAGTTTTGCCCAACTTGGTCATTGACGGGCGGTAAAATAACAAACGCAAGACTGTCCAAAAAAGAATTACATCTAGTTACCTGTGAAATTTACTTGCATGTAAATTTTTATGTGCCGCTATATTGTTATTTGTACTACATTATCCAGAACTGTCATCCATTAATTGTCAAATCTGCAGTAAATAAAGTGTAAACTAATTAAGTTCAAAGGTTATTGAGGTTGTGTTATTCTCCCTCTACTAGCATAATAGCCTTGCGTGAGAGCGGCACATTTTAAGTTACATGCGAATTTGAAAGCATACTAGATGTAAATCATTTTTGGACACCCGGTACATACAACATTGAAATAAATTTACGGTAGAAACAAACTTAAATTACTCAGATGTCACAATGACGGAAGGAACAACAACCTCATTTTTTACCCTGAAACGCAGATTTCCAGGAAAATACCTTAACCCTAAGGAAACTTCCTTCGGGACATAAAAACAATGAAAGAAATTGCCAACATCAACGGACACACAACTAAAATCATCGAAAAGATCCACCGCGACGAAGAATTCAACCAGATTCTATTTTGCTACGATAACCTACCTAAGGACAAATACTGAAGAAAGAGAAAATTATAAAAAAATGGTCTAATACGCTTCTAATCGAATAATAAAACATGAAACAAAAGCAATCCGATAAGTCGCTCATGTGTATACAAATTAGTGTGTCACGATTGTAATGAGGTTTTTGCATACGCGAAAGCGAATACACAATGAACTAACCCTTAGGTTAGTTCATTGTGGTGCTATAGTCGGTGCCAAAGTAATAAGCGGATGTGGTTGAGGGCCTCTATTATGGGAATGCTTGACGATAAAAATTAAAATAAACAATCAGCAATCATTCGTCGTAACATACTGTTCAAATTTTTGCTTATTTATTCTTTGTTTGATTATTTTATTTATTAAAAAGGCAGGGTATTTATGTTTTATTAATGCTTCTTTTGCTTTTTTGATTGTTATGTGTCGGTATTACGATACCGTCGCAGAACAATCCAAAAAGCTGAAAAAAAATATTTACTAATAATTACCCTACACCTTTATTAAATAAAACCTTCAAACACAATAAATACGGCAATAACCTTAATAACAATAGAATAAATAAGAATGTAAAAATTCCAATTATTTATTAATAAATAAAATCTTAGATATCGTCACATAATAATAAAAAAAGGAAAATAAACATTAATAAAGAAATATTACCTTACACTTTGGATGAATAAGATCAATGGAATAATAAATAAACTCCATAACAAAAAGAAACATAACGATAACCTAAATAACAATGCAATAAATAACTAACTAATAAGAATTGAGTTAGCACACACAGAAAACCAGATTCTCAGAGCGAATAAGATAGCATTATATCAAACAAATTATTGTTTTCCATTTCCGTAAGACTCCGATGTATTTAATTTGTGAAAAATATACATTCAAAACATTTTCTAATTTTAAATATATTGCATTTTTCATTTAACAGTGCGTTTCTTCATTTGAGTAAAACACCTTTCTTCCCTGGAACAGGCCATTCTTAATACAAAGACGCATTATATATTACACCAAAGATTTGGCATATTTGAAGACAGAATATTGCTTGATTCGAGTATATTAATTGTTTCAAATATAAAATCAGATGTCCAAGAAATTATAATGCTTGATGTTACTGAATAGCACATTAACTTAGAAAATACTTTACTTCAATCAAGCTCTTCTGTATTTTCATGCAAACATACAATTTGTTTCTACCAACATTTTTTATTGGTTTCACTAAAGAGCATAAACTTAAATTGTCTTTAATTTATACTATTTTAAATAATTTCATTTTATCACAATATTTATAAAATATTACATGAAATGAAATCATTTCAAGCGATATAACCATTAGTCAACAATTATTTATTTAAAATTATTATATTGTTAGCATGACGTAGATTTGTAACAAATTATTAATTGTTAAAATCCCGTTTGTATGTATTTCATAAATAAAACTCACTTAATAATTTTAATGCATCTATTAAAAAATACGATTATAATATACAACATATACACGCGAAAGATAATATAACACGAACAAAATATTAATTTAATGTAATACAAAACAAATATAAAGAGACATAAGATACATGATATCAAAAAATGAAAATGAAAAAAAAATTCTAAACAACTTTTTTAGCAAGTTGAAATGATTTTCTCTTCCTGCAAAGAGCACATTTATTTTCAAACCTGAAAAAAATCTTGAATTTCAAAATTTTGGTTTTTTTTTTAGTTCACATAAAAGAAAATATATAAGAATTACCATTTTCTTTGGTTTTTTTTTTGTTTCAGACAAAAATTACGGGCTACATCTTTCCCACCGATTGTAAATTGCAATTGAAAGGTGTTGCACAAATGTGCATAAAAATCGGTTCCGTTTAAATATTTTTCTCTCGACATATTTTTTTTAATGCTCAAATATGCAATAAAATGCTCTAAAAAGTTCACTAGATTTGCTCATTTTTTCTGCCCTAAAAAAATCCCCCAAAAACGCTATTTTAAGGCCTCCTAAAGCAGGATCCCCCCTTAAAGTTATATAAGCGAAATTAAAAAACTAATTTGTTTCATCGTCGATAAATATGACGATAACAAGATCTGCACCGCTCAAACGAACGACAGAATGTACGTTGTCCTTTTCCCTCTCGTTCCTGTCTTCGTCGTTCGCCCCGTGTTGAATACTATTCAGAGAATCATATATCACAAATCTATCGGAAAATTTAAATAAATTGCTTAAACCTTATAACGTAACGATCGGACATTCATACACGTTAAGAAACATATATATGCAAATTTGAAAGAAAAACCTTATACAAAAACTACACATTCATAATTACGTCTCGGATGCGAGCCAAGCGTCTGTTATATCGAACATTTCGAATTTACTATCAACCCCCACGCCTACATATCTCGGTACGATTCGGCTACATCATAATGGGCTCTTTGCAACGCCGGTTGCCGACACCTTGGCGTTACCGTTCCGTTTCTGGTTCTGGTTGCACATTTTAGATACCCGATAGTTATAATTTACAATACCCTAGAAGAATCAAGCAGAAAATGTGGCTGAAGAAACGATATTTCAAAATTATGATTTAAATATCACGCAAGATGGTCTAATACCAAAGTTCGTGTCTAAAAGCAAGAAAACTGTTAACAACGCGGTAATAGGAGTAAAAACTCATATACGGACACATCAAATGTTTTAAGTATAGTATACAATCATGCATGTAACGACTGTAGAGGTAGAACGATTTGCCCTATTTGTGTTAGGGAACATGTAAAAGTCTGCAAGCTCGAAAAGGAAGATTACAAAAAGGATAATGTAAATCACTCCGCATTAGATAAACGATGCTCCTGATATTAAAATATGGCGAAAAATATTAACAATTATTAGATATTAATAATGAATAACAACAACAAAATAGAGGGTAATGTTAAGGGTATAGAAGGAAGTGTAAGGAATATTATTGAAAGCAGAGACGAAGAATAAATATAAATTGTGACCATATAAGTTTATAACATGGTGGCTGCTCATAAGTTACAACAATTTATGAGCCACCTACATAGAGCGTTTGTACAGGAACCATATGTTGTAGAAAACAAGGTGGCAAACATACCAAATCTCTGTAGATTACACAATGACACTAACGGAAGAGAGTGTCAATATCAATAATAGACAAACTTTAACTTTAATAAGTCATTTATCAGATGAGGATATAGTGACGGTAGAAATTGAATACATATATTGTGCAACAGCACAGTAGCAGAAATACAAAGGCACATAGGCAAAATAAATAGGGTAATGGAGTTCATCACCATGAGAAATAAAACAATTTTACTTGCAACGGATACCAACTCAACATCTGAAATATGATACAACTTATTAACTAACGGTTTCTGACCACAAAATAATAACAATGACACATATGCCAACAGAAATGTAGGCATAACACTAATAGAGCAAACAGTGAAAATACTTAATCACAGTAACAACGATGAAACCTAGGAAAGCAAATTCATATAAAGTGTTAACATTCCGACTGATTAGTCTTGTCAGTGTAAATAGCAAGATATTGGAAAAGTTAATGAATGATAGATACAATAATGCAATTTCTTTACTTCAAACCGCCATGAACAAAAACCAATTTGGATTCAAACCACAAAAACGGAAATCAGAGGCGATGATGGAAATGAGAAAGTATGTTGAAGAGAGTTTTAACGAGAAATTAATTATACTAGCTATTAGTTTAGATGTTGAAGGAGCATTTAATGCAGAATGTTGGCATTGTATTGTAAATTTCTTGAAAGAACTATGTGTCCAAATAATCTCTACAAATACCTGACTTGACAAAGCAGAAATTATGGAATAGGAGGATTCACGAGGAGCTAAGTGAAAGTGAAATTGAAAGGGAAGGAAATTTAGCAAATGAAGGAGTGAATGTATCTAGGGTACGGGTATGGTAAGATAGAATAACATCTGCGAAAGGGTTCAGGACAAGTCTGTGGAGTAAGAAGGAATGCAAGTATGAAGCAAGTATGGTAGTATGGATGGCGTATGCGGCGTATAATTATGTATGAAAGCGTGGAGAATTAATGCTACATGGACAGTTGAAGAGTGCGCAGAACTTGGAATATATAATGGAGTAAGAAACCCAGGGCAAAAGCATAGAGAAGGAGGCAGGAAAAACTGTGGTGAGGTATGACTTGCAAAACAATAATGGGGGAGACCAAAGCTTGGTATTGGGGATTGCGAGAAGGGGCATGTCTGAATGGGAATACATAAAAATGTACAAAAGGAAGGATATACGTTGAGGAGGCAGACGGGACGACAAGAGAGGGGAAGCAAGTTGACATGGAGTAGATGTGGAGAGATAGTACATTGGCGATCAAAGTCACATCTTTTTTCTGTTAATTCTTGAGAACTCTGCTATCACATTTTTGTAATTTCTGAAACTTGGATTTGTGACTCCTTTAACAGCTCCGATTTTTTCCAACTAACTATAATGTCTCAGATCAGACAGAACGTTTGCTGCTGTTAATCAGCCAACAGGTGGAGGTGTGACGGTCGGTCTTAGGGATGGGATAACGTACAATATACGTCTAACTTATCTGAATCTGTCCCAATAATTGATCTCATACTGTGCGAGTGTAAGTTCAAGACCATTAACTTCTATGTGTGCGCGGTGTATGTGCGCCCTGATTTATCCATTGATATTTTTGAATTCTTTATTGATACTCTAGAAGTTCACCTCTTAAACACACCTGTCTTACTTATTGGGGATTTAACGTTTCCGATTTTCAAAGCGGTACTACGGCGCTAATGCTAATAATCGTTTCTTGGATTTGATACTATTTAATATTCGGTGTGGGATAATTATTCATAGGGAAGAGAAACCGTTAATTTCCGAGGATTCTTACCACCCGGCACTAGCAATCGATTTGCGGTTTCCTCAATCTTCCAAACCCGCTCAGTTTCCTGTTTGTAGTCATAGTTACAATTTTCGTAAGGCAACTGTATCAAGACTTGACGATGATGACATGTCTTAAACATTTTTCTGATGTAAACGTTGCAGTAAATGAATTTTATAAAGGGGTATGTGGTATTTTCGGTCGCTCCGTGCCGAAATATTCCTGTTCTAATTGTTCTTTTCCATCTTGGTTTACGCCAGAAATAAAATTAAATTTGAAGATAATAGTATTTTGTGTATCTAGGCCAAAAAGTACTGTTTTTTCGTCCGAGTTTTCTTTCCGAGGTCGGAAAGCAAACGAGGACGAAAAAACACTTTTTGGCCGTGGTGCACACAAAATTTTTTAGGCGACCCTCATAAAATTTTCATATTTATTGCAACATTTACTTATAATTTATTGACATAGTCATTTATAACAACTGAACAATTGTACATACTTGTGACACCTTCAGACATGTTTATGTTTTCTTTGTCTACATTCGAAGTTATTTCGGCTTTATAAACAATAATTACCCAATAATCAGTTAAAAAGTCTATCACCAACACGTATTTACTAATGTAAACAAGATGTACAGTTTGACACTGACGGAAATGTGGTTATTTTTATACAATTTCGGTAACTGTCGGTAGATGGCGCCACCCTATTGCGGACGAAAAATGAAAGCGGACGAAAAACGATTACTTTTCGTCCGCGTTTTACGACTGAAATTTCAATTTTTCGTGTCGGTCGCCTAAAAAGGATTATTACAGGCGGAAGTGGAAAAGAACTGGCGGCCTTGCGTTTTATAATGATTTCAAAAGGCTTCGAAGTTTAATTAAGGTTCAAATCGCAAATGTTTATATGAAGTTTATGAAAGCTATGCACTCCATCATTACCGATCCAACACATTTATGGACGTTTATGTACAACAGGTAGGGAACAAGTCGAATCCCTGGAAAACTGTCATATGGTAATAGCCAATTAGATGACCCACAGGAAATTGTCGATGCGTTTGCTGAAGCGTTTTCCGATGTGTACAGTACTGTTGCACAATCTAACTCAAGCATCCATGACACTGATACTCAACTACGATACCATCATTTAACATTCAACGAGTGACGAAGAAAATCTTTGTCAGTTTAGCAAATAAGCAAAACGTCAGGTGATGACCTCGTTCCGAGTTTTCTGGTGAAGGATGCAAGATTTGTTTGACAAACCGACATTGTCTTTACTCAGCATCCTACCGAAGCTCTAGATGATCTTGGGCAGGTTGATGTATTATACACCGATTATTCTGGTGCATTTGACACCATTGATGACCCGATTTTGCTCAGAAAACTTGATGCTTTTGGAATCATAAACTGTTTAAGTTAGTGAACTCTTATCTAGAAAATCCACCAAATTATGTACACTGACCGCCAAAAAAAGGATAAACACCCAGAAGGAACGATCGAACAATGTTGAAAAATTAATAATGCGAGGTATCTCCTCCAAAAGGAATGAATTCATTTAAGCGCCAGGGTTCACTTAAAATTAATTGATCAATTTCTGCTTGCAGCATGTCATCCCGAGCAACTCTCTGACCTGCTTGACCGGCTTCCAAATTGTATCGCACCTAAAAAAACCATAACACCCGGTGTTAAACCAGAATGGCATATTGCATATTTATCCTTTGTCCTCTTGGTTTTCTGACACGCAACCGTCCATCAGATTGCCATAGACAAAACCGAGATTCATCACTGAAGATGATTTGATGCCATTCATCGACCCAATGCTCCCTCAGCCTATACCACTGGAGCCTGGCAGCTTGATGTCCTAGGGTTAAAGGAAGCCGCACGATTGGTCGATGACGCTATACGAACAAATTCTGCCATAAATTGTTCGAATAGACCTGTCTTTCCAAAACAGCCCTCCAAGTAGCACCCACCGACGGAGTTGTCTCAAACGGATTAATTGTAGCCAGTCACCGAATACGCCTTTCTTGACGTTCATTCGTAATTCGTAGCCGACCACCACCTCCTACGTAGTTCTGAGCCTTCATTGGATCAAGCTCTCCATGCTCGAATGATTGTAGAGTCACTTCGACCCAATCTTCTGGCAATTTCACGAAAGTGTAATCCGGCCTCATGCATTCCCAAAAATCGACCCCTTTCAAAAGGAGTTAATTGATTGTAATGTTGATTAAGGCGAACGCGGGGCATGGCAACGATACAAGTAAGGGAAATCAACGTCTATACTGTCACTAATCATTAAGTTTGGCTTACACCCGAGAACAAAAAATGTACCTAAAACATTTAACACGAGACAAAAAACAAACAAAAAGTTCGCTGGTCATGATGAAATTTTAATCATTTATTCCTTCATTTGAATTGTATATACCACCAAAATTTCTAGTTCGTACGATCGTCCCTTCTGGACGTCGTTCTGCATTTAAGAATATGGGTCTTGTGCTGCGTTCATTAAAATATTTTAGTAATGGAGTTGTTCTTAAATGTCTGTATTTTGCCTTCGTTTTAAATAAATTGGAGTATGCATCAGTCGTATGGTATCCATACTACACCAAGCAACTAGCCACAGGACGAACCCAGCTCCAATTTTTAAAATATTTATCGAACAAAATTGATGGCGGCTACTGATAACGTAATATAGATTATCAACATTTGCTTCAGAGACATCAAGTGGAATCTTTGTCTACTCGGAGAGAGATGCCTAGTGCTCGATTTTTTCATAACTTGATTATGAATAAAATCGGCCTACTTACCTACCTACTTACGTTTCATGCACCAACGCCACGAACCAATCTTCTATTGAAAACACCGTTAACACATATGTATGTGCCAAATTGCAGAAAAAATCTACAGTGAAATCTTTATGGGTGCTTTACATTAAGTGCGTCGTTACCTCATTGTATTATATTTAACTGTGTGTTTATGTATTTATTTTGTCCTATTGAAAGGTGTAAACATGTTGGGCAATAGTTACTCTTATTACTACTACAAGTTCTATTATTATTATTATTTTACATTGCTCAGTCAGTCAATATGAAAGTTAGTTTTCTCCATCACTCTACCAGAAATAACGGCGTTTGTAGTTTTTTGAGCATATTTACAGGAATACCTTTGTAGCTTTTTACTATTTTATAATCATCCCTGGTGTATGTAGATACAATTTCTAATAAATTCTATTGAGGTTGCTTCGAATATGATTGTGTTCTCTTCTCCACTCACCAGTCATTATTATTAATTTATTATAACATATTTTTTTAAATATTAATAATAAAAATAACTACACCGAGATATAGCATATCCAGTCGGCAAAATCGGCCATAATTAGTCAGTCGAAAACGCGTCTTTGTTTAAGAAATTGAAATTGGATAAGAGATAAGTTTGAATTTGAAAAACTGTAGGCAGTATAGTATCGGTATAGTATTATGAAAAATTGAAAAATTTTAACGCGCTCTATTTCCCAAACTATTCAAGCTAAAGTTGTGAAACTTTAATTTTAAGTTTTGTATATAGCGAGGAAAAAAATGCCGCATTTTGAAAGCAATGTTTTTTTGAAACCGCAAAGTGGTTCCTATAAAACTTTTTTTTGAAAATTAATTTGTTTGTCATCACGATTGAGTGAGTTTGCTAGAAATGTATTTATAAGAAAGTGCGGACCCCTGCAGATTATTTTATCATAGGTAGATATAACTTAAATAATTAGGATTTCAGTCATACCATTCAAGATTAAATTTTAAATAATCTTTAACTCTAACTTGTTTTCAATTTGTAACACAAATGAGGTATATTGATTCCAGACAATGTTGTTTTTAATTATTTTATATAATATTTTTTATAATTCTAGTGAGAAAAGTTTAAACCTGGAAATAATCCCAAAATATGTCAAGTTCCTTGCAGACAATGGAATCAAAGGAATATTAGGTAAATTTATTAATAATATTTATCATTATAGTCGGGGTCAAATAATGCTGTGTATGGCATGCTGTGCTTATTTAAGTGTTAATATCGATGTAACAATATTTTATTTGAAACTGTTTACCAAATAAGGACAATGGTACATATCCAAGTTTTTTCGTGCTGATATTTTACGGTGAACGGCGTTCTAGTATATACTTGTAATCATTAAAATTTGACAATCGTTTTTGAGGAGCTTCAACAGCAACCGCGTTGGTAGACACAGTCGATTTGGCAGCAAATTTACTTTGATTTCTTGCCGTTATTTCTAACGAGGCGCTACTGCTAGATTTTTACTTATTAAAGGTGCTTTACTTTACCATATATATATATATATATATATATATATATATATATATATATATATATATATATATATATATATATATATATATATATATTATTTATAACAATCACTTGCAAAACTGTGATTTTTTGCAAATTTAACCATTGTTAAAAACCCATAAATATTTTTTTAAAAAATAGACAAATCGGAAAATGTCAAATTATCAAAATTATAAACGGAAAAATTAAACAATGAAAACAAAAAGGAATAGGAAGAACAAAAATATTTAAGTCAAAAATGAAAATTTAAAAATATTCAAATAATTTAAAACATACTTTCCAAAAATTTTCAAAAATATAAAAGGACAAAACCAGCAATTACACAAAATAAAAAGAAAACGAAACAGTTGAAATTTTAAATCAAACTAATTATAACAAATTTGTTACAATAAATTCAAAATTCCAAAAAATAAAAACATATACTCGACAATCAAATACTTCGAAACGTGTCAAGCAGCAGAGTTGTAAAAATATTTTTAAAAAATTAAAAATAAAATTTCAAACAACCTCAAAACTATTTAAATATAAAAAAACAAATCAAAAGAAAACAAACATCAAAAAGAAAAATTCGATGAATATATTTTTAAAAAATTGAAAAAAGTTAATAGTTTCAAAATTCGAAATAAGACTCAAAGAATATGCGACAAATCCAAAAATAACATTTTAAAAATGAAAAATATCAAAATATTGCAAGTAAAATATCAAAAAACGTCAACTGGTCAACTAGTCAAGAAAAACAAAATTTAAAAAACGTACTTCAGAAACAACCATTCTATAAAAAATTCAAAACTAGTTTTAAAAAATTCAAATATGTCAAAACTTGGAAAATTTCAAAAGGTTTAAAACACATTTCAAACGCTTTAAAAAATACAACAATAATTTAACAAATATTAACAAAATGTTTGAAAAGATAATTGAAGCATCGTGAAATGTCAAAATTACAAAAAAACGTAAAATGCAATAAAAAAATTTAAAAAATTGCAACAATTAATAAAAATTAAAAAAAAATCAAAAAGTGTGCCAAAGTCATATATTGTAAAAAAGCGTAAATAACAATCCTAAATTAATCCTCAAATATAAAAAATGAAAACAAATTTCGAAAAACCCAAAAAAAAAACTGTACACAAAAATAATTGTAAGAAAACGTTATTAAAACAACCGAAGTGACATTTGGCAAAAACATAAAAGATGACAGAATTGCAAAAGCAATTACGAAAAATAAAAAAATACTTAACAATTATTTAAAAAAATCTAAAGTTTTTTAAGTATCATTAAAAACAATTGAAAATACATATCAAATTATTTGTAATAAAATGTTAAATACAATTGAGGTGCCGTTTATTATCGCGTGATATAAACATGAAAAATTTCTAAACTGTCAAAAAATCTAATGCATGAGTGTCGTTGAGGTAAATGCGTCCAATGGTTTGAAAACATTTCCATTCGTAACTCGTACAATGGTTTACAATGGAATTACATTTAACCCGACTGAGCACATTTTAAGGAAGATATGCCGATACCCCTAGTTTATTTGCCCTATGTCATTTTTTCTGCGGTTAACTGTACATATGTATGTACAATAATCATATGTTTGATAAACCGATGACTAACCTTTACTGACAAAAAATAACACAAATTGGGCCATTAGTCTTCAGGTAATACTCGTACAATTCATTCTAATTTTTGGATTTCAAATTTCTTATTCGCACCAACTTATATACGTGCGAAATGGTCGACCGTTCCAATAAATTGCTCGTCACGGTTTTTTTTTATATTCAACTTTAGTACGGAATTCTTTTTGATTGATATATCACCAACTCCCATAATTCGCTTACCATCATGATGGATTTTAATATTAAAAATAATGTGCACGTAAGTATAAAAAATCGCAAAGATTCATATTAAATAACACATTTATTACTATTATTGTTTCAGTCATGAATCTGCCGTTTATATTTATATTCGATTTAAAATATGTTGGAATGTATATGTATATGTTGGAATGGTTTTCGCTTATTTTATATGTACGTTGAGCTGCCATGGCTGAATATTATTGATTTTCTTACTAATTTCAAATGAAACGTCATCAAGTACTGATTGTTAATCTTCTGAACGACACATGGCGAATAGAAAAATGTTTATTTATTTAATGTTACAAGGGATAATTACAGGACGAGCCCAAACGACTCACTATGTTACAAAATTATTGGATCCAAATTAAATCAACTCAAATATATATTAAAGTAAATGATAGAGCCAACCTATTTAAGTTTAAGCATTTCGCAAATATGTAATATGTAATACGAAAATAAAAATTTGCTAATTCTTAGAAACTACGTCGTCGTCGTCGTCTAGTCGAGAATTAATAAAGTAAACTGTTTATCTACGAGTGAGAGTAAATTTCATTTGATGCTAGAAATTGTTTCAATTATGTTGAAAATGCCTATAGCAGAAAATTTTCATTTCTTCATAGTTCTAACTCCGAGCATTTGTATTTACAGAGGGGATGTTAAAGGGTATGTATTTCTACGAGTTTAATATCTTCAGTGCGCCAGGACAATCTATACGGGTATTCAATATTTTGTATAGGAATATCATCATATCGGTGACTTGTCTTTTGTTGCTGAGGGTCATAACATTTACAGAAGGACATGCAGTGTCATAACTCTCGTAAATAAGATTTTTCTTTGTTTGCTTTTCTGGCAATTTGATCCGCACGTTTGTCGTAGAACAGTTTAATGTCGATGATTGCAGCTAAATATTTCATTATTTATTATTATTCATTATTAGTCACCGTTTCGTTTCTACTAAACGTCGATTTAAAACATTTATAATTATTTAACTGTAGTGTAACAATATCGATACATGATAATAATAATATTTATTTATTTTTCCAAAAAAACATGCAATCCTAATAACCACTAACAGCAATAAAAGTTAAATTAAATACATAATTCTTGACTCTCTCTGACTACGATCAACATGAACATGAGTTTAGATTATTGGGTTCTTAACAACCATGCTTTAGTTTCATTTTTCACCGTCATTCATGAATGAAGGTTTCAGCTGATGCGGTAACTGATTTAAAAACTTCGGCACTACAACTTCCAGGCTCCGTTCACTATCTTTGTTCACCGTTCTGGGAACCAAGCACAGACCCTCAATATTCCTGCGTGTTTCATAACCGTGATCCCTAGTTTCTCTATAAGAGATCTTATAATAATTTCTTAAGATGTTCCTGCACATAATATGACTTTTAACTCCATGTCTATGTCTGCGTTTATAAACGATTTTGATTGTGCCTCTTCCGATATTGTAATCCCATAGAGGAAAAAAGATTCCGCTAGGGAATGATAGATTATTTTCAATGTGTTTGCCGGCATGAACCAGTACATGTAATAGAGACAAGTCTACTAGCTGCCAAATGTGGGATTTCCAGATAAATTTGTTATGCATTATCAAACCCAGTTATCTATGTTCTTCAACCGCTTCAACCAATCACACGAACAGTCATACATTTCGTTGGGAAGCCATTCATTGGAGTGAAAAATAAACTTTAGATTAGTCGATCGAGATATGTGTGGCGATGCAATGTACATTAATTTTATCTTTTTTAAATTATCTTTAACTCCATATCATGTGCCCATTTCTGAAAATTGTCAAAATCTCGCGGTAATCTGTTCATAGCAATATCACGATTTTTGTGGCCGTGTCGTCCGCAAAGAGGAAGTAATTGGAATGTCCCAAGGAACATCCTACATCGTTGACATCAATTAAGTAAAGCCTTCATAGTAATAATTTTTCCTCAATCCCTAGAAGTTCATTCATTCGTCCAACTGATCAGAGTAAATTTTGGGCGACACCTATTTCAGTTAAAGTGTGCAATAATAGTCACAGCAGGTCAGATTCGACGAATATCATTAATCGAACGCTTAGGATTTTCATAGTTGAAGCAGTTATTATCCGTACTATACCTTTTCCGTCAAGATGTTTTAATGTTTTTACAAATTTTATTTATTTCAGCTTTTAATGTTAACGGGTAGTCGTTGTTTCTAAGGTTTGTTTTTATACATTTTTAAATAACGATTACATCGTGTTTTAATGTGACATTTACAATGTTACTTTTTAACACCTGTCTGATAAGTTTTGGGAAAAAGTTTTAATGCTTTCAGTGACATAGCAAAACTAATAGATCGAGTCAACTATGGAATAACATGTTGCTAGTGGATTTGTCAATTTGTTTGACATATTGTACTTTTACTTATCATTCGCGAAATGACATATAAATTAGATCTTTGCAAGACAATTTATAACTTAGTTGGACAGATGCCGAAATCAAATATTGTAAACATGTTTCGCGACCAAAATATTTAAAAAGTACTATATATCGAACCATTCAAGAATGCGAAGAGGGAATTCCATGTTTAAACTTGCCCAAGACAGGCCGTCCACGTATGCTAACACAAGTTCAAATCAGCAGCAGATTCCCGTAAACTTTGCCGTCGGTCGTTTTTCTGTTTCCTCTGCTACAATTTCCCGATATACTAAAAAAACAGGGCTAAAGTACAGAAAACGTAAGAAATGCCCAAAGTATACAGACGCACAATTGGCCAGAATCCCTATTTGTTGCCGAGCTTTCAGACGTTGTCATTTCGCCAACAATCGAGTCATTGTAATGGGTGACGAGAAGTATTCTACCTTTAGCCATGCAGAGCTTCCTGGAAATGCTGGTTTCTACACGGACAATATTGAAAACGTTCCTATTGAAGTAGGATACAAACTGAAAGCAAAATTTTCTGATAAAATTTTGGTCTGAGGCGAGGATATCTACACCTTATGTACGCCATGTCAGGGGACAAGCAGTGAATGCTGAAGTATATATACGCAATTGCCTATCAAACCTAATTCCTTTTATTAATCAACATCATGGCGATGATGATTACATATTTTGGGCTGATCTTGCATCATCGTATTATGCCAGAGATACACTCAACTGGTTGGATGTCCATCATGTACCATATGTCCTTAAAAATGACAATCCTCGGAATGTCCCACAGGCAAAGCCAATTGAAACTTTTTGGGGCCTATTAGCAGGAAAAATTTATGAACATGATTTGGAGGCCCAGAATGAACAAGAATTGCGACAAAGAATTTATCGAAAAATTAGATAAGTGGATTTAGAAAGCGTCCAAGCCATGTTTAGACGTTGATTTACCTTACTTGTGTCGTTGTCATGCCCCGCATTTTGAAAGGGGTATAATTGTGGGAATGCATGCTGGCCATTACCCTTTCGCGAAATGGGCAGAAGATTGGGTCGAAGTGACTCTACAATCATTCGAGCATGGAGAGCTTGGTCCAACGCAAGCTCAGAAATACGTAGGAGAAGTAGTGGTCGGCCAGGAATTATGAATAAACGTCAAGGAAGGCGTCTTCGGCGACTGGCCTCAATTAACGCATTTAAGACAATACGGTCGGTGGAGGTTAGTTGGAGGACTGTTTTCGAAAGACAGATGTCTATGCGAACAATTCATCGCAGAATTCGTTTGTATGGCTTAGCGTCATATCGATCAATTGTTCGTCTTCCTTTAATCCCAGAGCATCGATTTGGTGATGAAATCCGGTTTTGCCTGTGGCAATCTGATGGACGGTTCCGTGCCAGAAGACCTACAGGATAAAGGGTAAATATGCAATTTACACTTAGACGCCATTCTGGTTTAACACCGGGTGTTATGGTTCGGGGTGCAATACAATTTGGAAGCCGGTCAACTCTAGTCTTCATTCAAGGAAGTCTGAATGCAGCCCGCTACATCAACGAAGTTTTGGAGCCAGTTTTGTTGCCATACCTTCAAAGACATCGCAACAGTGTTTTCCAGCAAGACAACGCTAGGCCACACATTGCAAGAGTAACGCAAAGATTTTTTTAATGTATATAATAAGATCTCCAGATTTATCACCGATTGAACATGTATGGGACATGATCGGCAAAAGAGTCGAAGATTTTCCAGCGCCCATAGACACTTTGGCTGAACTTCGAGTTCAAAGTCAAAGAGCTTGGGGTGAAATACTGCAAGCAGAAATTGATCATTTAATTTTAAGTATGCCCCGGCGCTTAAATGAATGCATTCGTTTTGGAGGATTATTACGCATTATTAATTTTTTAACATTGTTCTTAAATACAGATTTTCTTGAAATTGTTATCATTCATTGTCTTACTGAATCTCAAATTGTCACCAAAATTTCAAATTCGTAGGATGATCCCTTCTGGGTGCTCTGCTTTTTTGGCGATCAGTGTTCTGTTTTGTTACTGTTTTATCTTCACATTATTTGTTTTTCAAGCTCCTCTTCCTGCAGAAGAAACCTATTACGTAATATTAAAATAGAACCAATTGAGTTTCGTCTAATAAAAGTGCTCGCAACGATCTTTATCCCCGATTTTCTTAAAACTGTATAGAATCCTTTTGCAATTAAGCACCTCATTTATTGTTGCTTAAAAACACTCACAGAATATATTTTAAAAACCATTGTCAACATTTTTTTCCAATAAAATTAAAAAAGAAAAACTGTCAACATTCACAAATGAATTGCCCGTATAAAGAAGATATTATCGTCGTAGTTTTAAAGATAATAGTATATTACGTAACAAGAGTTGTAAGAGTTGTACTCGTGGAATTACATACTCGCTCCTTCGTCGCTCGTATGTAACTATTTCCACTCGTACGTAAAATGCGTTACAACTCGAGTCACGTACTATACTTTACCTACGACCACCTTCAACCACTAAAACAACCTCTATACAAAACCTCTTTTTTATTGTTTAATTACATACTATTTTATTTTATAACAAATTTTCTTATATTTATGATATAAGTAATTATTGCTTTTTAATAATTGTTAATGGTAACATTGCAGTTATTAAATATCTTTTTCTAACATTATTCTTATTTCTCCAGTCGATGAATTTTCTATATAAGATCTCCTATCTTTCACGTGTCTTCGCCGGTAACAAATTGTTCATTTCTAACCTGGCATTTTCAATAATCTTCGGAGGAGTGTATCTGCCACTGTGGTTGTCACACATTTTAATAACAATAAATTATGATTGATTCATAATAAAACTGTTGTGGGCAATGGAATAATATTGACAGCTTACTGACAATTGGATAAATTCCATCAATGCATTTCGGTAACTAAGCAACTTCAACCTGTGCGATTACTTTACGACCGTGCGTTTAGTTTACGGCCGTGCGTAATGACTTATTTACATGGTCTGTGTGTAGTGCAAAAAAGGGCACTTTCAACAGTGGTCGTAGGTAAAACACTTTTAGCAATATTAAAGTTTATTGCGACACCTTTTTTGCAATAAAGTGTTTCGAAAACACCTTATTGCAAAAAAAGGTGTCGCAATAAACTTTAATATTGCTAAAAGTGTTTTATTCAACGACTGACTGCTCATGATACAAGATAAGTAACAATAATTAAAAACAAATCCCATTTTTATGAAATATATTTGTTATAAATTATATAATTAATTGTTTAAAAACTCTAGCAAAATACATTTTTTAAACAATTTACAATATTCCTTTACGTTACAATATATGGAAATAAATCGGCGGACCCTCCGGCTCAGAGGGTCGTGTTCATAACTGCAAACTCGTCAATCTTATGATGAGTGACATTGTCACTGTGACAAGACAAGCTTCATATCTGACGCGCATCTAGTTGTCGCCGGGACTAGTCTCGAAATTTTTGAATATTTAAATTTTATTGTACACGGGTTTTGCGCAGATCTTAATTAACTTAACTAATTTTTTATCATAACTTACTTCAACAGGATGTTTTATAAAAGGTTCAGGTGTATAACTTTATCCCTTCCTAGTGGCACACTATTTTGGTAGGTAATTCATTTTTATTTTTGTAGGTTGTACCCAATAAAGAAAAAAATAATTCTGTATAACTACACGCCTGTATATGTTTTATGATATGAAGCATATCAATCCAATTATTGTTACGCTCAATTGTATTATTGATACAGTCATGTGTGCTGAGTTGTGAAAGTCTGTAATACTTACTGCTGGATAATCTACAGTCGTTAAAACTATGACGTGTCTTGTTTTCACAGTCAATGGTACTAGTGGTGAAGGAATGTCGCTTAATGTTCAACAACGGAAATTGCTTGCCGAAGAATGGATCAAAGCTGGAAAAGCAGCGAAACAACACGTAATGATTCAAGTAGGCGGCGCTCCCCTACCAGACGTTATTGAATTGGTAATTTGCCGTGTATTGCATACTAATAAATTAATTTAATATGTTTTAGGCGCAACATGCGGAGAAAATTGGTGCAGACTCTTTGTTATGTTTGCCGGAATTATATTTGAAACCAACAACGGCCGATCATTTGATTAGATATCTGAAAATCGTAGGTGATTCTGCGCCCAACACACCTTTGCTTTACTATCATATACCTATGTTTACGAATGTTAATAGTAAGTTTTTGATTTATAATGCACATGAATATTAATTATCTTTCTGCTTTTAGTTCATATGGGACAATTCTTGAATGAAGTCGACGGAAAAATAGCGAATTTTGCTGGGATAAAATTCACTTCAGAGGTGTTAGACGAAGGTTTACAAGCTGTAAGGGCACATGAAGGAAAGTTTGCAGTTTTTCTTGGGGCCGATACGGTAATTTATGTTTTGTTTCTTGTCGTAAAACTCGCAGATAATAATTAAAGAGGGATGTGTATCAGAAATTCTGGTTTGCAATGAAAGCAACTTCCCAAATCAAGTCAAATTTCATTTATAAATTACAGCGCACAATGGCTTATAGTGATGATGGATATATAAAAATATGAAATAAACATTAATCAACAATTGGTATGTAAATATTTAAATTTTGATACATCTAGAGCGAGTAGATTGATGGTATTTATAAATCAACATATATGTATTGGAAAACAAACTAGTCTCCACAAATGCATATTCTGATGATAAGGCTATAAAGTAACATGTGAGCAACGGAATTGTAATTCAGGGAGGGCTTTTTCACGTATGTCTTACATTAATTTTGAGTAATAAAACTACTCGCCGTTACAAACTGGCGAACCAACCCTTTTCCCGGTAACGTAAATTTAGATAAAATCAAACTGTAGACAAAGCTGTAAAAACTGAGGTTATGTTGGAAATAAACTTTTAAATAATACAATTTAATCATGAAAACCAATAGTAATTATCAACTAAGATGAGTTATATGGCCACCACCGACATCTCTACACAGTGTAACTCTTCTTTTAACGGAATGGACATTATGAAGTATTCAATGAGTGTTATTAATTACACTACCGGTCTTTCTAAACAAGTTAACAAAACGTGAAACGGATCGGCAACAGTGATCATACGGGATGGCTTCATTTGGGAACACTTCGTGGTAATCTTCAAACGCATCTCTTGGCGAATAAGTCCAAATTCCATTCATTTTTCTACCATTTCTCAGGTACATTTCTACCCTAATTCGATCGAAAAATTGTTGACAATACTTCAAAAAGTGACAGTTTAAATGAACTATTTAATTGGATTATACATTCATTGTATGTCTATCTCCCTCTTCCAGGGCCAGCTCTAGAACATAATTCCGTTGCTCATACGTTATCTAATGTAATGTAAAATTTCTGTAGTATAATTCTAACCGGTCTGTAATGTGTATTCGTACCAATTAGCAAGGAGCTAAAATCAGAAAGATAAGTAATGTCAAAAATGATAGGTATTGATAATTATTTACACTGGTTAATAACTTAGTACCCCATTTGTGAACATTAGACAATAGATTATGTTTAAGATCAAGATTGGTTACATATAAATATTGTAGCCTGCTGGTGATAGCTAGAAATAGAAATACATCTGCCCAAGCCTTTTCATGAGTATTACGAACCTTGATATTTAAAGTTCGCTGCATTTAATGCAAGCGTCAATATAGTACTATATGTATATGTTGAAAAACCATTTTGACGAAAAAATCCCGACGTTGGCTGCAAAATCATTAAATTTTTTAAAGTTTCTGCTTCATCAATGATGTTGATGATATGTTTATAATTTACGTTTCAAATCTTTTTCAGAATCTAGGGCGAATACTATGTTTAAACCTATATTTTATTATCTAAATGATACAAGTCCACCATTTAATACATAAAATAATCTAATAATAATAATAATCATTTTATTCACGTCAGCCACACTTCTGCGGATGTGAAAAATCAAATATTACATAATATTTCATACAGAAAATTACACTCAAAAAATTACATTGCGTATGCACAGTTTCATACGGAAAGAAAAGAGAAAAAAACAAAAATACATATACATATAAAACATGTCTAAATATTTAAATATTCTTGGAATGAATAGTAACTCGCTGCTGTTAAGAATGATTTAACCCATGATTTGAATGTTTTTGTTGATGTGACATTCTTAATATCCTTCGGAAGTGTATTAAACAATTTGGAGAGTTGACTTTTCATATGGTGGTGTTGCGTGCGGTTTCAATAAGAGTAAATCTGGATGCCGAGTATTGTATTCATGATTGTATGGTTTAAACTATATTAGCTTTGACATAAACTCAGGCCTTATATATGTATATGGATGGGAATGTTCTCCTAGTTCGGAAATTATCTTTGCACTGTTCTCTAGGTGCCAAATTAAGCGAATAATTCTCTTTTGGACAATGAAAACACGCTCCCAATTTACTGCTCTTCCCCAAATTAGCACGTTACGAGTATACGATAGTATCGAATAAATTATGGCATAATACATATTCAATAATATATCCGGAGTTAAAGATGATTTTAGTTTAAGAATAGCGTAGAAAGACTTGTTTAGTTTTGTGCAAACATATTCGATATGCGTTTCAAAAGTTAATTTTTTATCCACGAACACGCCCAAAAAATTTGTGTTATTTGATATTGATAATTTAAACTTTTCGTCAAAGTTAATATATTTCGGCGTTGTTGGAAGTGAATGCAAACAGTTTTTTCAACGTTGTTCATTTGAGTGTCAAAATCAATCAATTACTGTCAATTAGTGTAAATTAGTTTTTCTTGTTAATAAAACGTTAGTATTTCATGTAGTTCATTACTATTTTACAGCTGAAATAAGTAGGTAACACATTTGTAAGTTATTGATGATGTCAGTATAGCTTGACAATGAATTATTTCAAAAGGATGATTTAAGCTCAGACAACCGTTTTACATTCCATGGCAACGTTTGACCAAGACAATTTTTGATATTCACATAAAATACACCACCCATTAAGAATTAGACTACAATTTTGAAACTTCGGTAAAATAATATTATTATTACTATTATTATTAGTAATTTATTATCAACTAAGAAACGATGAAAGTTTCCGCCGAAAAATCTCAACTGTTATGTTTCAACTGTTATGTTTCAATATTTTCTTCCTAGCACTTAATGAATTTCTGCCCACAAAATGTCAGTTTATTTTATTATCAAACTGTCATGCCCGCAGTGCTACATCGTCGAAATTTTGCCCGTATCAATGACTTTGATAGGTTGATAGGGGCCGAATTATCGGTATGAAAGAGGCGGGTTTCTCATTCCGAGGGATTGGGAGAAGGCTAAATCGGGACCACACTACAGTTGCTCGGATATGGTCTTTATGGTCCAAAGAAGGTATTCAGAGGCGCCGTCCTGCTGGAAGACCCGCCCGAAGAAGAACGCACGTGAAGACAGACTCCTTAGGCGGATGGCTACCAGGGTCGATTTCAAACAACAAGGTCGATTGCTGTGGACGAGAGCTTTGAACCGACACTTCGATTGCAACTGTTTACAGAAGAATTTTTTCCTGTGGTCTTCATTCATACCGTCCTTACCTTCCGGCTTCCATTATCACCTCCCCATAAAGCAGCCAGACTTGCATGGTGTCAAGAACGGCAAGGGTTCATCAATGGAATGCCATCGTCTTCAGTGATGAATTAACCTTGTGTTCTTGGGTGAATGATGGTCGTAAAAGGGTGCGGCGATATCAAGGGGAAAGACGGAATTTGGAGTTCGTTCAAAGACGACACACAGCCTTAACACCTGGGGTTATGGTTTGGGGGACGATATGTGCTGGACGAAGGCCACCCCTTACGTTCATTCCAGGCAAATTAAACGCACGTCGTTACATCGACAACGTTCTGGAACCGGTATTAGTACCTTTTATGCAGACGTTGCAGAATGCCACTTTTCAACAGGATAATGCAAGACCCCATACTGCTGTGGTTACAAGAAGGTTCCTGGAGTAGGATGGATTGCAGATTTTGCCCTAGCCTGGACGGTCACCGGACTTGTCGCCGATTGAACATGTCTGGGATATGATTGGTTGGCGACTAAGACAAGTACCCAGGCCTCCTGAAAATCTGGATGAACTTCGACACCATGTAGAGGTTGCATGGAACGAGATACCACAGGCGGACATCGACCGTTTAATAGAGAGCATGGTTAGAAGAATTAATGCATGCATAGCTGTGAGTGGAGGGATGCAACCCACCATTGGCTTTTTCTTGAAAAATGTTAATTTTTGTTTTATTTTTTTCAACTAAACTTTCATCGTTTCTTAGTTTTATCAACAGCATTATTTTAGAGAAGTTTCAAAATTGTAGTCTAATTCTTAATGGGTGGTGTATTTCATATGAAAATGAGCATATAACGGTAAATCGTTGATAAACATTAAAAAAATTAGTGGTCCCAATACGGAACCCTGAGGAACCCTAGCGTGAACAGACTTCAAATCTGACTTGTATGCCGATAATACAACAGCTAATGTACGTTGCCTTACATATGACTTTATCCATTCAAGCAATGTACCGCGAATTCCCAAATGAAAGAGTTTACGAATAATGAAGGCACAGTCGAGACTATCAAATGCTAGGAAAAAGTCAAAAAATATGCCTGCATAATATTTCCCTTTATCCAACCCATTATATTAGGTGTAGTAAAAAGAAATCCATTATTTTTGCACGAAATTCAACCCTTTATTTATCATCGTTGCAATGACCCGATTTAGGTCAAATATGCGGTGTTTTGTTCGATAACTTGTTGCCATGTTTAAGGTAATTTCATGATGCCTCTCTTATAGAAGCCCTCGTACCTATTGGCAAAAAATTGAGACACTCGATTTTCACAAGCCTCTTTTGCAGCGAATTTTTCACCAGCAAGATTGTTCAATATGGACAGGAACAGATGACAATCACTTGGTGCCAGGTCCGGACTATAAGGTGGATGCATAAGAACCTATCAAACAAGCTCCCGGAGCTTCTGGCGAATCACTATCGATGTATGTTGCCCGATTCCGCCGCGATTCGACCACGAACGTTTTCGGTTGACGTTGTAGTAAGTGATCCACTTTTCATCACCAGTCACCAACCGCTTCAGAAATGGGTCGATTTTGTTGCGATTCACAGATGGAAATTCGGTCCGTGATGTTTTTTTGCGTTAACTCGTGTGGCGCCCAAACATCGAGCTTATTTTTTTATTCAGCCTTATTCAAATGATTCCAAACGGTTTTTTGTGCAATCTTTAGCTCTTCGGCAATCGAAACAGTGCTTATATTACGGTCGGATTCGACAATGTCCATGATTTTATCGATATTTTCGACAATTGGCCTTGCAGTGCGTGGTGCATTTTTGACATCGAAATTACGGAATCGACGAAACCAAAATTGCGCGTGATTGGCTGTTACAGTATCAGGCCCATAAACACTATTCACATTTTCAGCCGCCTGGTTTGCGTTTTCGCCTTCATCGAAGAAAAACTGTAAAATATAGCGTATTTTCTCTTTGCTAGTGTCCATCTTTGACGCGCGCTCAAATAAAACTGAGTCAACTAATCACAACAGTTAAAAAGCTTTATTAGTACGAAATCTCATCTTTCTAACGCCATAAATTGTAACCCGATCGGACTTATACAACACGAGATACACATTACTAAATCCATCTATTGGAAAAATAACGGATTTCTTTTTACTAGACCTATTATGTATATTGAATAAAATCAATTGATGCAGTCTCAGTTGACCTATTTGCGCGGAAACCGTGTTGTGAGGATGAGAGAAGGTTGTACTTGTTTAGAAAAATTGATATTCTTTTATGCACAATGCCTTCAAATATTTTAGAAAACACCGTTAATATTGATATCAAGTATAGTTTTTATTTAATATCGGTAGGATCATTTTTTTATAAACTGGAATTGTCCGTGATCATTTAAGTTTGGATGGGAATATGCCTGTATTTATAGGAATATTCACAATTTGAGCTAATGGCTCGGCAATGCAATGACCAACATATTTGATGGCTTTAACTAGTGATGGGAATAATCGAGATGCGATATACGAATTAGTCGATTATTAAAATCTCTCGAGATAATCGACTATGCTCTCTGAAAATTAGTACTACTAATTAGTAGTCGTCCGCCGGCCACGGAATATGTGCGAGCGCGGCCGAGAAGAGACGCTCGATATCTCGGGATCGACTGCACTCCGAAAATTAGTATTACTAAATTAGTTGTTCATGGAATGTGTGCGCGGAACCGAGAAGCTCAATATATCGAGATATTTTAGCGCATTGTATCTCGGAGTATTCCCACCACTAAATATTAGTAGTTGTTCGAGCGCCGAGATATTTTATTTTAACATTGGACTAATTCGATTATGGCAACTAACATTACTCGAATCGCTACGCGAAATTATGGCCGATTCTCTTTCAATTATTTTTGTAGCCTCGATGGATCGCCATTGTTGGATTCAAGAATACAATAATTTAAATAAGTACAATCATGTTGATGATATTGCGGTAGTAAATAAAACGCTTCAAAATTTACAATAATATTTATAAACTGCCACAATAATATATAAAAAATATGAGCAAATAACAACAAAAGTATAATTCTCAATAAAAACAAAGATACCTATATAATAACTCTCGATTAAACAATAATAATAAAAATTTAAAAAAAAAACAAATTTATAAAAACTAGTCAAAATAATTAATAGAATAAAATGGAAACTATTCATAACAACTCCAATGTGCTATTAAGAAATATGATTTGATCTAAATTTTTAGACGATAATGTGTTTCGACGTAAATTTATAAGTTGCCCGGCTTTAGAAAACACACGTTCTGAAGGCACTGACGTAGCTGGGATTGACAAATATTTAATTTGCAATTTATACAGTTCCTGCCAATTATTACTGTGATGTTTGCAATGTTCCAGCGGATTTTGTTGTCTGTCAAGATAAGGCATTTCCATATATTGGTTTAAAAGTATTGAGGCAGTGGATAAGGGTGTTGTTGCATTTTTCTTTTTTGCAACTGCTTCGTCAAATTGAGCCCATAATGATGTCCTCGGTTGATTTGACTCTTTGTCAGAGTGCGTGTCTGCAGTTGTAGCTGAAGCTTCTGGTATTTCTATACTTTGTTGTGAATCACTTATAATTGTTCTTAATTCTTCATTAATAAGACTTTGGGCGTTTTCTGCATTTTCTTCGTTTCCAAAACCAGCTTTCTTAAATCTAGGGTCTAGGAATACTGCTTTTGCAACTGTTGGATTTGTTTCCAGAGACTCCAATCTTCTAGAAACAATCTCTATCAACGATTGTTTTAGCTTCTTTCCACATTCAGTTTTAGGAAGCGTATTTTTTAAAGCTACCTGGAGTCCTTTTATTAATGGAATTATCATAGACATGGTGGGATATTTCTCTCCTGATAATTCAATGGTTATGCTTTCAATGAACTTTAAAATAGGAATAATGTCGTTTATCACGCCCCATTCTGACACGTTCAAAAATTCTGGTGCAGTTGGTAATGTTGTTACTACGGCAGATAAAGGCACCTTCACACTCTCTAATCTTTCAAGCATAATAAAAGTCGAGTTCCACCTTGTTTTTACTTCCTGTTTCACCTTAATTTGCGGCAAACCCATTTGAATCTGCATTTGCCTTAATTTTTCCCTGACGCTGTGCTTGAAGTGTCCAACCAACGCTCTACATTTTGGCAATATATTTTTAAGTCTCGAATTCCCATTTATAGCCTCCGTAGCAATTAAATTCAAAGTATGAGCTACACAAGGATGATGTTTTTTTTCCAAGATGCTCGATTATAGCTTTTTTTATGTTGGCACCGTTATCGGAAACCACAGTGACAATTTTCTCGTTTATGTCCCATTCCATAAATATGTCGGTCATAGCATTTGCTATATTTATCGCAGTATGGGTTTCGGGTATTTCTCTTGTAGCCAAAACTGGATTTAGCATTTTATTTCCATAAACGAAGTGTGCTGTTAAAGTCAAATATGCACGATTACTGTCCGATGTCCATATATCAGTAGTTGTCGAAAGATGCGGAATTTGATTTGAAATTAATTTTAATTTTGAAGAAATTGAGGCATATGAATTTGGTAGCATCTGAGTACTCAGCACCTTTCGACTTGGAAGCTTGTACAGTGGAATATGCGCTGAATATTCAATAAAACCTCTATTTTCAACCACTGAAAGAGGCTGATAATCTAAAACTATCATTTTTATAAGACTATTGTCTATGGATTGTTTTTCTACGTTCGTCAGTTCATTTGTTCTACCAGCAAATAACCGGAGTTGCCTAGTGCGTTTTCGCGGATTTGCCATTGATTTCGAAGCTGAAGGAGTTGTTGTTTCTGGGGTTTCCGGGGGTGCTGCTGGAGTATTATTCTGGGAAAGCTGACCTATTATAACTGTTTTGTCACTTTGTGACGATGTTCCTGGTTAGGAGTAAAACTGAATTTCAGGTGTATTTTGAATATATGTTTCTGATTGAAGCCGTGCCACATCTAAAGAAACGTCTTCGCTTTGGGCTTCATCATGGGGACTTGGCAAACTTGAAACACTGCGAAATTCCGCAGGATGTTTTCTTTTCAGGTGCTCTTTTAAATTAGTTGTGTTTCCACAATAGATTAACTGTTTTTTACATAACTGACATGTCACTGACTTCGAATCCGCACTTTTCTTAACGAATTCCCACACAATTGACCGACGGGCATTGGTTCTTCGCAACATTTTAAAAAATAAGACCGATTACTGCGTTCACGTTGAGAGCAGAACAAGTACTACATTTTAAATTAGAAATACAAATTTAAAAAGGAACGAAAAACTATTTTAGGGGTGTTTTATTAACATTTATTACTGTTCTTACGGCTTGCTAAATAATTGCTGCAATAAAATGTGAGCTCATCGGTTACCGTTTCTACACATACAATAAAATACACCCATCAATAAAAAATAAAAACAAACAAGACGAAAAATATTAAACCTGAGATGCAGAGACCCAGCGGCGATATGCCACCTGCAAAAACGATGACAAATACATTTAAAACGCAGTATGCTTGCGCTACATTCTTATCGATAAAAATAGTAATCGTTATGCAGTTCTACATTTGGTGGTATTAGAATGTTTACGTTGTACGTTGCATTAATTAGTATTAGTACTACACTACTAATTTTAACTACTAATATTAGTCGATTATTAAATTATATCGATTACTAATAATCGATTATTGAAATATCTCGATTATGCCCATCACTAGCTTTAACGTATATATTGTCAAAGCCACTGCTTTGCTTATTACAGGAAGAATTTTATTTGGTGTTACTGTGTGAAAAGCAAGACTATTTATCGAAATTGTCATTACTGTGCAAATTACAAAATTATAGCTATTCCCAAACTTAGATCTAATATTTTCCTCCATTACATAATTCTTTCTTATCTATAACATATATATTATTAAGTTACCTCATTATTTCTTCGTCTATGACGGCCAAGTTCTTTGTTTACACACATCCATATTTCTTTTATACGTTGCAATCATTTATTAATTTTAGTACAGTAAAACTGCCGTTTTGTTTCAGTTATCTTTCGCTTATAGACTCGTTTTTTGTTTTTATACATTTCACGGATATCGGGAATATCACAATTTTTCATTAACCAAAAAAGGTTCTTTACCTCGTTATTCAAATTTATTAAATCGCGTGTTATACAACACTTTATTTGCTTTTAGCCGCTAAAGTTCAGTTTTCTTTCAAAGAGGGTTTGTCATTTATATCTTGGCTATTTAAATGTCGAAGTAGTTTTGTGGCTTCGTGCTTTCTCTTGACAAGACTTCTCCACAAATAACACATTGTAGTTTATTAGAAATAGCGGTAAAACCACATTTAACATATTCATCGCTTTAAAGTCTGTTTTTCTTTTTATTGCTGCCACTTTCAGACGAATACTTCGTTTTAAAAACGTGTCCATAATTTGTAATTTATCGTAGACGTTAATATGTAAACGTAAAATATGTATTCAACACAACGTGCTGTTTGGAACTGATCTCTCATTGCACTTTGCTGGTTATATATAGCCAAACCGAGAACGTTTGGCAGAGTGCCATCTAGTAGCGAGTAAAGCTCTCGCGAATATCGTGGAAAAGTACAGTACGTATCATAGGCACAAACAAAGATATCGTGATGTACAATGTGCAGTCGATTTGATTATTTATTTTTATTGTAAATGATGACAGTAGTAGTACTACTAGTTACTAGCAACTAGCAGGTCAGATCGCAATAAAAAATCTTAAATTTAAGAAACAGTCAGTTACTTGTGAGTTATTTAGGCTATTTTGGTTTGAGGGAGGAGCAGGAGGAAATTGGAGGTCGCGAACAATATTTTTAACATGAAGGGATAAGTTTGGGAAACACTGCTTTAGCTAATAAATACACAATGGCAAATAAGCCTATATCATATTCAGTGGAACATATATGTAAAACAACCAATTGTTTCCCCCAGGATACATTAAATTTTCCAATAAACTAGGTTGCATGCAATGAATTACAACAGTCTTAGTAAGTAAAACTACTACAGATCGCCTTAGCAAACATGACAGCTGAGGGGGCGTGGCGAGAGCGGCACTGCTTTTCGACGTACATTCAGGTTAAAAAATATCTCTGCGGCAAATTTAAAAGGTAGTGTGTTGCAATAAAGTTTTGTCACAATTTAAAATTAATAACGAAATGAAGATATAACTACGCTATTACAAAATAAGCATATAAAAAAATACATAACATAAAATCAGTAAACTACTGTCTAGTGCAGATTTTATCACCTTTACTTCTGACTCAGAATGTACCAAACCAGTATACTTGAGCGTGATTGGTTGAATATTTTCCCGCTTAAAATATTTTAAATAAAATTTTCGTAGTTCGCATATTTTCCGACTCTCGTGTTTGCTAAGGGGAACTGTACATTCGACCATTCTGTAAAATTTATTTTCCGACGACCATGTATGTAATGTATTGAATTGTACACCGTTTTTTGTTACTGAAAGTGGGATATTGCGAATGGAGGGAGTACCCGTGTGAAATATAAAATCGATCAATCTGATTGGCTGTCAGCCGTGTTGAAATAGTATATTGTACAACAAGTGTTGAAAAGTCAAGATTTCACACGAGTTTGCAGGATTGAGCCACGAGCCGAAAGGCGAGTGGCTTAAGCAAACGAGTGTGAAATAGACTTTTGCATTAATTATGCTGTTGGAACAAATAAGAGGAGTTGAAGACAAAAGCATATGTTGCAGCTTTTACTGCATCACTTCCAGTGCCACACTCTGATGGTGTCGAACCACCTAAACCTCCGTGTCCTGAGATTATGGCTGCGTGGGCACTCGAAAGTGTTTTCTCCTTGCCATCCAATTTCCAAGATCCTGATTATGCGGCCAATGTAGAATATGATGAACCAAAACCGCTAACACAAAACGAAATGGATTACATTGTGCCTAAGTTGGGATTATCGCAACGGAATTCAGAATTTTTGACCTCATTTTTGAAGCCGAATTTCAGCATTTATATACCGTTGAAGATAAAAATACATTAACTTACTGCAATGACATCAAAGATTTAATGAATAAATAATGAATGGAATATAACGCTGGCGACTGGCGATTATTCTTGACGGCTCAGTTTCAAGTTTGAAGGTTGTGCTATCACACAAAACCGTCAATTCCATTAGCATTGGGCACAAATATGAAGGAATCTTATGAAACATTGGACAATATATTGAAGAAAATCAAATATAATGAACATAAATGAAAGATTTCATGTGACCTGAAAGTTGTGAACATATTGCAAGGTGTTATTTCAAAAGGCGGTTTCCCGAAATTCTTTTGTTTCCGTTGTGATTGGGATTCGCGAAGCAAAGTCAATCGCTATCAGTGTAACGATTGGAGAAAAAAAGAATTCTCGAAAACGAAAAACGGTTAAAATTGGTTAATGAACCTTTAATAAAGAATATCGATAATATATTGCTGCCGCCACTGCATATAAAATTGAGAATTGCTGAGAAATTAATCGAAATGGCCGTCAAAGATAATGAGGAAGTTTTGGACAGTTTGAAAAACATCTTTCCAAAACTCATCAATGACAAAATTACAAACGGTATTTAAATATTTCCATATCTATGTTTGTTCACTTCGCTCTATTCACATTGCTATTAATTTTTCGCAAATGCTTATTACTTTCAATAGGTGTTCTCAATGGGCCGGATATAAAAAAAAATATTGAAAAGCGAAGATTTACGAACGTGCTGACAAACAACCACGTCAAAAGTCGGAGAGCCTGGGGGGCACTAAAATCTGTAATCGAGGGTGTTTTATGAAATAATCGTGTACAGCCAGACGAAGCGGAGGACGATAGATTTGAAGGACATACCGAAAGAGATATTCCATTGAATGTGCTATCAAGCTCAAGTGATGTATCAACTTCACAGGCTTCACCGAGAGCATCAACTTCAATGGATATTGATTATTTTATCTCTTTTTGCCTTTTGCTACATTTTTCATACATGTCTCGAATTTTCGATGTAAAATACAGCTGGAAAATGAATATATTTTTTTGGTGAAAATAAAGTTAAAAATACGAGATCTTTGTGGATGGTTTACGAGATATGAGTTAAAAATTGTAGTTTTCGTGTGAAAAACTGATGTAAGTGCTCAAAAAAATGTGAAAAAGCATATTCCAGTATTATAATGTTCCGAAGAATTCTGAATTATATTATAAGGAATATCTTTTCATAAGATTACTTTACTAAATTTCCCACAGTTCCCCGCAGTAATGGGCAAAAAATGGTGTAAAAAAGAAATTCATAGCGAGAGCATGCTGCTTGTCGCTGGGTCGTGGCACAATTAAGTCACTGCAAGTCGATGCAACGCGGACACGCAGTCAAACACTGAAATAGCTGCAAATACGTATACAATATACTATAAGCTAATTTATTTCAATGAATAAAATATTTTTTGTTTAGGTTTTTCTTAGGAGGGTAACGCGCGTGCGCGTGCTCGTAGGGGTGGAGACACAAGACGCATTATGCAATTTAACGAGCGCACGCTCCGCTCTTGTGAAACGCTCCATAGCGATAGCGACTGAATTCCCAAGGACGCGGTTAGCCATCGTCATAACTCCCGACATAACTCTCACAATGGGTAAAACAAATTGAAAAAGACTATTGGAATAGCCGGTATTAAAAAAACCTTTATTTGATATTTCTGTCCCTAATGTTACATCGTGTCTTTTTATTTTTATTCTCCACTCCACTCCATCTCCTCCACTCCACTCCATCTCCTCCACCTTCTCTTCGTTTTGTCCGCTACCTCCCTCTCCAGCCCTCGACTGCTCACCTTTCCTGTAACATGTCAATTTTGTCACTCAACTACCCTCCTTTTCCTACCCTCGGCCCTCCTCCTTTTTAACTCCCCTAATATCTGTATCCCTTCCCCATTCTCTCCCAATGCCTTCCTCCAATCGCTGTCCTCCCGCTCCTCCTCCTTGCTCCACCCCATTTCTTCTCACTCCACCCACCAGTGCTTCCATTCATCCATTCTCTTCCCGCATGCTTCACATCTTTTGTATTCTTCCCCCATCCAATATTTATTTGCCTTCTCCTCGTTGCCGCTCTATACCTCGCTATTAGCTTCTTTTCATCCGCCGTTTTACCTCCGCCCAAATACCTTGGCCTCCTACCAAATGTCTTTATTGCTCTGTACCTCTCATTGTACCTTGCCTCCCTTATATTCCCTTCTCTTTCCTGCGCTTCCGCCTGCTTCCACCTCTCTACCATCTCCCTTTCCACCTGTGCCCCCTCTCTTCTCCTCCTTTCCACCTCTGCTGTCGACAGCCCCGCATTCTCACAAAGCCATATCCTCGCTACTTCCCACCCTAATAACTTTTCTCCTCTCCCTCTTGTCTAATTCCCCCAATACCTTTTTCCTCAGTCTCTCCTCCCTCCCCCTCTCAATTCCAACTCATACCTCAGCATTCTCCTCCCCATCTCTACCGCTAATCTCTCGCACCCCGTCTCCTGTCTTATTATATAGTCGGGCGTCGACCTTTCCAGGCGTAGTGACCTTTTAATTTGCCCTAAATGCGCCCACTCCATGTTCTTGTGTTCCTTGCCTCCCCATACCTCTACCCCATACATCAATATGCTTTTTACACATACATCCCATATCTTCTTCATCTCCTCAAATCCCCCATTTCCCTTACCCCATAGGACGTTTCTTAAACTCGCTTCCGCCTTCCTCGCCTTTTTGCATATATATGTTTCATTTGCCCTTCCCTACTGTTACTTTCTCGCAACACATATCCCAGATATACCTACTCCATCACCTGTTCTATCTCCTCCCCTTTCCATTTCACCTGTATCTCCTTCCTCCTCCTTTCCTGAACACCACTACTTTGGATTTCTTTGTGCTCAGTTCGAGCCCCCCTCCTGTCCAGGAATCCCTGCAGCCTCCTCACCATCTCCTTCAATCCTTTCTCCGTTTCTGCGAGGATGGCCACGTCGTCCGCAAATTCCAACGTCCATATCTTGTCCTTCCCTAGCTTCACCCCTCCATCCTGCCCTTTCCTCATAACCTCCTCTAGCTGGGCTATATACAAGTTGAACAGTGGCGGATTCAGAGGGCACTCCTGCCTGGTATTAATAATTGTTATTTATTATATAAGACGATAAAATTGTAATTTATCTTTGAGCGTTTTTCAGCGTCGAGACATTAGTCGACACGCTAATTACGCTGGAGAAGATAATGAGATTTTACTCTGTCATTCCGACGTATCTTGTCATAAATTTAATTTATTTTATCTACCCTTGCTGCTAAAGAGTTACTTTATCAACCCTTGCGGTTAAATTGCTATTTTATCTACTCAAAATAGTTGATAAAATAATAGTTTAACATCTGCTATAGAAGAAGGTTGTTTTTTATTCTTTCATTGCCATGTGTCACATATAAATAATATGTTACAGTTCCACCAAGCAAACAAGTCCTTTGGGTAGGCGTTGTCTGGTGTCGCTGTGGTTTAGAGGTATACTCAGCGTCAATAGTATTTTGGCGGCAAATTTAAACGTGCAACTATGTGTATTTGTAAATTTATTAATTTTTATTATGTACATACGTTCCTATATAAATTTGTTAGAACTGATAAAAGAAAATGTACTAAGCAAGTACCAGTATTAGATTTGAGAAGGAAATAAATAAAGCCAGCTACTTTCACTTTTGTCACGGAAGGTACAACGCCGGCAGGAGCTATAGGTATTGGCTTAAACTTTTACCGCCACGAATTTTTAAAATTAGTTGGCATATTTTCCGATGGACTTGTTTGCTTGGTGGCGCTGTAGTTACCAATGCATGGCACCCTTTTTAAAATTACAGCAATTCTGAAAATCTTCAATAACTCACTTATTTTTCAAAATAAGTAAACCAAAGTGCATATGCATGCATAGAGAAAAAAATAGCGTTTAATAACGTTTCCATTAAAAAACCACTAAAACCTACATACAAATATCTACAAAAAATCTCAATACAATTTATAAATATTATTGTAGATAAACGAGTTACGAGGTTTGTTAAAATCGCATAATTTTCGTATTTGGGCTGTAACTCAAAAAAGTTAAAAAAAACTTTGTTTCTACCATTGATGTGGCTTCGAAGTTGGAATACGTGAGTCGTTTTCATGTGTCACTACCATGGACCAAGTTCATGCTATGTAAGCACCAAAATGGGTCAACCTGTATAATGAATAACTTATCTCATTAGATTACGGACGAACGCTAAATATGGCAACTCCACCTAATTTAAACATGATCCCTATCTCGACTATTAAACTAGAGTCCTACCTGCAAAATATTTAGAATACTTGTCTCGTTGCATGAGCTGATCGATAGCTTGACCCCTTCCCAACATGTTATTGCAAAAAAGGGTGTTTTAGCCAATGATTGATCAGCTCAGGATACTGGATAACTATAGTAATTTGTAGATTTATTTTAGGTCGGAACAACCTAGCGCTCTTATAGCCGAGTAAAAATACTTCTATTAATTACTCTCAAAGAAATAAGCGACATATATGTATGTATAAGTTAAAAATCCTCAAGTGATCGTTGTTACGGTGCATATGCACATAATAAATATTTCATTTTTAATTAAGTAAAATTAGTTTCTTAAACGTCTTTCTCTGAAAGCAATTTATATTTTTCCTCTAGTCTCATATAATTTAATTTATTGCCTATTATCCTAATTACATTGTGTCGAATTGTAAATTCTTGAATCGATAATGAATGTAAATTTATCGACAGTTATTGGTGGCAATGCAGATTTAAAAAGAAAGACCGCATGAAATTAGCCCGGATACAGTATTTTAAGTTTTCAATAATTGTATTGAAATGAAGAAGTCTTAAATGTGCATAAGAGCAAAACATGCAATGAGGGCTGCTTAAGCGTCTGGCGAGCATCCCGAAATATATTTGGCCCGCTGTACATGTTTTCGTATTATGAACACTGTACATTTTGTAACATATATATATATTAGTGATGGGCATAATCGAGATATTTCAATAATCGATTATTAGTAATCGATATAATTTAATAATCGACTAATATTAGTAGTTAAAATTAGTAGTGTAGTACTAATACTAATTAATGCAACGTACAACGTAAACATTCTAATACCACCAAATGTAGAACTGCATAACGATTACTATTTTTATCGATAAGAATGTAGCGCAAGCATACTGCGTTTTAAATGTATTTGTCATCGTTTTTGCAGGTGGCATATCGCCGCTGGGTCTCTGCATCTCAGGTTTAATATTTTTCGTCTTGTTTGTTTTTATTTTTTATTGATGGGTGTATTTTATTGTATGTGTAGAAACGGTAACCGATGAGCTCACATTTTATTGCAGCAATTATTTAGCAAGCCGTAAGAACAGTAATAAATGTTAATAAAACACCCCTAAAATAGTTTTTCGTTCCTTTTTAAATTTGTATTTCTAATTTAAAATGTAGTACTTGTTCTGCTCTCAACGTGAACGCAGTAATCGGTCTTATTTTTTAAAATGTTGCGAAGAACCAATGCCCGTCGGTCAATTGTGTGGGAATTCGTTAAGAAAAGTGCGGATTCGAAGTCAGTGACATGTCAGTTATGTAAAAAACAGTTAATCTATTGTGGAAACACAACTAATTTAAAAGAGCACCTGAAAAGAAAACATCCTGCGGAATTTCGCAGTGTTTCAAGTTTGCCAAGTCCCCATGATGAAGCCCAAAGCGAAGACGTTTCTTTAGATGTGGCACGGCTTCAATCAGAAACATATATTCAAAATACACCTGAAATTCAGTTTTACTCCTAACCAGGAACATCGTCACAAAGTGACAAAACAGTTATAATAGGTCAGCTTTCCCAGAATAATACTCCAGCAGCACCCCCGGAAACCCCAGAAACAACAACTCCTTCAGCTTCGAAATCAATGGCAAATCCGCGAAAACGCACTAGGCAACTCCGGTTATTTGCTGGTAGAACAAATGAACTGACGAACGTAGAAAAACAATCCATAGACAATAGTCTTATAGAAATGATAGTTTTAGATTATCAGCCTCTTTCAGTGGTTGAAAATAGAGGTTTTATTGAATATTCAGCGCATATTCCACTGTACAAGCTTCCAAGTCGAAAGGTGCTGAGTACTCAGATGCTACCAAATTCATATGCCTCAATTTCTTCAAAATTAAAATTAATTTCAAATCAAATTCCGCATCTTTCGACAACTACTGATATATGGACATCGGACAGTAATCGTGCATATTTGACTTTAACAGCACACTTCGTTTATGGAAATAAAATGCTAAATCCAGTTTTGGCTACAAGAGAAATACCCGAAACCCATACTGCGATAAATATAGCAAATGCTATGACCGACATATTTATGGAATGGGACATAAACGAGAAAATTGTCACTGTGGTTTCCGATAACGGTGCCAACATAAAAAAAGCTATAATCGAGCATCTTGGAAAAAAAACATCATCCTTGTGTAGCTCATACTTTGAATTTAATTGCTACGGAGGCTATAAATGGGAATTCGAGACTTAAAAATATATTGCCAAAATGTAGAGCGTTGGTTGGACACTTCAAGCACAGCGTCAGGGAAAAATTAAGGCAAATGCAGATTCAAATGGGTTTGCCGCAAATTAAGGTGAAACAGGAAGTAAAAACAAGGTGGAACTCGACTTTTATTATGCTTGAAAGATTAGAGAGTGTGAAGGTGCCTTTATCTGCCGTAGTAACAACATTACCAACTGCACCAGAATTTTTGAACGTGTCAGAATGGGGCGTGATAAACGACATTATTCCTATTTTAAAGTTCATTGAAAGCATAACCATTGAATTATCAGGAGAGAAATATCCCACCATGTCTATGATAATTCCATTAATAAAAGGACTCCAGGTAGCTTTAAAAAATACGCTTCCTAAAACTGAATGTGGAAAGAAGCTAAAACAATCGTTGATAGAGATTGTTTCTAGAAGATTGGAGTCTCTGGAAACAAATCCAACAGTTGCAAAAGCAGTATTCCTAGACCCTAGATTTAAGAAAGCTGGTTTTGGAAACGAAGAAAATGCAGAAAACGCCCAAAGTCTTATTAATGAAGAATTAAGAACAATTATAAGTGATTCACAACAAAGTATAGAAATACCAGAAGCTTCAGCTACAACTGCAGACACGCACTCTGACAAAGAGTCAAATCAACCGAGGACATCATTATGGGCTCAATTTGACGAAGCAGTTGCAAAAAAGAAAAATGCAACAACACCCTTATCCACTGCCTCAATACTTTTAAACCAATATATGGAAATGCCTTATCTTGACAGACAACAAAATCCGCTGGAACATTGCAAACATCACAGTAATAATTGGCAGGAACTGTATAAATTGCAAATTAAATATTTGTCAATCCCAGCTACGTCAGTGCCTTCAGAACGTGTGTTTTCTAAAGCCGGGCAACTTATAAATTTACGTCGAAACACATTATCGTCTAAAAATTTAGATCAAATCATATTTCTTAATAGCACATTGGAGTTGTTATGAATAGTTTCCATTTTATTCTATTAATTATTTTGACTAGTTTTTATAAATTTGTTTTTTTTTTAAATTTTTATTATTATTGTTTAATCGAGAGTTATTATATAGGTATCTTTGTTTTTATTGAGAATTATACTTTTGTTGTTATTTGCTCATATTTTTTATATATTATTGTGGCAGTTTATAAATATTATTGTAAATTTTGAAGCGTTTTATTTACTACCGCAATATCATCAACATGATTGTACTTATTTAAATTATTGTATTCTTGAATCCAACAATGGCGATCCATCGAGGCTACAAAAATAATTGAAAGAGAATCGGCCATAATTTCGCGTAGCGATTCGAGTAATGTTAGTTGCCATAATCGAATTAGTCCAATGTTAAAATAAAATATCTCGGCGCTCGAACAACTACTAATATTTAGTGGTGGGAATACTCCGAGATACAATGCGCTAAAATATCTCGATATATTGAGCTTCTCGGTTCCGCGCACACATTCCATGAACAACTAATTTAGTAATACTAATTTTCGGAGTGCAGTCGATCCCGAGATATCGAGCGTCTCTTCTCGGCCGCGCTCGCACATATTCCGTGGCCGGCGGACGACTACTAATTAGTAGTACTAATTTTCAGAGAGCATAGTCGATTATCTCGAGAGATTTTAATAATCGACTAATTCGTGTATCGCATCTCGATTATTCCCATCACTAATATATATGGCTCTAGTCAGTACTTAGATATTTAATTGTGAGCCACAATAGACCCTTGCGGTCGCAGTGGAGGGGCGATAAACGCCCCACTCAATTATAACTAACTAACTAGATATTTAATATTTACTAATTAGCCAAAAATAGTAGAGCACATCGACGGTTATTTCTTATACATTTGAGGCAACACGCAATATATCGTCGTACACACATTTCGTATAAACGTGTATACTTTTACACTTGATTTTAAACTCTATCAGTCAAAAAATTACCGATGCAGAACATCGTGGTACCGTGAAAGTAACTCAGAAATATGATTTTGTCATTTTTTACAATTCAATTGCGTTTGCATTGATCTATCTTACAAGCTTATTTTCTGTTGTTTGTAAAAATCTGACCGCGAGGCGGGAGCTTTTGAGCAGTCAAGCTGCAACTCTTTGATTCTGTGAAGTTTTTGAAGTATAATCGATAATCCCAATAATTCCGTAGCCCATATATACAAGTATGTAATTATAGCACTTCTGATTAATGAACAACATTATGGAGTTTTTTTGTTTGTCATAAAATAACATCGCTAGAATTCTTATTATATTATTATTATTATATATTCGATGATATTGCTATTAGGTTCCTCATTTGGAATTTGTTAAAAATATGTTATATCTATTATCTAGCAAGATCCTGAAAGTCATACTCAAGATCTTATAGTGTGTCACACATAATACTAATAATTTATTCTTCGTTAATAAAACTTTTGAACTCACTGTATTTTCTTGTTTATTATATACATATATACAATATACATAAAATATATATAATACTGCTATTACATATGTTTCGCTACACTGTAGCATCATCAGATAGCGTTTCTTAAACTAACATTTATTTTACGGATTTTCAATATATAGTAGTCGCATTTCTTAGTTGGAGGGGTTAAAGTTTGTACCCCAACTGTGTATAATTTCTATGATATTAATTATGTGATGAAAACATGTTTAATAAAGGGGATTTATTCAAATCTGTTTGATCATTTAATAAAAGGTGTTGCTCTGATTTTTTAATCAAACAGATTTGAATAAATCCCCTTTATTAAACATGTTTTCATCACATAATTAATATCATAGAAATTATACACAGTTTGTACCCCTACAACTTTAACTACAGTGTAGCGAAACATATGTAATAGCAGTATTATATATATTTTATGTATATTGTATATATGTATATAATAAACAAGAAAATACAGTGAGTTCAAAAGTTTTATTAACAAAGAATTAACATGGAACTACACAAAGTATCCGCCGAATTTATCCAACTAATAATTTATTTAATTTGATACAATTCTAAATATTTATTAATAAAAACAATATTTCAACGCGACGAGAGGTGAAGTGGTGGGTGTCGGAATTTATACAAGCTAAACTATGTAATAATATAATATAATGTACATAATAATATACTTGAATAAGTATAACACCTCCATTGTACTGGAGTCAAAGTAATTCCGTTTCAAAAACCATATTAACCTACTTTAATTAAGGTCATCAATTACAAAATGATTGCACTGTGATTTTGTTAATCACTAATTTTCATCTTCATAAGATAAATAAGTTTATGTTCCATTTTATAGCTCATGTTGAAAGCATATAGTTTGGGTTTTGATTCCGCAATTGCAACAACCCTTAACATATTTCCAAAGATGGGAGTTAGCATATATGAAATTGCCAAGCAAGGCGAACTGCTCGAAGCAAAACCCATCCAGGAAAAATTATCGAAGGCTGTAGCAGCTATTACAAAACATGGTAACACATACATCGAAACAGTATCACCTACTTAACTACACATGTTTCAGGTACATGGGTTCCAACCATGAAAGAAGCTATGAACTTGTTTACTCCGATAAATGTTGGTCCACCCAGAGATCCAATAGCACCCCTGACAAGGGAACAGAGTAATGAAATGCGCGATGCAGTATCGTCCATGAATTTTTAATTCAAAGAAATTGTGTTTTATTACTTGAAATAATAAAAATGCTCTAAATAACTTTTGTTAAATATATATCTAACCTCAAGATAAATTGTATCCGTTCGTTAAAGGTCAAATTCGTTGCAAAACTAAATAAATATAAATATTATGCAAATACGTACCTTTTAATAAAAAATGGTAAATCGTTTGAATTGTTTAAATAGTGTTTCCTTGGATCGTCAATTTTTCAATTAATCTTATTGTTCTTAGATGTAATCTCAATTAAAAACACATGCATAATGTGTATTAACTAGATATTGATATATTTGATTTATATGACAATCTTAGGGGTGGGTTTATAGAAAGCAAATCAAATATTTAATTGCGATTAACTATCTGATTGAAATCAAAAATTCACGTTGCCATGGACACAGATCGCAATTAACCAGTTAATTGGTTGATTGCGATGTGTGTCCATGGCAACGCGAATTTTTGATTTCAATCAGATAGTTAATCGCAATTAAATATTTGATTTGCTTTCTATAAACCCACCCTTAAAGTTTTCTTTTCATAATTGACAGTTGGTGTAACATACATTTATGTACATTTTGATTCATTACAGAAATAAAAACATGATGCTGTGTCTTGCACTGAA
Organism: Geotrupes spiniger; assembly: GCA_959613385.1. Taxonomy (NCBI): domain Eukaryota; kingdom Metazoa; phylum Arthropoda; class Insecta; order Coleoptera; family Geotrupidae; genus Geotrupes; species Geotrupes spiniger. The sequence goes on along the minus strand of OY390733.1, from coordinate 49,830,257 downwards.
TTTTTTAAATAAAAATTGTTTAACTTTTATAAGAACTTTTTCGGTAACTCTTACATTATAGTTTTCGAGTTATGGAAAAAGCTGACAGGAATAAACCATCACTCCTGGTTGAGATATTGTTTTCAAAAATAGGAGGTTTTCATCCTGGCCATTTACAAACTTTAAGTTTAAAGGTTCATAAGTTTAGATTAAAAGTTCTGGCACTACAGGTCACACACAGAGACATATGTCGTCGATTCAGAGATCAAAACATATAAATCAGTAAAAATCTCGAGGACGAACATTTTCATGATTGTTTCTAGTTCATTTTAATTAACTATATTATTAAGTACATGAAAGTAATTCTTATATGAAATTTTGTTCTTTTATTAATTTTTCATCCGAGTGTATGGCCGAGTTGTGATATATGGTAGGTACACTGTTTGTGTTTGCATGTCGATAAATTTCTAATTTTTATTCTGATATTCTGGATCTGCGGGTGTAAGCAATAATTATATAGTTTGTGTTTATCATTGCAAAGGTCCCCTTTTTGTGTGATCGTCAATGACACAAATAAAGTAAACACGTATGAATTCCAATCTTTTTGCGAAAGAATCGTTATCCTCTTATGTTCATAAACTGATTAAATCCATAAAATATTATCATAAGCTGTATCTGAGATTGATTCTTAATTGCATGCTAATTAAAGTGGTTACACAAAAACAAAAAGAATTCGACCGTGCCACAAAAAACTTAAATAATAATTTCAAAAATCATGAACTTCAGGTCACGTTTAAATCTATCCTCTTAGGGATAAAATTGTTATAATCAATTAATGCTCTTGTGGTTTTATTAATAAAAATCCACCATGATTGCAATCTGTCTGGACGATTCAAGGTAAACGAACATAACGGCCTTACTATTGTACACTCCACATTTTAAATTAAAAATATATATTTTAATAATAATACTAATAATAATAATAATACTAATCTTGATGAACTGGAGAATAGAATTTTGAAGGTAAAACGGGTGAGGTAGAATGAAATTTCTCCAGATATGGAGTGGAACTAGAATAATACCGTTTCTCAATAACCTTGTCATAAAACCTCGACAATTTTACTGCATTTGACGTTCCTGCGGCTAAATATCTACTTTGTTTGCAATCCAGCAAAATCTCATCTGTACCAAATTGTGTCGCCAACTTGCTGCGTCTCGAGCAAATAGCTTCATCTGCCAGGTCGATTTTCGTGCCTATGACCAACACAGGAATTTGTGATGCACCTAATAAATTCTCCGCATCCAAGTCGTTGTATAGATTTGAGGTGTACCCGACATTAAGATCACGATTGAGAAGTTCTTGCATCCATTTCCTCAAATTCGCTTCAGATTTTCTGTTGGTTAGATCGTGCACTAAAATGACTCCATGACTGGGATTGTAAAAGACATGACGCGTATTTCTGTGATTTCGGCTTCCGCCCACGTCCCACAATTCGACAAAATAGGACGTCTGGCCAGGTGTCCCTTCTCTGTATTCATGTAGCTTAACTTCCACGGAACAACCAATGGTCCAACCGGGTGCTTTAGTAGGTTCATTATTTGCTGCCAGTAGAATAAATGAAGTTTTTCCGACTCCGGAATCGCCCAAAACCATAATTCGCACTCTGTCTATGGCAGACATTTTTTCAAATTCAGTAATTACAAATTTTGTTATTTGTTACATCTACAGGTTACACCACAGTAAGCAGGGTTGCCACATATTTTTTATTGTGGCAGTAGCTGTCTGTCAGCCCCAACGTTGCCAGGTCAAAAAAAATTAAATCACCAGATCTGACCTTAAAAAGTTGCCAGATTTGCACCATTTTTCACCAGACACAATTTTTTTTAGCAATGACTTATTAAGGCATTTTTATCGAATCGAAGCAGAGTAGAATAATGGTCATAATAATAAAAACAACAACAGAAAATTAAAAAATTTATTCACAAAACAAACAAAAATCAATGTTCTATAATAAATAAATTCAGTGTACATTGTAACAAAAAGTAAAGACAAGTGTAGCAATAAAAACGTTAACAAAAAATGAAAACTATAACTAAAAAATATCACCAGCAAACATGTACATATGTATTCCTAAGGTAATTTGTACATATCATTATTGTTTCGAAATCATTTGGGGAGGTATATTATAGGGGTATTTTCGTTTTTTTTTTTATTGTTTTAACAGCAACGACATACGAATGCGCAAGTAGGTATCAGGTTCACGGCTCGCGCAGAACTATCGCACCCTTAACAGGCGGCCCTTTACACACAGACCCATGCAACTCAAGTAATTGTCTACGTTACCAAACTCCTACTCCACGAAATATGTGTACGGGCCGATAGATGATGCTCTCACTTGGGCGTGCATTTCGGGTAATCAGGTTATACAGCAATCAACATGAAAAGACACACAGTAATTAGTGAATAGAATACCGACCGTAATTAGTATTAACATACCGGGTGCTCCAGCACCCTTGCTTTAGCACTCTTCGGATCGTGCCTACACCTTCTTTATCCTCCTGTCCATTGTTCGTCCATCGATGGTCTTCATATAGACCTAAACGTCAGTACGTAGCGTCACATAAGAAGAGAATAGTTAATAGACATAGTCAACCCGGTAGTCAAGTCTTGTCCGATGCACTTGCGTGCCCGCGCCCACTATCTGTGAGAACAGATCAGCGGACCACTGGACAACACGTCCAGGTCAAGTGACACAGGTCGGTTCCTAACCTGCTGTACCGTCACAGGAAAGTTGCATCAACATGCCTGCGTACGCAAGCCATCAGGAGACAGCTCGCATACCAACAATTCCTCGAATTGTGTCGTGTGTCCCTACAACCCACTTGTAGGAGACAGGATAGCCCACTATCGCTATCCATGGCACAAGCACATAGCTAGCTATCTCGCGGTGACCTTTACACGGGGTTGCGTCCCATGACAGCAACAACCACAACAGTAGCACCACAATGGCAACTACAACAACAGCAACAACTGCAACAACAGCAGCACGGGAACCACAGCATCGTCGCTGCATCCGGTCTGCCCAACTCCACCAGCAATCACTCGCTCACCTGCAAAGTACTCAACGCAGTTGTCATTAATACATCTCAGTAATCACCCAATAACACTAGTCATTGTTCACACCAATGACTATAATACAAATAGCACAATAACACGTAAATGGTGAGACAAACAGAGCCCGTTTTTCGGGCGAACCCGCACGCCACTGGTGAGAGCAAACATCGATGCACCTACCGTTCTCTTAAGACGATCCAAACCGAACCCTCCAAGATTCTAAACCGTACTATCCGGCAATACAACCCAACCGCGGCAGGGTAAATTGTGGGCCGGGAAAGTAATAAACCTGTACAACTTTTCCATAAGTATTTACTGCGGTAAACCATGACATAAACAACCATACACACTAAATATATTTACTGATTTGATACACAATGACAACGTAACTAAATCACAAGCGTAACAGGTATTTCAAAATTGTAACATTCCTTACCGTCTTTTTTAATGCAACACTTATGCCCGGTTTCACAAACGATTGTCAGATGGTGAATTAGTTAATAAGCCTTTAACGACTCGTTATTGCTTGTGAAATCCAAAACAATGGTAATTTTTCTTTTAACGGTTCCTCAAGGTAATCTATCATCGAATGTTTGACGATTGATTAAAGACTCGTTAACGAATCGTCAAACTTTTGAAGATTCGTTAACAACCTGTGAACGACCGATTAGCGTTTGTGAAACCGGGCATACGTATGTAACAGACCACTTAACGTGTTTGCACCTAGCCTATTCCGTAGTTTGGTTTTATTTAAATTTATGGTGCTAAATACTCTTTCGACACAAGCACTGCTATGTGGTAACGATAAGAACATCGATACTACTTTAATTTGCTCAGGAAACGCTAGAGTACCATCTCCTTTCTTTAATTTAGACACTTCCTTCCAAAAAGAAATATCATCTAACTCAAAATTTAGTTGTGAATTTTTCAGCAGTCTAAATTCTCGGTCTAATTCATTTAAATTTTGTACAATGCTTGGAAACTTGACCCCAATTGGACCAAGACTTTCTGTTGATTGAATTTCAGATGGATTCACGAAAGATAACATTTTAAAAATTACCATTTCTCGGGAATTAAAAGAAAACCTTTTGTATATTTGGTTAGCGGCTTCTATATAAAAACTTAAGCAGTTCTTTCTGAAAGTATCCTCTTCCAATTTGGATAAAATTTTATTACTTAATGCAGCTGTCACCTTTGGCCCTAAATAAATTTTATCAAGTGGTAAAAAATGGTTGGGATTTCTGTATTGTAGTTTCGAATCGTCTGTATTTTTTAAATAATCGGGTTTAATATAGTAACTCAATAATAATCTATAACAAGACGCCATTCTTGTGTACAAAAGGTGGATTTTGGGATTTTCTCATTGAAACTCTAAATTTAAATCATTAAATGTTGGCAAAATATATTCAAGAAATTGCAGATATAATTTAGTAGCTGGATTTGTTAACTGATTATAGATTTCTGTAGCACCTAGTGTTTTATTGTCGAACACTTCTGCTCTAAAATAAAGCACTAGAGCATCAAACTGTACCAAAACTCTATTGACCGCTGCACTTAATGATAGCCACCTTGTTTGTAAAGGATGTAGCAGTTTGTTAATTTTTATATTCAAAAATGTCTGAAATGTCAGGAACTCAGTTTGTCTTTTAAAACTGTTCTGCATGTGTGAAAATAGGTCTCGGATCAATTTTTCCACGTCATCGGGTATTTTCTCACATGAATATGAAGCGCATAACGCTAAAGAGTGGCAAACACATTTTAATACAAATAAATCATTTGCATCTTTTTCTAATAAAGTTTTTAGTGAATGTTTATTGACCATCATAGCATTCGCTCCGTCAGCCCCAAATCCAATTAAATTCACTAACAGGAATCAGTCCAAGAATTCATCCTTTGCTTTAAAATCGTTGTTATCAATAAAGCGAACGACCAATGCTAATTTTTTTCTCCTGAATTATCAGTAGACTCGTCCACTAATAATGAAAAGTTTTTAATCTTCAATATTTCAACCAAATTTTCAAAACTGATATTGCCTATGACGTTATTTATAATAGCGGTACACTTTGTTCTATCACAGGATATTTGAGAAGCCTCGTTTGGTTCAATTCCCGAAGAAATAATAGATTTTACCAATTCCGTCAAATGGTCTGACACATTTATTGGTAGATTATGTTCCGCAATAAAAGCGGAAATTTTAATTTCGTTCTGTTTTATTATATTACGTCTAGAAAAAAAAATAAACGTACTTTGCATTACACTAGGTTGACGTACAATGGCATTCATTTTTTTAATGTGTTTGCTTGATAAATTATGTTTTTTAACAGCAGCTATACCCCCAATATAATGTTTGAAACAAACATTACATGTAAAATGATTTATTCCTTCCTTACTTGGTCCTATCCATTTTTTAAAATCTGCGTCCTTTTCCCAAGAAGGGTTGTACTTATGGTAGGATTTTGAACGGCGTTTTCCAGATTTACCTTTTTCTTCCAGAGTGTCTGGTGAATCCGAAGAACCACTATTCATTTTTGTTGAGGGTCTTCGCTCGATGTCTTCTCGGCAAGATGAAGATGTCCCTGGCTCCGGTTCACACGTAACAGGAACTGTAACGGAGCTTGTTGCTTTAGGTTGAGATGAGCTTGACTCTGGTTCATCTCGTTTTTTTTTCAGTGGAATGAGAAACTTCTTCATCTTGAATGACGAACTAGAAAAGAAGAAAAAATAACACTATTATTAAATCAAAACGTCTGATATGGTTAACTAAATCATGTAAATTTAACAAAAAATAATATGTCTCCATTAAATATTGTTTAGAAATATTATAATATTCCTACTTACGTTTTACTTCTCCACAAAAAGCACTCTGCACTTGAATTTTTTTTTAAAGTTGATTACGACCTTTTTCTTTCGACGAATATGAATGAAAGCCGGTTGGGAAATTGCTTGAGGCATATTTATAGTCTCGAGCCGCCAACAAATGTCGGGTATTCACATAATTTCGAACAAGTAATTTTAGGGTTTCACACTTCTCTGAATGAGTAATTTTTAAAAATCCCCGCAAAATTTCATAATCTGTTGTAAAGATACCTAGCTTAACTACATTTAAGTATTGTCCATCAGAGGACTCTAGTTTTTAGAACTTAAATACCAATGAGATATAAAAAAACTGATTGGTAATTTTTATTATAACATTGAAATAAAAATCTCAATGATAATGTTTTTGTGTCGTGTAGTTTAAATTCTCAAAAAATCAGAAATTCACCAGATTTGCCGGTTTTTGTAAAAGTTTTCACCAAATCACCAGTTCGACCCTAAAATCACCAGATCTGGTGAAATGTCACCAGACCTGGCAATACTGGTCAGCCCCAAAGATAGATTTACAAAAAAAGCATAATAAAAGCCAGTTAAAATGAAATAGATATAATAAGTACAGCATACTGCCGGCAGGTATAAAATAATATAAAACATGCAACGTGTCCCGGTGACTTTTAAATGATTGCAGCAAAAGTGATGTGGCATCCCTGGCCAGTTGAAACGTCTTATCCAATGACAAATTGTCATATTTATTTTTTTAGGTTAGAATAGGATAGATTAGGGACACGGGTGACAAATATGTTTGCCGCGGGGCGGTAGAGTGGCAGGGACGCACCCCGCGGAGCATTACAGTGAGAAGCACACTCCCCGTGCGTCAACGTGGTGTTGGAGGGCTGTGGAGCTGTGGACTTATGGAGTGCCCGAGAAACTGCGAAACAGCCCAGCGAAGCCCTTTAAAGCGACGAAGTGCGTTAACACCAACCACGACGTTGGAGGCAGTGTGCTCATCAGTGCTCTCATAGTCTCATATTCGAACCGCGGCCAGCGCGTTTCTCTCATGCGGCTTGAGGGGAAGGGTAAAAGTGGGGACGGCAGTCGAAACTTCGAAAGGAGAGTTCGGCCTGCTCATATTCGAACCGCATAAATTAAAATAGTAGTAAAGTAAATTCAAATAAAAAATAAATTTAATTTTAAAAATTGCAAAAATACAAACTGCTAACAAGTTTAAAATTATGAAATATTATTGTAACAATAAAAAATTAAAAAAAATCCAAATTATGAAAAATATTTTTAAACTCAAATTGACCTAGAAATCGTCATTTCACACTGAAAGGGAATACAATATTCAATTCTCTCCGTAGGGGTGAATTACATTAGAAACAAAGTCAAATATATTTGAATTCTAATAATAGAATTTTCCACTTTTTATACACTTTAAACTTTAAACAACGCCGGTCATTTTAATTATTCTCCGGGATGTTACTTAACACTGCGCGACATCTTCAACGACTCACGGCTTCCTTAAGGGGCCTGAGTACGCCTTAACTCCTTATCGAAGGAGTTCATCCACGACTGGCTTCCGAAGGGCCCGTGAATGAGTCCAAACTTCGATAATTTAACTTAAAGCGCGCGACACCTTCATCGACTCACTGCTTTCCGAGAGCAGGAATACGACTTCTTTTCCCGAAGAAGTCCCGTTCGACTTAACTCCTTTTCGGAGGAGTCCATCCACGGTGCCTTCCGAAGGGGCACCGGATGACTGACGGTTTTTCGTTCTTACTTCCTTTTAAAAATCAAATTCTCAAATATTTTTAATCGAAGCGGGGAGCGCAGCCCACGTGAAATGCGGATAGTGTCACACCGCCCTTACTAGCACTAATCTTTGTTTATATCCTGAAATCGTAGTGCTCGCTAATTTAATTAATCTACAAATATCCACACCCAGCGAACAACGGGCGTTAAAAAGCATTGATTAAAAAGCAATTTCAAAACACACGTGTCCGTTTATTTCGTTTATATTCGGTTTATCGGGTTCGAGAGAATTTTCTTTCCAGCCGCTATCGTTAGTATATTTCAAGCGGGCCCGCCCGTGCTAGCGCTACTTTACTATTTTATTTATATTCTGAAATAAGCGGTCATTTTGTTAATTTACTTAAACAAATATTCACATCCTGTGAACAATAGGCATTCGAACAAAATATAAACATCCCTGCAAAATTAACAGTAAATTCTCATTTAAAAACAAACACATAATATGAAGTAAAGGTCATAATTCAAAATTCAAAAGTTTACTTCATTTAATTGTGGTCAATGTCAAATTGTAATTTATTTATTATCGACTGCAACACTATCACTTTTTTTAATAAACCACATGCAATGAACAATATTTCACAAAACTCACAAAACATGATAAACATTACGAGAACTTGAAGATACCGATCATTCCAATGACATTATTTTTACATACATATTACATTTACATCGTGATACTCAATTTAAAATATAAGATTCGTGATTCATAGGTGTATTTGTTATCATATACGTTTTAAAATATTTAGCTTAATGGCAACTGGTGGATTGTAGAAAACCAAACTATAGCTGAAATTAATTAAAAACAAAACACATGTTTGTGCAAATGTGTAATGTTTATTCACATATTTATTTATAATAAAAATTTTGATTTTGAACTTATTCCATTCAAATTATAATTTGATCCTTGAAGCCTGTGAATTCGGCCCGCGATATCGATACGATATATTATATTATTTAGTTTATATTTAAAAAATTATTGTAGTATGTATAGTCTAGTTATTACACATATGTACAGAAATATAATACAGTAGTCTCAAATAGATACAGAACTGTTAATCATATCTGGCGCATCTAATGCAACACACAATTTCAAGGAGTTTATATTTATATTAAATTTAGTATACTAATTAAAAAATAAGAAATACTTAAATATATGTTACAGTTATATCATATATGAATAACTACTAAGACTTAGAATAGTCTTTGACGTGTAAACGAGAGGGCGCGAATGAACTGATGTTCGTGCGAGAAGGACAGCGCACTACAAGACCGGTGCGAGGTTTATATGATGCCATTAGTATTAATTCAATTTTATGTGGGAGTCTTATATCCTGTATATAATGGAATAAATTTTAGCACAATATTACTTTTATTTTGATGGCTACAAAAGCCACTTTTGATGGCTACAAAAAAAAAAACAAAACATTAATACATATCTTGTTGGAAAAAAAACATTATTAAAGAAGTAAACATTACAAGTAAATAAAATGCAATTTCAAGTGGGAGAGGTTTGGTATGAAAGGGCGTTCACATGCCGCGTTTTTTACGCACCAATAATGGAAATGCCAGTTGAGTTTCGATTACGATATATTTTTTGTGTTTTGCTTGTTTATTTCGTTATTTTGCTCTTGAGTTTTGGTATGTATTTTTATTCACTATCACTATAGTAATATGTCGACTCCAAACCTATTCCAGGTTTGAAAGTACATCATTCCTAGCCGTCCTTATTTTCCCACGGGTCGAAAGTAATCATTTTCCACCGAGGGCGAAAAATTAAGGGCTGCCAACCATTAGACAATTACATGTTCAATAATATTTAAGGCTAAATTTGGAAAGCTGCTTCTTTCAACTGAGGTGGAGTGCCGTGATCCATTTCACTATCTGAACTGTCATCTCACCTCTCATCTCATCTCTATGATCACATAATTATTCGAAGAATAATTAATACAAATGTCAGATTGACTGAACAAATGTCAAATGAATTTAAATGCAATGTCATAGGCTACTTCATCAACTTACTATGATATATTGGAAAACATCGAATTTATTCGTATTTTGATAATTATTGAATAAAAACGGTGGCGATTGTGAATAAACTAGTATACAATCCTCGCTGGAAAGATTCATTACGCCTCGGGAAAAATAGAGTATAAGAATTAATTTTTTTATTTAAGTAATTAATTTTGTACCGTAGTTGACGAATTTTCCTTTTCTGAAATTGAACTAACTTTAGTAATGTTTTCTTTCTGGGAGTAACAACAGTATCATCAAATGTTAGAGCTCTCGTGGAGCGCCTTCGATGACTTTTGTGGTAAACGACTTCGGGCGGGGAGTCGCAATTTAACAAAGACACCAAGGTCGGTGACATTTTTGGCGATTGCGGGGTGAGCGGGTCTGTGTGAGGTGGTGCATCAATGTGGTGCCTAATTTTGCACGTTCACATTTCCTATCACTTCTTTGTTTTTTAATTTCTAGGGGTGGCGTGTTAACCCGAATTGTTGAAACTGATTCAGGATTTTGAGGGAATTTTAATGTAGTGTTTTCATTAAAGTTTTCATGCCAACGAATATATTTTTAAAGCACATAGGAACGGCATGCGATTTAGTGCTGTTTGTAAGCTCTTCAAAATGTTCACTACAAAATCTTTTATTTTTTAATTTTGACAAGTTGTGAAGATCCGGATTTCCTATAAGAAAGATGGAAATATGTCAAAACTAAGAACTAGTACGTACATTTTAAAGATTTCATTTCTATATTTTGTACTTATCATCGCGATTGCGCCAGTTCGATGGGAATTTATCGAATGATAAGACAATTTTAAATGAAGTACCCTATGATTCTGTTACATGGAGAAATTTTCACTGATTTATAAAACCAAGAAGAATAAAAATCCTCCGCTTATAAATGATGAATTAAAAATTAATTTCAAAGGATAGGCAGTTACTTTCGAATCTCAAGTACTCTTATATTTGCGTGTTATTGGAAAACATCAAAGGCACAGCAGGTACAAAACGCACGTAACGGCGATATCGGTTTTGTTATCCGAAACGCTTATCGCCATACCGGTTCTAAAGCGTTCTTTTTAATGTGCTGGCCACTGTGACAGTAGCGTCACAAAACTACAGAAATGCACCCTCGCCAGCCTATATTTATTGCATGTGTTTTGTTTCTGAATATGTTAGACTAAACAGCAACATCAATTATTCATTTTAATAAGCAAATTTTGGTAACTGCATTTTAAAATTATGTGAACATACATGTGGTACATATCTACAGGTTGATTTCTAAATGGCGCATTTCCTCAAATTACGGATTAATAAACTTTAATTGCTCCAGCAATTTAATAACAGTGGTTCTTAAAGTTTATTCAACACTTAACAAAATATTGCCGAAATCTAACATTTTCAAAAAAAAAATTGAATTTAATATCGTGTTTCCCCCTCTGCTGCGGATAACAGCTTCGCACCGACGCGGCAGACTCTCTATTAATCTTGTTATCGCCTCCTGATCTATTCCATTCCACATTTCTAGTACTCTTTCTTGTAGCTCACCAATGGTAGCTGGAGGTGGCATAAGAGCTTTGACTCGCTTTCCAATATTGTCTACAAATGTTTTATAGGATTCAGGTCTGGACTTCTTTATGGCCAGTCCATGACCTGAATACCCACATGATCAATGTATTCTCTCACTATTCTAGCAATGTGTGGTTTAGCATTATTTTGCATTAAGATAAAATCATCGCCAATATAGTGGGCATACGACACGACATGTGGTTCTACGATTTCCGTGATGTATTGATGACTATTCAGTGAACCTCCATTTATCACCTGCAAGTCTGTATGAGCCGTTGAAGAGATGCCACCCCATACCATTATTGATCCGCCACCAAAAGCTTGGACTGGTCTTATGTTACATTGGGCATATCGTCGTCGAAACACTCTGACACGCCTATCATTGTTAAACAGACAAAATCTTGATTCGTCTGTGAACAAGACACGAGACCATTCGGTGTTAGTCAAGTTGACGTGGTCTCTGGCAAATCGTAATCTTATTCGGTGATGTTCTGCAGTTAAGACTGTAGCTGGAATTCTAGGGTGGAAGTCGTTTGCAGTAAGACGTTTTCTAATCGTTTCTATACTAACTTGCACATTATGTGTGGTTTCAAGCTGGATTTGCAAACTTCTTGAGGTAGTAAATCTCTCACGTAAAGCACGGAGTAGCAAAAAAAACGATCTTCCTGGGCCCTTATTTTGCGGGGCCTTCTTTGGTTCGAATTTGTTTCCCGAAAACGCTGAATAACATGAGAGATTGTTGAATGGCAAACACCAAGTCTTTGGGCAATGTTTCGGTAACTCAATCCTTCATGGGCTAATGTTTCTGGACACACTCATCACTACTTAAATTGTGCGAAACACGGTTCATCGTTTGAAAATAATGTTGATCAGTTCAGAACGCCAAAATACACAGCAATTAGACAGAACTCTAATAGATAAACGAAAATACCCGTTTTCTGTCGTTTATGCGTTATCTTGTTTTTTTTTTACACTGACTGCAAGGAAATGTTGCAGCACTTATTACATCCTAACATGATATGCTAACGTCCATACATGTGAAAATTTCAAATCATTTACACATGTACACGATTTTTGATAAAACATTTATGGTGCGTTAATTTATTGGAGAAGTGTATATCTGATTTTGTTTATTAGGTATGAGCAAAGAACTAATAGGTACATTCGGCAACATGAATATAATGCTGGTAAATCGCTTTTAACAAGTATATTGTTCACTGCTTCTATCATTTAGCAAAATTATTCATTATTAAAGAAGTTAAAAAAATTTTAATCAAGCGATAACTTCAAAAATTAGGTAAATCAATAACACAATAAACGATTAAAATAACTCTTCGTTTAACCAGGCTTTAACTGGACTACCAAAATAAGCAGGAGCATCTCTAACTGCATCCACATGTTTCTAACTGTTGCCAAAAACTTTTCCCCGTAAACTCTTCAAGCGTCATTCACATTATTATGGCATTCACCTCATTCTCTTCACTATTTTCACTATTATCGTACATTTTTACGCCATCAAATCAAAACGTCAAAATGACGTTGATAATAATTGCCTGACAATGTCAAGTTGATGTATCCAAGTAAAGATCTAACAATTTTTGTTGCTATTCAGATTTTAAGGCATCGTTGCCAAATACATTTTCAGAACAGCTTTATGGATAAATTTTAATTTTCAAAATTAAAATTATGAATAAATTAAAACTCGTTTTTACACAAAGTCTTATAGGGTACAGAGCTCTTTGTGGAAAATGATACCATCCTTAAAAATTCATATGAATAAATAAGTTGAGTTCTTAAGTTTACCATTTTATTACTCAGTAAATTAATAATTAAGCTTTTTTTAACATTTTTCCCACATTTTTTGCATTAACGGTCCCCTACAATGTACTTAGAGGAAATGCGCCATTCACTCGGTATATACCGCGACGTCATTTAAATTTATAATTGAAGTAGGCGGCTTTTTTATACGACGCGGATCCTGCAACCTGACTCGCTGTGTAAATTAAAGGTTATGTAAATAATTTGACGTTTAAAGTTCTCACGTTCAATCGTTTTAATTAAGGGGTAAAACCACTCTAGAGCCAGGAAAAAGCGCTAAATTTATCGATTTATTTTGGGAGTTAACAAGCGTAATAGAAATTGTTCTCAGAGGGTTCATTAAGCACATGTTGAAGTACAAAAAACAATTTTTTTATTATCATTTTCATTACAAATTGGGGCGATAGAGCCCGTCGTCGAGAACACCTATTTTAAAACACCGAAACGGGAGGACGGATTTCTCGGCTTGTATGAGCAATATGTACATTGGGCTTTGGAAGTACGTAGGGGTTATCTTTTTTATCAATTTTTGTGGAAGTTGTGCCCTTTTAAGGAATGAAACGATTTTTTGCAGTAAAAATAAAATTGTTCATAAAAATTTACTTCCAATCAAAAAACGGGTACTTCTAGGTACTTCCATATAGAACACTATTGTGAAGCTACTGTGAAAATTTTAAATGGATCCATGCAATAGTCTCCGAGAAATCTGTCCTCCCAGTTTGGAAAAAGTAGTTCAGAGAAAAACGCGTTTAAAGTTTCATAAACAAACCAGCACGCACTCTGAGACGCTGCGGTCGATCGATAATTAAACCCTTTAACATTCTTTTTTCACTATAAATCAAATGGCATATTATTTTTACGATCCTAAAGTATCGTTAGAGCGAAGAAAAAAAAATCATGTTGTTGAAAAGCCTAGAGCGTATGTGTGTGCTAAATAATCCAAGATGTGTGACTAGAACAAGCATATTGGCCGCGTTCAGCCCAAAAAAGCTTCAATTAATTACGTATCTTAAGTTTGAATTTGAAAACTATCCGCCAACCCCTCCACTCCGCTTAGCACAAAAGCAGTGAAATTTATCGCTGAAAATATGGCGACCGCTTTCTGATAGCGCTGTCAGAAAACGGTGATTTTAGCCACCGCTGTCGGACAGCGCCGCCAGCGCCGACCGGCGCTGCCGTGGGCTGAACGGGCTCAATCGTCAATGGGCACCGCTTTTGTGCTAAGCGGAGTGGAGGGGTTGGCGGATAGTTTTCAAATTTAAACTTAAGATACGTAATTAATTGAATTATTTACTAGAATTGTGATATAAAGATATTTATGTGATTAACGTAAGCTGAAACAAGTTTGCGTTATTCATCTGAGGTAAGTAGGGTGTAAAATAACAATAAATAATTTATTGCCCTAATCATTTCAAATTTTGTAGACCGATTGTTTGTAAATATACCTACAATAAAAGCGGAATGTGTATATAGTAATAACAAGGATACACTTATTGGTAAGGTTATAACCGTTCTGTCGTCAATTAACGATGTGTTGCGCATGCGTCGGCAGAAATTAGCTATGATACCGTTCAGCCCAAAAAAGCGCTGCCGAAAAGCGCTTTCAGACAGCGAAAAGCCGCTTTTTTGGGCTGAACGCGCCCATTTTTTATTGTAAGGATGTAAAAAACGCGTTTTTTCGATCCGGCCAAGGCTCGGTGCGCAGATAAAAGTAAATGTGCGCTTAGAATCATGAATCGACTTTACGTTGACGGTAAAATACAAATATTTCTTCGCAACAAAATTAAAACATTATTTTAGAGAAATAAATAACAACCTAAATTTAGGATCCACAATTTGCACCGTTCGTAGTCGTTCATTGGAAAACTCAACAGAGACACTCCAGGCGTAGAATATTTGCCTTTTCCACAAAACATAACGTAACTGCATTTGTTACGTGCCATTTCAAGGCTGACCGCTTCGATAGTCCGGCCCTGGTCACAAAATGATGTCTTTACGCGTTAGCAATATTACTACAACGTTACCGTCTCTGTCTCTGTTTCATATGATCGATATTCCGAGCGTTAATTGTGCCGTACGTCAAGATAAATTCGTCATCGCGTATTCAACTTCATTACCGTAGTTCTTATGCACGTAATCTTTAACTAACTGCCTTGAAAATTTAGCATGCATAAATACGCTACTCTTTCGTAGCGTCACACCAAAAGCGGGATGTATTTTAGGAGTGCGCCATCTATTTTTCACGTCAAAAATATCCATTATTTTGGAGTACATTGATGCGACATCTTATTAGATATCCATTTATGGTTATACTTTAGTTGTGACATTAAGGTATATTATTCTTTATCAAATGTTGCATATTTGGGGCGCATTTTACTTGCATTGCGGCTCAGCGAAACTTATGAAAGCGTTGTACAGTTTTATTGGTTGTTTACGTATTTAAGAGAGTACAGTTTAGAATCTGGGAGAGTTCGGTTTGGATCGTTTTAAGCGGGCTACTCACACGCCTGCCGCAGGGGCAATCTAGGGCGCACGGCGGCAGGGGCAATTCGAGTCGTGTCTCTACACACATGCCTGCCGTTCAGTGTTCGGTTATAAGTTGAGGTGAACACACGCGTTGAGACAGTTACCAACGAACTGAGAAATTGCCCCGATCGCGCTACAGACGGGGCAACCATGCAGGCGGCAGGGGCAATCTAGGGACCAAGGATGGTCTCGCGCCGCTGCCGCCTGCCGCAGGGGCAATCTATAAAATTGCCCCTGCTTGCCTATACACATCACAATTAAGGAGGCAATCAAGGGTCATCCCCACTTTTATACCCTAGATTGCCCCTGCGGCAGGCGTGTGAGTAGCCCGCTTTAAGAGCGGTCGGTGCATCGATGTTTGCTCTCACCAGTGGCGTGCAGGTTCGCCCGAAAAGTGGGCTGTGTTTGTCTCAGTATGTACGTGTTATTGCGCTATTTGTATTATAGTAATTGGTGTGAACATTGACTAGTGTTTTTGTGTGATTACTGAGATGTATTAATCACAACTGCTTTGAGTACTTTGCAGGTAAGCGACTGATTGCTGGTGGAGTTGGACCGTTGCAGTTGTTGCTGTTGTTGTGGTTGCCACTGTGGCGCTACAGTTGTGGTTGTTGCTGTCATGGGACGCAACCCCGTGTAAAGGTCACCGCGAGATAGCTAGCTATGTGCTTGGGTCATGGATAGCGATAGTGGGCTATCATGTCTCCTACAAGCGGGTTGTAGGGGCACACGACACAATTCGATGAATTGTTGGTATGCGAGCTGTCTCCTGATGGCTTGCGTACGCAGGCATGTTGATGCAGCTTTCCTGTGACGGTACAGCAGGTTAGCCACCGACCTATGTCACTTGACCTGGGCGTGTTGTCCAGTGGTCCGCTGATCTGTTCCGACAGATAGTGGGCGCGGGCACACAAGTGCATCGGACAAGCCTTGACTACCGGGTTGACTATGTCTATTAACTATTCTCTTCTTATGTGACGCTACGTACTGACGTTTAGGTGTATACGAAGACCATCGATGGACGAGAAATGGAGAGGAGGATGAAGAAGGTGCAGGCACAGTCAGAAGAGTGCTCAAGCAAGGGTGCTGGAGCACCCGGTATGTTAATACTAATTATGGTGGGTATATATAATCGATAATTAATGTGTCTATTTTCATGTTGATTTCTGTATATCCTGATTACCTGAAATGCACGCCCAAGTGAGAGCATCACCTATCGGCCCGTACACATGTTTCGTGGAGCAGGTGTTTGGTATCGTAGACATTTACTATGTGGAGCTATGTGAAAGGGAATGCAATTGTTATTAGGCGTCACTTATAAAGGGCGGAATATCATGTATTGACTGACTCTCTCAATAGTCGATGTACATTATTACACATTTGCGTGTAATTCATCCCTCGCGTTTTTATCGACTTAACATATATTTAAAACAAGAAAATCGTGGTTGTTGTTTTGATTTTATTCCGTTTTTTTTTGCCCGCCAAAAAATGCGGTAATATTTAATCGGCCCGCCTAAGAAAAACTTTGGGAACCCCCCTGGTCTAGGCGCTAGCACGTGACTCGTATGCAGTTGTATGCCCCCTGAGCTTTGTTCTTCTTGCACAACTTTATTTTTACCCGAAATTCGTAAATAAACTCAAATCTATTTGAATTCTAATTCTAATTGAATTTTTCACTTTTATACACGTTTAACTTTAAACTACACCGATCATTTATCGATAATTTAACTTAAAGCGCGCGACATCTTCATCGACTCACTGCTTCCCTAAGGACTTCTTTTCCGGAAGTCCCGTTAACGACTCCACTGTGCCTTCCGAAGGGGCACCGAATTCACATTTTCAATTTTTTTTCGGAGCCCGGGACGTTCCCACGCAAGATGCGGATCTTATCGCACGCCCGCGCTAGCGCTAATCTTTTATTTATATTCTGAAATCGTAATCGGTAATTATTATTAGTCAAATCCGTTTCTTTAACTAATACCCACATTCGGTCGAACAATGGGCATGATTAAAAAGCAATTCCAAGAACACAACCCAGCGTCCGGGGCCATAATTTATTTTGTTTATTTTTGGCTTATAGAGTTCGATAGAATTTTCTTTCCAGACGCATTCCTTAGCAATGGATATAAGGAGATTCCGATCTCTCTTCCCCCACCCTCACCCTGCACCATGTTTCTTCATACAGCTGCTCCACTCTGACCTTTATTGCCTCAGATATCCCCACCCATTCCATTGTTTTCATTAATATCCTCCTATTCACCTTGTCGAAGGCCTCCTTCAGGTCCACAAACAATGCGTATACTTTTCGTCCCTTCTTTGCCGTCTCTCTTTCTATTAGATAGTTTAACATGTACAGATTATCTGCCGTACCCCTACCTATTATAAAACCTGCTTGTCCTTCCGGCAGCACCCTTCGGCGGAAGGTGTTCCACCTCCGTTTCTAGTCTTCCTCCTATCATCCCTGTATATAATTTGTAACCTACATTTAGCAGTGGTACGCCCCTGTAGTTTTCTACTTCTTCCTTGTCTCCTTTCTTTCTAATTGGGACTACTAACGGTAGATCCCTCCTTCCTTTCCATATCTAATTGAACTGCTTCAATGCTACCCTCCACAGTTCCTCCGGGGCATTCATCCAGCCTTACGCATCCACCTCATCTTCCCCCGCCGCCTTGCCCTTTTTTAGTTTGTTTTTTACTTTCAACATTTCTTCCCATGTAAACTCTTCTATCTCCTCTTCTCTCAGTCTCTATCTTCCTCGTTCTTCTCACTCTTCTTCTTTGCCCTCTTTGCCTGCGTCTATGTTTTCTGCCCCTTGTTTCCCGTCTTCCTTTTCCTGAGGAACTCCCATATCTCCAACTCTCTTTGTCTTATTTCTTTCTCCTTTCTCCCCCACATCTCCTTCTGCAAATTCCTCCCATGTTCTTCGTCCCTCTCTTGCTTCCTTCATAACTTTCCTCATCTCCTTTTTCCCCCTTCTACATTCTTCATCAAACCATGATTTTTCTCCTCCTCCGCCACTCATCCTCTTCTTTGATATTGCATTTTCCATCTCCTTGGTTATGTCCTCTATCTTCTTCACCTATTCCCACTTGACCTCTCTTATTGTTTTTTGGTACTCTATTATTGTCTTCTCATTCCATATGTTTCCCACTCCTCCTTCTCCCGTCCTTTCTTTTGTGCCTCCCTGCAGCTCCACTTCCACTGGTAGGTGGTCGGACTCCAGTCTTTCCCCCACCTGTCTGTATCTCTGTTCGCCCTCTCATTCACTATCACATAGTCATCACAGATCTTCCACCCGACGTACGTATACTCCCCCTCCTTGTCACCTCTCTCCCACCCGTTGACCAAATTCCAGTCACCTTCCTTTAACCAATCCAATAATATCTTTCCCTCCCCATTTATTACCTCGTCCCTTGATCTTCTCTCATCCCCTCTCCGCTAGTCCTCTCCATTCCCCCAGCGCTGTTACTTTACCCGTCCTAGCGTTTAAATCCCCTCCTACTATTATCTGATCTTCTGCCCCCTCACTTGCCTCGTCTATTTCAGCTAATACCTCTTTTAACCTCATCTGCATGTAATGCACCGTTTCATCAACATTGTGAAAATCCTTATTTCCGTTTTCTTTTAAGAAGAGCAATGAAGCTGTTACCGTCGGTGAAAATATTTGGATGGCACATAGGACGTTCATTTCATCAAAATTTGTTGGGTACAAATGTTTCTTCGTCAAATATGGTACCGGTTTGATTGGCATTCCTTTTTTGCAGAAATAAGACCTTGTGAAGATTGCATGTCATGATTAAGAAATATGCTTCTTGCGTTTTTCAATGCATGGCAATAATCGAAACTCAGGAAAAGCGGAATCGGTCTTAAGACAGAAACTGGATGATCAATAAAATTTCTTAGATCGCCTCCGGAGTGTTTTCTAAATAATCCAATGTTATAGGGATGATTATCAGTTACCAATCGTAAAACAATGTAGCCACATTCCGTTAAAATATTTAAAATTTGGAGAGTTAATGAAAGAAACGTATCTGTCGTTAAAGTTGAATGAAAGAAATATCCAGCTGGAATTACATATTTCGTTGATAAACCATGCACCACATAACATAGCAATTTGTTGGCCACTTCTGGAACTTCACCAATCATTGTACATTTTTTGTTAGCTAAGCCGAAAATGTAATCTTCTGACCTACTATAATGAATTTTTTCTTTTAATGACATATCATCGACGATTAATGAGCACACACATTCAACTGGAGCTTGTAAATTATTTGCTTCAGCAAGTAAACGTTGTTTGCACAAGTCGCCGGCCCATGAGATGTGCAAAGATATCTTAACAGTATTGATTTTGAAGGTACAGGGAGTAGATGATGACGAAAATGTTCTGACCAACGAAGGGCGCTAGCTTTTTTCCATAATTTTTAATTAGATGGGTAAGCTCTGCATCTTCAAAAATTTCATCATTTTTTTTTACTTTCTCAGCATTTTTCTCTCTGCATCCTATAAATCTTTGATTCTTAGTAAACTTTTTGAATATTTTTCTTGCAGTCTTTTTAATTTAAAACTAAGAATTTTGTTGTGATATTGTAAATTTCTAAATTTATTAAATGAAATTAAATCTACCTGAATATTTTTTGAGTTAGAAATTGGAAATTCACAAATATACCCCAAAAATTTTGAATTTTGAAGAATCGCTAACCATTCACTACGAAGTTGTGTTGCAATTGGAATTTCAAATAGAGGCCTATTCTCCTTGCCGCAAATTACACATTTTTTCTACAGACGTGAAAAAATGTTGACATTTTTCCATTCATATTAGTGTGCAAAAGTCACATGTTTGTACGCATTTTCATATTGTGGTTTTGATTTTTCGGGTAATAGATTAGCAATTACATTATTAGCCACTTCAGTAATATCAAACGGTATATCTTCTTCCATTTCCGTCATTTAAATATAGGTTTTCTAAAAATGACACCGACCAAACTTGTTTAGGAAAATATATCTGACAAATGTCAATATTTGTAAAATGTTGTTTCCATAGTAACAAAGAAACTAAATACGATAGATAAATCTTTGAATTTCATTATGATTTTACTTAATTATTTTAGTTATTTCAGTAAGTCTCTAGAAAAATATTGTATGCAACTCGTGCGCGAAATTTCTTTGGTGCTAACCAAAGTATAATTTCGTGCACTAGATACATAAATAACCATTTTAACAATAATAACCCTAGTATATTATCTCTGGACTGAATTATGAAAATGAGAAAATTATTTTATGTAATTTGAGCCAACTTGCTTTTTTATATATCCGTATTTGGCGGGGTTTCATTCAATAAGAGTTCACAGATGGCACTAGCTGTCGACACGTCATAGAATCAACTTTTAGTTCTGAGTGAAACAGCTATATAGTAAAGTAGTAAGCCATGGAGATTTCCATAGATAAAATAAGAATGTATAGAATGCAAAGCAAGCGACAAATTTTGTGCCACTAGGAATTGCACCTTCCACACGCCGTAAGATGGCGCAGATTTGCCGCGTTATTTTATAATCAAATCGAAGTTGTCTTGTACAAATAATTTGACACAAGTCTGACTTTTATAAGCTTTTTTATAAAAATAATGCGACTGTGCAGTGTGCGTACATGTTACCGTCCCGGCGCAACTAGGCATAGATTTCCCAATCCTGGGAAATACCCGGAGCGTTTTAGTGAGTGGTTGAAGCTGGCAGATAATCCTCAATTGCTCACACTGGACCGTTGGAAAGTATACAATCAGCATACTGTATGTGGTCTACACTTTGAAAAAAATGAATTTGCTGTTAATAATAAACTGCGGAATACCATTATACCCACCTTAAAGATTTCCTACAGTAAGTTTAATCGTCCATATTTAAAAAAAAGGTTAGCATAGAAACTTTTTTAGATCAAACGCCAAAAGACGAAATACTTGTTCTGCGTGACGCAAGGCACCGCAGACACATCATCAGTTCAAAATTTAAAGTCTTCGAATTCAGAAAATACCTCACCTACTGCTAAAAGATTTTATAAATCTTCCATAAAATTTAAGAAAACGGCACGCATCAATAAAATTAGGGCAACTTTCTATAGGAAACAATTAAAATTGGCTAAAAATGTTGATGTTAAATTAGAAAGTTCAGTGTTAGGAAGAGATGCAACAAATTTTTGTTTATCACAATTGAGAAAGCGAAATGTAGAACCAAAAGGAGGCAGATTTACAACTGATGAAAAGATGTTGGCTCTTGCGCTATTTAAACAATCTGGAAGAGGGTATGCAAAATTAAGAAAACTGTTTGCACTTCCCACCCGACAAACTATGATGGCAATGCTTAATAAAATTCCAATTAATGCTGTTTCAATCAAGTAATTTTTGGTAATTTAAAAGATGCTGTTTCAAAATTAAATAATCATGACAAAACGTGTGCCCTTATTTTTGATGAAATGTCCATAATGACTCACATCGATTACGATATCCACGCCGACAAATTTTATGGATTTGCGACTCATGTGCCAGATATAAAAATTGCTGACCACGTTCTTGTTTTTTATATTTGTGGTATTTTCAAGAAATGGCAACAACCAATATATTTTTCGTTTTCTTCATCAAGCACAAAGTCTCCTATCATCGTCGATTTATTAAAATTATTAGTTGCAGAAGTTCAAAATTGCGGATTAAAAATTGTCGAAACGATTTGTGACCAAGGAGCTCCCAATCAAGCGGCCACAAATACTCTTTTAAACGAATCAAGATTGATCTATAACAACAGAAAGTTGCCCATAAACAGGAGAATTATAGATCAAGATGAAGAAATTATTCCTTTGTTTGATACTCCCTATTTAATAAAAGGCATCAGGAATAATTTACTCACCAAAAATTTAATTTGGGAATCAAATGGAGAAATTATTAAGGCAGAATGTAATCACATATTACAAGTTTATTTGGCAGATCAACCTTGTGAGGAAATAAGAGCGATTCCAAAAATTAACGATTTACATGTTATTCCAGAAAAAAATCCAAAAATGAAGGTAGACAATTAAAATATGTTTTTTATTGTTTTCTAAACTGTTCTTATACTTAGGTATGTTACGCCACTCAAGTCTTCAGTCACAGCATGGCTGTAGCAATGTCTCTGATGGTTAAAAGTGGTATGTTGCACGTATGTTACTCTATATAGAGCAAAAGCTATAGGAAACTTTTTTGCAGCTTATCACAACTTAAGCGAAGAAGCTCTCGGAAGTGCTAAGATAGTCAAGTTCTTTGATAAGCTTTTCGACAGTGTGAACGACGGAACACTTCACCCACCTTGTGGAAAAGTACTACGTGGTGGTGTGTGGAGAAATTCTGGACACGTTAATTTTTGGAAAGAATCTATTAAATCTTTAAAAAATATGTATTTTGTTGATGTAGATGGAGAAAAATTTCGACCCCCAAGTTTAAAAAATTGGATTGTAACACTCGAGGGATTTTTGGATTTATACGATATACTAGTAGGAAATGGGACGTGCAAATTCTTTTTACCTCGAGCGTTTAATCAAGACGTAATCGAAAATTATTTCGCAAAAATTAGAATACAGCGATGTCGTGCAGTAAATCCAACGGTACTTCACTTCAGGGACAGTTTTAAATCATTGCTTATACGAGACTTTTTTGGTTCAAAATCAATAGGCGCCAATTGTGAGAATACTAACATACCAGATTTGTTTAATATTAGAGGACTCCTTGACAAAATGCAACACATTCCTTATGCCACAAATGAAATTTCAATGGAGACCTTTAACGTGTGTAAATATATTTCAAAACTCAAAAACTTTGAACTGGAAAAAAATATCCACAAAAGTATAATTGGTTGCGTTTCTGGATGGGTTGGGAAAACTTTAAAAAATATAAACTGTGATATTTGTAAATCTCACATTTTTTGCGACTTTTCACCTGACGAGACTAGTCACCAATTAATAAATGAAAGAGAGTATGACGATCACTATAGGAAACTTAAATATTGTAACATAGAATTTATCAAAAATATTAACAAAATTTATAACAAAGCAAAAATCGTTTTGGCCAACATTACTTCTTTTAAAAATGCTAAACATAATATTAATAGTGTAATTCCCCACCACGTTAAATTTTCGTTTACATGTGTCCATAAAGAAAAACTTGAAACTGAAATCATAAATAAAATTGCTAATTTAACCATATTCTCATACGCTAAAGGTCTAAATTTAATATTAAGCGACAAAGATACGAGGTTAACGCATTATCAAAATAAAGCATATTATGAAGCTGTTGCATGTTACAAAAAGAAATTAAAATTAAAAAATCGTAAATGAAATTGTGTTGTTCTTGACTATTTTTGAATCTAAAGATAAAATGAAATGGCATATGAAATTGCAATAATCGCATAGCAGGCTTTGCAATTTTGAACCCACCACAAACCGATAGATGGCTTCAAGCCTAAAAAATAACCATGGCTTACTACTATTACTATATGGCTGTTTCACTCAGAGCTAAAAGTTGATTCTTTGACGTGTCGCCAGCTAGTGCCATCTATGAACT
This sequence comes from Geotrupes spiniger, assembly GCA_959613385.1. Taxonomy (NCBI): domain Eukaryota; kingdom Metazoa; phylum Arthropoda; class Insecta; order Coleoptera; family Geotrupidae; genus Geotrupes; species Geotrupes spiniger. Next base: position 49,806,048 of record OY390733.1, on the reverse strand, counting down.
CTTGTTTAAATGAAACCCCGCCAAATACGGACATATAAAAAAGCAAGTTGGCTCAAATCACATAAACAAAATATTTTCCTCGTTTTCACAATTCAGTCATTATGGTTAAAAAATGTATAATTTGCGGCAATGAGAATAGGCCTCTATTTGAAATTCCTATTGCAACACAACTTCGTAGTGAATGGTTAGCGATTCTTCAAAATTGTTGGGGAATATTTGGCTAATAATGCACTTCTTTATAAACGTTTTGTCACTTATAGGTATTGCTAGAATTACGGATTTTTCCGTGATTTGCGTAAATCATTTTGAGCAAAAAGATTTGAAAAAACATCATACTTCTTTTAGACTTGCACAAGGAGCTGTTCCGACCTATAATGTGAGTTCACAGGTTTGTTGAATTATAATATTCACATATCAAAATATATTTATACATAATAATACGATAGATAATAATAAAACGATAGATTTCTAATGAAGAGAATAATAGTGAATTCCCAATTTCTAACTCAAAAAATATTCAGGTAGATTTAATTTCATTTAATGAATTTAGAAATTTACAATATCATAACAAAATTCTTAGTTTTAAATTAAAAAGACTGCAAGAAAAATATTCAAAAAGTTTACTAAGAATCAAAGATTTAGAGGATGCAGAGAGAAAAAATGTTGAGAAAGTAAAAAATTGATGAAATTTTTGAAGATGCAAAGCAATCAAACAACGAAGCTACATTTCTTACCGATCTAATTAAAAATTATGGAAAAAAGCTAACGCCCTTCGTTGCTCAGAAATATCTGTTCGTATGTGTATTGTTTGGAGGTTTCGATCACCAAAAGGTTACGAACATTTTCGTCGACATCTACTCCCTGTACCTTCAAAATCAATACTGTCAAGATGTCTTTGCACATCTCATGGACCCGGCGACTTGTGCAGACAACGTTTACTTGCTGAAGCAAATAATTTACAAGCTCCGGTTGAACATATGTGCTCATTAATCGTCGATGATATGTCATTAAAAGAAAAAATTCATTATAGTAGGCCAGAAGATCACATTTTCGGCTTAGCTAACACAAAATCTAAAATGATTGGTGAAAAGTTCCAGAAGTGGCCAACAAATTACTATGTTATGTGGTGCAGGGTTTATCAACGAAATATGTCATTCCAGCTGGATATTTCTTTCATTCAACTTTATCGACGGATACGTTTTTTTCATTAACTCTCCAAATTTTAAATATTTTAACGGAATGTGGCTTCATTGTTTTACGATTGGTAACTGATAATCATCAGTAGTAGGGATTTGCCAATTCATAAACCTCCTCCTCGGACAATCTAGGTCAAGGTCAAGGTCACGCTGCATGACCTCAACCTTGACCTAGATTGCCCGAGGAGGAGGTTTAGGAATGGGCAAATTTTAAGAAATCTCAAGGTCAAGGTCGAAAGCAGAGGTCAAGGTCACGCTGAGTGACCTCAACCTTGACCTAGATTGTCCGAGGAGGAGGTTTAGGAATGGGCAAATTTTAAGAAATCTCAAGGTCAATGTCGAAACCAGATTGAGGTCAAGGACAAGGCCAAAGTCATTACCAGATTGATAGTTGGGTTGGAAAATCTCAAAACCACAGCCAAGGCCAGGTTGAGGTCAAGGTGAAGACCAAAGCCATGGTCAGATTGAACGTGAAGGGTAAGGTCAACGCCAAGACCGAAGGTAAGTTCGGATTGAAGGTCAAGGACAAGGTCGAGGTCGTGAATGTCCTTGATCGAGCGGAATTGTAATTAATGTAGTCAAGGTCGACCCCACTCTATCATGTCCGAGGAGGGATCCGCTATAAATGATCTGTGAGACAAGTATCGTCACACAGTAATCATTTTTGTAGTAGCGTAGTAGTGAACAGTGTTCTGCTAAACTGAAAATGGTGGCTTGCGATCATTGTGGACAAGACTTCACACGTTCGGATAATCTCCGAAGACATCAGAAAACGAGCTGCATCGGTAAACGACAGAAAATTGATGAGGCACATACGTCAAATGCCACAATGTGTACCATATGTAACGAGTATGTGAACAAGAAGTGTTATTCGGCTCACCTGCGCAGCAATAACCATAAGCGTAACGCCTTTGTAATTGTTGATGATGGAGTTGAAAGAATAGCCAGCGCATTTGGTGATAGGATCACAAGTTTTCGAGTCAGTGAAACTGCTCATGAAGTGGACATTGTAGAATACGCTAATGCAATAAGAGAAAAAGTGCTTTCTCTGTTACAGTCAGTGCTACATATGCATGGAAGCATAAAAGTAAATTTAGAATGTTTCGGCATATATTTTTTAAACACGACGACTCCGAAATAAAATCATTTAACACAAAAAATAAAATATTAACCATGGCAACAGACCTATATCAAATTTATGATGAATTCATCGAAGAAATAAAAACGAAAATGTCGGAATTTCAAGAAAGGGATTCAGGTAAGCAATGAATAGCAATAATAAATAAACATAAAAGTGATTTTCAAAATGTTATAGGATGGGCTCTAGTGGAAATTTTGTATATGGAGGTGAACTGTAACAAATATAATCCAACGAGGGCATCCAGTTACATTGATTTACCAGGATGCATAAAAGCAAGGAGAGCTGTAATTAATGCACAAAATCAGGATAATCACTGTTTCGCTTGGGCCGTGACATCCGCTATGTACCAACCCACCGGTGTACCACAACGGACATCTTCGTACCCCCATTTTTCAACGACTTGGCTCAATTTCGACAACATGGAATTCCCCGTAAGTACAAAAAACATATCCAAATTTGAGGAACGCAATAACATATCGGTAAACGTATATGGATTAAACTCGTGGTTTAATGGTGAAAAAACCATACACGATGTAATAACAATTCGCATTTGTCAACGAAAAGGGCTACGACATGTAAATTTGTTATTGATAACAGATAATTTCGGGAACAGTCATTACTGCTGGATCAAAAATTTATCACGGCTTGTCAATTCCCAAACATCGCATAATGGCCATCAACGATTCATTTGCGACGGATGTTTGGTGTACTTTACGTCAGAAGATAAGTTGATACGTCACCAAAGCGATGATGTCAGGGCTAGTGTGCCGACGACGGACATCAAAATTAATAAATATGGCATCGCAGAAAAGGGTAACATTTTACAATTTGAGAATTTTGAGAAACAAATGAAATTACCGTTCGTAATTTATGCAGATTTTGAGGCGCTTTTAAAGCCAGTAAACCAAGAAGAAAAAGTATATAACGAAAATGCATCATATACTGAAAAATGTTTTGAACATGAACCATACGCATTTGCATATTATATAAAATGTGCATACGATGATTCATTGTCAAAATTTAAAATTTATCGTGGACGAAACGCGGCCAATGAGTTTATAACAAAACTGGAAAACGATGTGATAGAAATTTATAAAAAACATTTATGTAAGACAAAAGAAATGATTCCGTTAGATTTTTTGGAACAGTTTCTACACGATGCTATGTTGCATTGCCACATTTGTGACAAAAGAATCATGGAGAAAAAGCAGAAAGTATACGACCATGACCACCTAACTGGAGCATATCGTGGTGCTGCTCATTCAATCTGCAATATAAATTACCAAATACCGAAATTTATACCAATATTCTTCCACAATCTCTCGAATTACGACACCCACATGTTCGTAAAAAATATTGCGTTGAAAGAGGAAGAGGTTGATGTTATAGCGCAAAATAAGGAGAAATATATAACATTTTCCAAAAAAGTGCACGTAGGGGAAACCACAGATGCAAAAGGGAAACAACGGAAAGTTTTTATGAAACTAAGATTTGTTGATTCGTTCAGATTTATGGCATTATCCCTAGAAAAGTTAGGATTTTTTTTTGGAAGATGATCAATGTCTCGAAATTAAGAAACAATTTAATGATCCTATCAAATTCATGCTTATGCGTCAAAAGGGAGTATTTCCTTATTCGTTTTTAGATTCTTTCGAAAAGCTAAATTATCCCATGCTGCCGGAACATGAGCACTTTTTCGATGCCTTAACCGCAAAAAATGTATCCGATGATGATTACGCTCGCGCCACAAGGGTGTGGGAGGTTTTTGGTTGTCAGACGTTGGGAGAATACGCAGATGTGTACCTAAAGTCAGATGTTCTGTTGCTAGCAGATATTTTTGAGAATTTCAGACGGATATGTATAGAATTCTATAAATTAGATCCGTGCCACTATTTCACAGCGCCCGGTATTGGCTGGGACGCACTATTGCGAATGACACGTGTTAAATTAGAACTATTGACAGATATTGATATGTTACATTTTTTCAAGAAGGGAATTAGAGGTGGGCTCAGCATGTGCTCGAAGCGATCTGCTGTAGCGAATAATAAATTTCTAGAGGACTACGATGTAGCAAAACCATCCAAATACATTTTATATTTAGATGCTACCAATCTATACGGGTATGCGATGCGATGTAAGTTACCAACTGGTAACTTTATGTGGCTGTCGGAAGAGGAAATAAATATGATAGATGTTGACGATATAGATGACACAGAAACCGGTTATGTGTTTGAAGTGGATCTCGAATATCCTAAGAATGTGCACGATGAGCACAACGATTTACCGTTCTGTCCCGAAAGCACATGTGCCGCTAATTCAAAACATTCAAAATTAATGGCAAATTTAAATGATAAATCGAAATATATTATTCATTATGCAAATTTGCAACAATGCATACAAAATGGGTTGAAGGTTAAGAAAATTCATAGAGCGTTAAAATTTAGACATTCAGAATGGATGAAAGAATATATAGATTTTAATTCGGCAAAACGTCGAAATGCTCAGAACGAGTTTGAAAAAAATCACTACAAAGCTATAAACAACATAGTTTTTGGAAAAACAATGGAGAATGTCGAAAATAGAGTAGAAATAAGATTGGTAACGCATTGGGAAAGTCGTTTTAGAAGGCCAGGCGTAGAAGCGTTAATAGCGAAACCGACCTTCAAGTCATCAAAAATCTTTTGTGAGAATCTGGCAGCCATAGAAATGAGAGTTGTGGACGTGAAATATACAAAGCCGCTATATGTGGGATTTTGCGTGTTGGAACTATCAAAAATCGTAATTTACGATTTCTTTTATAATTACCTAAAAAAGAAGTATGGTTCAAACATTGTTACGCCCGGAACAATACCTACGCCACGCTACGCTTTAGATGGGGATGTTTCCCTTTTAACACTATCCCCGCTCTTAAGGGGACAAGTGGTAGGGACAAACATACGACGTACGAAGGACACTATACACCCTGCTTACTTTAGCGGCTCCAGTTGTAGACGTAACACCTCGACTAGCTTCAGGGGAGGATGCCGTGGTCCGATTAAAAAAAAATAATTTATATACGGGCGCCACTGGTTTTTTTGAGCAGAGGAAAACCAGAACTCCGACTGATGGTCGTCCACTATTGGGTGATATGTCCAAGGCAAGTTTCCTAATCGTTATGGTACACGGGGGGGATTTTAATGTTACCATTAATGGGGGAAAACACGAGTCATAATTTTGTGTACCCGTAACAATAATTACTACTAAAATATACAAATCTACGTTCCTTTAAACTTATATTTACACACCAAAGAAATATTATTTACACGAAATGAGGTTGAAGAACACACAATAATATCTGTCCTAACTAAACTTATATTTACACACACAAAGAAATATTATTCGAATATAATTGAGGAACATAAAAATAATGTTTGTTCCAATAAATTTATAGCTACACACAAAATGTTATTTAAATGAAATGGAGGAACAGAAAATGATATTTGTTCCAATAAACTTAAAGGTACATACAAAAAATATTTAAATGAAATTAAGGAACAGAAAATTATATTTGTTCCCATAAACTTGAGCGTACATACAACATTATTATTTAAATGAAATTGAGGAACACAAAATTACTAAAAAAATAAAATAATCGATTTAAATTGTTTTTGAAATTAACGAAAGTTCATATTCACCAGTGTTGGACCGGACGTAGTCTTCGCCATTGCCACATGGCCGGACGGAGAACGATTTGTGATTTTTACTTCACAAAAAAAATCCAGGACGAAGATACGGACAGCCACGAGACTTGCAACACCCGGAAAAACGGGCGGTGATAAAACATCAAATAATACCAAAATACGGCCAGCATCCAAACTTCGAATAAACGAAAAATACCAAAATACGGCCAGCTTCCCAAACGCTTGAATAACGGCGTGCGATTTTCTTGCGGTGGACGTCGATCGTAGATCCGGAGAAATTTCCGATCGGACCCTCGCTTCTCAACAACAAAAATACTAACAATTTCAGCCAACACTCGAGGAATCCAATTATTCTGCACAACCCAAGATCCGCATACAGCGAAATCGATCACACACAACACGTGGTCACAATTTTTGGAGGGAATGTACGACTTGCGATCTCCACGCACTACCGCTAAGTGATACCGGATATTCTTATTAGAATTTTCCTGACCTGCGTAAAACTTCGACTAGCGAAAAAGATCTCTAATAACATGGTAATGACAATATACGCTACTTAAGCCTGAAATGATATAAACCAGATAAGTGTTAAATTAAGGAGAAATGAATAATAAAGAACGGTAAACCCATTTGTTCCTTTCTTTAATTTAGACGAAAATCTACAGATATTAATAAATTATACGAAATCCAACGAATCAAACAAAATCAAATAAAAATTACGAGGGTCAAAAAAAACGTAACAACATGTCGCTCTTATATACAGATACAGATTCTTTAATTTTGGAAATAAATACCGAAAATGTATATGATGACATAAAAGCAAATATCAACATGTTCGATACGTCAAATTATCCCGTACCGAATGTACACAATATCCCTCGAGGAATATCCGTTGTCGGGAAAATGAAGGATGAATATCCTAACACGGTATTAACATCATTTTACGGAACTGGTGCCAAGGCATACTGCGTAACATCACTAAAGGGGACGACCAAGAAAGCCAAAGGCGTGAAACGATATGTTATTGAGAAAGATTTGAGCGTAGTTGATTACAAACGAGTCGTTGAAGATGGTGGGGTGGTGTACAAAAAAATGTACGTATTTCGATCATCATACCACACTGTATATACGGAATTGAAGAACAAGGTGGCCCTATCAGCAAAGGATGACAAACGATTCATCTTGAAGGACGGTTGTCACACTTTGGCGTGGGGTCATACATCGATCGCTGACATACTTCAAGAAGAACGGTTGGATAATCTGCTACAACTGCTCCAAGCAGCTGCTGAAGATGTGTAAGGAGTGTTATGTTATGTTATAAGAAATTCATAGCGATTGTATTGGATGTAACTGTTTTCTTTTTGTACTTACGATGAAATTCATTCTATCAACATTAGAAAAATTAATTTGAAACAAGACTTGTCTCATTGTTGTAAATATCATGGTTTACGTTTAAGCAGAACACTGTATCACTACTACTACACAATGTATCGCTTATTTAGAATTCGCTAATTTAGGAGAACACTATAATTGTAATATATAAACCTGGGATGAGAACAATGGGTAATAAAAATTGTTTTAAAGGAAAAAGTTTTTTATTGACATTGAATCACTATCACAATACGTTATCTTTATCAATCCATTGATTATGAGTTCTATCCATCCCCAACCATTTGACGAGTGCTCGGTTTCCTTTTCGACGAAGTACTTGTTCAACTAAATACACGCCTGGGTGTTTTACAGAGTGTAATTCATGTTCGTAGAATCCTCCAAGAATCAATTCTCCTTTACTATCCTTAATGACGTAAGTTCTAGGGTATGTATTTTGAATGATCGCAATGGTAAATATTTCATTTGACCAATTAGGTGTGTAGTTCTTCGTAAAAGAATGGCGATGTTTACTTATTCGAACGTGTTGCCCTATTTTGAATTTGGGGGAGGAGGGATCGACAACTTTAATAGTATTGAACATTGTTTTCAAAATGGCGGAAGCGTTTCGTCTGTTGACGGCAATTGGTTTCATACGTATTGTTCTATGCACAGAATTATTGTAATTGTGTAGCAATTTTGGTAGTAACTTTAACCAGTGATAAGTTCCTTGCATACTGAATTCTTTCCACATTTTCTCCTTAAGAGTTCTGTTAAACCGTTCGACAATAGAACTTTTTAATGTGGAATAAGTACTATAGTGATTTATTCCGTATTGTAACATCACTTTTTTAAATTCGGTATTATAAAATTCCTTTCCGTGATCCGTTTGCAAATTTTTCGGTATATTGTTTTTCTTTTCCAACAGAATTTCTTTGATCGCCTTAGTCACTTCTTTACCAGTTTTATTTTTCAGCGGGAAAGCCCAGGCGTATTTGGAGAAAGCGTTAATTACCGTAAGAATGTATTTGTGGTTTTCATTCTCGTTAGCGTATGGAATCATTTCCACAAGATCTGCTTGGAGCAAATCATTTAAGCCTTTAATTATCACTCTTCGCCTCCTGAAATATCTCCTGACAGGAGCATGCAGTTCATTGACTACATCCCGTTTAACGTTTTTCATCACTCGTATTCTAGTAACAGTTCAACGAAAAATGGTTGTCTTTTTTTCGGAAACTTATTCTTACAGCGAATGACGTCACCTCGTTTCAATGTGATCCCCGTGAGACTCGGGTATTCTGTCTGGTTGATAAAGAAATGAACATTATTTGTCAGTCTCGCCTCTTTAATTCGACCTTCGTAGAAGTAGTTCTTGTATGCATGCGAGTAACTCGTGTTTTGGATCAGAAAGTATTCATTTGCAGGATCGGTAGCACCATCCCCACATAATGTGAAAATTATGGGTGGGCGATAACGTTTAATTACTTCCGGTTGATCAAAATGTTTTGTTATAGTGTGTCCGTGGATGGATTGTCCGAATTTATTAATTGTTGCATGAGCATGCTTACCGAATCGATTAAGTGACATGTCACACCCTCTATCGCGTACAGAGTTCTGAAGCTGTTACAACATATTGACTGTTATATGTAGACCTATCGAATAACCCCTGCTTCTTTTAATTCCTCAATAATTGAAATTATTTCATTGTGTTGCCCTGTATGACCCGCGGTCTGAGATGCGATTAATAAACGCAACCTATCCACGAGTTCATTAACATTATCCCAATATTCATATTCTTTAAAAGCAGCAGGTAACAGTTGTTTGTGTAACGTACCCCCCCTTTTAGGGTGACGCCAATATCTCGCCCAATAAACGAATGGTTTTTTACCTTCTATGACAGGTTTCACAATATTAACGAATTTCTCATTTTCGAAGTCGTCAACCGGCGCACCATCTGACTCGTAACCCTCAGTTGCTGCATTTGAACGCCGTAAAATGTCTCGATACGTACGCATGTCTTTCAGGGTAAATTTACTCGGGGATTGTTTGAATAAGAGTTCAAACAATCCGACGGTTCCATCGTAGGTCAATCCACCAATTATAATTTTCTTACCATCAAAATGAACCGGACTCTTTCCGATGTAAAAACCGTCCGTGACCGCACGGATACCGTACGTTTGATCATACGCATCGTCAAGATCCATCGTTAATCCTGCAATGTAGTCACGAGGTAGTGGATCAAATTGCCCCAAAGCCTCCCGAATTGCCGTGACATCCATCTTCCGCGCCAATCCCTCTTTAAGATTCCGCAAGTCCTGACTTACATCAGTAGTGTTTGATGAAGTTGTACTAGGTCCCGCACTAGCCCAATCTTGACCTTCGAATACTGCCGCTTCGGGAAGAGAGGTTTCAGGTACCTGTCGTTTCTTAGGAGACAATCCTGCTTGTCCTGTGAAAATCTCCTCATCGTGCAGAAATGACGGAACTTGGTGCGTCGATTTCTTAGGTGTAGAAGTTCGTCGACGCTTCACTTTTTGAATGTTAAACGGACTTACACCTTTCATAAGCTCAAACGTATCGTGTTCACTATCACTATCACTATCACGAGAAATGTTCGAACTGTAATCTTTTTGTTCTGTTTGCGGATAAAAATTGATGGCATCTAATTGTTTTGAGATATCCTTAAGTGGTTGCTGAAACGGCGCGTACTGCGCTTCAGCACGGAGTTTTGCTTCTTCAATATCACCTTTTAAAGCACGAATTTTCCGTTGCACTTCCTCGCGCGCGCTGATTAGTTGTTGAGTCAGGGTTGTACTCATAATTATTGTTACCACGCCGGTGGATCGATATGCACTGATCCGGATAATTCATACGATCAACTTTAAACGACAATGTACTCATCAAAGCCTTTCCGATAACGCCCGTTATGTTTAGAGCAATCAAGATCAATAACCAATACACCATGTGGTGTACCCCAACATGCTCTACAAATGTGCGTGAGTTCATCCCACGTTATGTCACCCACCAGGTGATCGTTATGGATATGCTTCAAATTTGTAAAATCTTGTCGAAATAAAACCAATAAGTTGCAATTATCGCGAATCAGTTGTTTTGGAATGGCACTGTAGCTTTGACAAAGATAGAAGCAATCAACATTTTTATGTCGACCGTATGAGAAATATTCCTTTATAACATTTTGCCCCGTAGGATTTATATCATCGATGATGATGATCGAATATTCTTTGACTTGTGATGGTGCAATAAATTCATCCACATTTGAACATTCAACATATCCGCAATCTGCCAATGGTTGCAATAATCGGCGGAGATATTCGTATTTGTTTTGAAAAAGTGAACTACAACACAGATATATGTTAAGATAACGCAAACCAGCAGGCGCAGTTAATAGTGATAACATGACATTGGTTTTTCCTGACCCAGATGCACCCACTATCAAACAACGCTTAGCATTCCCGCCAAACAATGCGCTATGTCTTTTGAAAGATGAATCATCCATACCTCCCGCAACGTTTTGAATTTGCAAGGATATGGGTTGTGTGATAATTGTGAGATCTTCCATTACGTTAACAAAAGATGGATATTGTCAATATGGTGGGTTAAAAACAACTGAAGTTGACGAATAACATCTTTATTATTTATCTACAGACATGTATACATATTTACTCATCGTACGTTCCCATCATGAAACGAAACAACAAATGCACGATATTATATAGGTTATATAGGTCGGCTTCAAAACATTCGATGTAAAGCCAACACCATTACACGAATAACATATATATATATATATTGAAAATGTGTCTTGTCAAATATGACAGAAAAATGTAAAATTTACACGAAAGATGGTCTAATCTTACACCTCAATGGTGTAGTGAACATTAATTAATACAGGTCCATGAAGACTAACTGGTGGATCGCTAGACAATATTGTTTCTGGGTTATTACCCGTCGTCAGTAGCGATTACCAAGAACCTTAGTTGTTGAAATAAGATTAGACCATCTTTCGTGTATATATATATATATATATATATATATATATATATATATATATATATATATAACAAGTTGTAACATATGCAGTCGAAAGCACAACTACTGCACATATATTTCGAACTCTTTCGCAAACACAGGGTAAGTGTACATTTATGGTGAAATATGTGTATTCGACGTTCTCGTCAAAAATATGAAACGTCAACAGACATTTATACATCTGGTTTGTCACAATTTTACACGTAATTACTATGCTACAATCAATAATATAAATATATATATATATATATGTATAATAAATCTATAATCAATGATATAAACAGATATATACAACTTAATCTTGAACTTAAAATTAAACAGATGGGGTAAAATGAAAGTTATAGGCAAAGAGAAGTTGAATATATACTACCGTGTAAGTTTCTGTGTGAACACACTACCTCATAATGTCTACAAATCCTAAATATTGCACTGACTCATTCATTTACATCCATGTCTGAAGTGGTTGCGTTAAACACTTCCCTTTCATCCAGAACATGCACTGTAAATAAAGCTCTGCGTACACACATGGCACACCAGCAACGTTTGTTTAAAACAATGGTGATCAGTTCCCGCGTCTGTTTGTCGTCGCAGTGTGCTACGATGCGTGTCCGCTGACATTTTAATACATTACCAGGCTTCCGCAGTGCAATATGTAGGTGTCGATTACATCTGCGACATAAATTACCAAATTTACTTTCATAGTAGAAGAAACTTACACGATAATATGTATCTTCAGGGAAACGTGCCTCGACCGCCCAATCATTTGGGATGATCTGGAAAATTTTCGCGATCATGCGATGTGACATTTTCTTACCGAAATTTTCCACGGGCGGTAAGACATCTGTGATCAGCAGGGGTTGTACATCATCCCAAATAATTGAGTGCCCGCATTTCTCAATCTGCCTCCAGCAGTCGTCCGTCCACCGGTGTACTAACTCTAGTAGGAGTGCTATCGGTAGCACGCCCACTAGCTTTAACACGTAACGCTTATTAGCGATGGTGGAATTAACAACTCCTAGCGACAGACTTCTCAGATTTTCCACTGAAACAAAAAAACAAAGAACATGAAACGGATAACGTGGCAACAAAAGGAAAAACTTAAAATTTTGCCGGAAGCTAAGACAATTTAGTAAGAAATGCCTCCACCTCAGCGATTGAAGCAGTTAAACCACTACGTACAGCAGGATTCTCTACCCAAGCGCATAATTTTTTAAATGTGTGGTATTCACGCAATAAATCTTTCAAATGATATAATTTTTCTTGTAACATGGTCCGAATGGTGGCTTTGGTAGCGGCAAGTTCGCCAGCGATGCGATCGTCACTTTGCGCGTCAAACACATTTAAGAATTTAAACTTCGGTAGAGGGAGCGAGTCAGCTTTCAACGTCAACGATGTGTCAGCATTCATATTCGCTGATGTCACCGGTGACGTTGAGCGGTGAACGAAATGAGTGGTGGTGTCAACGTTCATGGTCTTGGATTCACCCCTCGACGTGCAAGGTCCGACCTCAGTAGACGTCGAGAGGGTACGCTCATCAACGTTGACGTTTTGGGGGCCGCGAACAACGTGTAACCTCGAAGGGGCACCAACATGCGCGTTAATGTTGATGGATGGAGCTCCAGACGTGGAAGGTTGGAAAATCTTCGACGTCGAGGGAGCATACACGTCAACTTTAACGCTGTTTGGTGGCACCCTCGATGTTACATGTTGTACAAAGGGTGACATTGGTGGTTTCCCAACGTTAAGGTGCACCTTTGGTGTAAATCTTGACGTGGGTGGTGGAAGAGCTGGGTAATGTGTGCGAAGCGTTTCATTTCGCGGTGCCGTTAGTAAAGCCCGTAAAGTAGGGCAAGAAGAGCGTGGTGCGGGCTTAATACATACGTTAGATAAAATTTTAATTTTTTCCGTAACCGGTAGTTCGCGTCTCACCGCACTGTGAAACGGTCAGCATCTCCAAAGAAGTATTGGATGCGCAACTTTGTTCGATCAATACCTCTTGGGATATGCTGACGGTATTCTCAATAACGTGCTCGTAACCTGACAATTTTCGTTTCACAGCACGTTGTTGAGAAGATAAAAGTTTGCTGCTTGTGGGGGGGCTCGAACGTAAAATTGGGCTTCGGCGGCCAGCACATACATCAGCCGATGTAGATCGTACAGCCACACGCTGTGGGGATGTACATGTTGACCGCGACGATGCTTCAATTTTATGTTCGACCTCCTGTTCGTTAGTTTTTATTTCGGAAAAATCTGGCGCGGGGATGTTCGTAAACAATAATTTTTCTAACGCGTCCAAATCGATGGCGTCGAAATCATCCTCCGCGGTAACGCACCATTCAGACGGGAATGTGAAGATGGAGGGTGATTTCTGCGACATCTTTATCACAAAGAATCATAATATAATTAGTTACATAAAGATTACTCAAAGTCAAACTTACTGTTCGTTGCTGCGACTCGGACGGTGAAGAATTAAAATAGAAGATGTGAAGAGATCTGTAAACGACTGTTATCATTACATTTTAAGAGAATGACACACTCAATTCAACTAATTTTGCTAAAGCACTTTTCAGGCATTATAACATTAATGTAATTTATAAATGAAATTATATAAAAATTATAACTTACTGCTGAATAATAGAGATCGTTGAAATTAAACTTGGATCTGCGAAGGGCTACTGCTTTAAAATGTAGTACCCTAAACACGTAACTTGAGACATATAACATATAAATGAGAATTTGATTACTTACTTATTAAAATAATAGATTGTTTTCACAATGTGAGCTTAACTTGTGATCTGTAAAACAAGATTGCATTATAGTTCGTTGAATAACAACTTCCGATGAGGAACATGTGAGGTAATTAAACAGTGTTAGAAAACTTACCTTTGTAATTCACCACACAATCACTAGAACTAGCGAAAGACTGCACAACTTGTTGATTGAACTGCTCGGTGTGGAGGTTGCAATACAACTGACGTATAATTGGAAGAAAACTCGTTTAAATACTCTTGAGGTAAATGTCCGATCATGACCATGGTTAAGATTAGGGCCAGGGCCATAGTCACGGTCATGGTTAAGGCCTTGGACACGGCCAAGGTCAAGACTCGGCCATGGCAATAAAAAAATCGGAAAAATTCGAAAATTGGAAAAAATTGGAAAAAATAGGAAAATTGGAAAAAATTGGAAAAAATTGAAAAATGGAAAAAATGAAAAAAATCCAAAAAAAAATAAAAAATTGAAAAATGAAAAAATATAAAAAATTTAAAAAATTTAAAAAAAATTTATTTAACGTCCCTTATATTTACATACAACACATTGATTTTTGGAAGGTGTAGGTCCATGGTTGTGCGTTTCCCATACTTCATCGTTGTAATGCTCGAAACACGGAAGATTCATCTGCAATTCAGCGTTCTTTCTATATGAACTTGGTAGCCGCATCCAAACGCTTTCTAAATCCCGAGGCTTCACCCTTTCGATGTAATACTTCACCGGGAGATATTTTAATTCGGTAGATGATGTATTTCCGAATGATCCATCCGTTTCGTATCGTCGACAGACCTCATACATTTTTTGTGAAATGCATGATGAATAACCACACACGTCTAAGAATCGTACAATTCGCTCCATCGCTGCAACCAACTGACCAAGTAGAGTGACGATTACCTCTTTATTAATCCAATTCTTCCCTCCCCCTTTCTTCCTCAACATGTGCGAGTTTCCCCCTCACAATTGTGTTCAGATAATGTACATTTGATAGCGCACACATACTTGCTCTCCCCCTGTGAAATGTATGTGTGTTCCTCTCGAAAGTTTTCCGACTCGTTCGTCTACTTCGATGATGCGAATTGGAACAACATTCTGCAGATATTTTACCTTTTCACGCCCTTTCACGTACACCTTCTGAACGTTGCGCGTTAAATATTGAATGATGCTGTCGAAGTGGGACGTCGGTACGAATCCATCATTCCAATCTATGCAATGGTGCTGATTCATCACCCAATTTGCTGTGTTTCGAAGCTTCTTCGGCAATAATGCAAAGCTATGACTTGGTTGAAACACGTAATGGCTAATGCGGTTGTTGCTGTCGTACGACGCCAATTCTTTCGACATGAACTCTTCATCGTTCACCATGAAGCCTTGTATATCCAAAATTACATATTGTGTTTTCGATCGATCCATTTTGACGTTCGCTCGAACACTGACGATAATTGTATCACAGATCATTTATAGCGGACCCCTCCTCGGGTAATGGTTGATCCTCTACTTATATTCAGGTGAACTGCTTGACGATCTTCGTGAGTGGGGAATACTTAAATGCTTTATCATGCAATATCAAGCAATAGGCGGTTGTTGCAGCTGGAATTTCTTTCTTTGTAGTATATTCAATCCTTATTTCAACACCACTTTTATGTATGGCTTCTGCTTGATAGCTGCAATCGATCCCGATCAATGGCGCGTTTGATAGAAATTGACTTGGAGAAAATAACGGTTCGACTTGTGATAATACGAGTGTTGAAAGCGAGCGTACATATCGTACAGCACCGCAAAATGATTGCTATCAAAGTCGATGTTTAAATTATCGTACGGGTAACGTTCTCCGTTTAAAAACACTGTCATATTGGTTAAACCGATGTTATCAAACTGCGCCATGTTTCCTACCAACTTCCCCTTCCTACCCGTTTGAAAGCCAATTATGATAAATCTCGGCGTTTCGAGCTGAGGGGCGGTTTTCACTGACCATGATTGTTTTGTGCTTTTGGGTATGGATGGATATTCGTGGATTTCCCAACTTCTGAAAGGTATGCTCATTTCAACGTTCCTTCCCGATAGTTTCGTCAAGGCTACTTGTTCTCGCAGTCCTACTGCTACGTGTGGCACCCTCCATACTAGTTTATCGATGACTAACTTCACTTTCTCCTCGACGCTGTTGATGATCACGTCCGAGTCATCGTTACTGCGAATCAATACCAGCTCTTGCCGCACGTTCATCAAAATTTTCTTAAAATCTTCCGCGACACCCATCAATGTATTTAGAGGGACGCTCAAACCGAAATTTCCTTTTCCGTCTAGAGCACCTGGCGACCCCCAACCTGCGTTCTCCAATTTTGCTATCTCACCAGGACTGAATGATAAATAACCCTTCATGCATGACGTTACCCCAACGTTTCTTACGGAATCTACTTGAACGCCATTTATCAAATATCGTATGTCACTGAACATGAAGGCGACCGGGTTATTAACTAGCTTCGCAGTTGCGCTAACATCTTTCGTCAAACTACCGTTCGTTCCGATCTTGCGTACACTACCTTCTACGTACAAACAACTTTCGCTGGGTAAAGTGTAATTGTCAATTTCCGGAACGGAAATGCGAATTTCATCGTTGTTATCGAAACTTGTGGAGCCGAATGGTTGATGTGAGTGAAATTCATAGCTCACTATAGAATTGTCGACTTTTATTTTGTCGGTTACATTCAATATATCCATTTCTTTCGTCACCTGGAAACCAACTTTTTAAGACGTTACGATTTCGTCACCTGGAAACCCAACTTTTTCAAGAAGTTACGATTCGCGCGTGTTAACCGTGCAATTGATCGTTTCACACTGCCGATTGCCGCCCTCTTCACTTTCCCTTTATACCTTTGCTTCCCGCGATCATCCGTTCGTATCTTTCGATCGTCGTACACTATTCCCATCTTCTAATCTGTAGATCTCAAATGAAGTCTGATCGTTACTTCCTCTCCTCGGAAATTCACTAGGTTACCGCCTTGATCTAAGACGCGTAGTGTGAGCGTACTGATGACATTACCTGTTACGGGTAAATAAATAGGTTGTTGGGGGCTCTCTATGATTTTGAATCCCGCCGGAACGTTCGGGAAAAAATGATGCAAGACGTGGTCCGGTTGCCCGTTATTGTAAGAACCGCTGATCAGATTGCAATATATTTGCAATGCGTTAACTTTGTTTATGTTGACGATGTTATCCGACTCTACATCTTGGTTACTAGGTATGATCCGTGGCTGAAAACCTAACATCGAACTGATGCTGCGAGCTCCACCGAAGTGGAGTGTGCGAGAACTTCTTATCACTGTCTTTTGTGTATTGTGATTCGCTCTTATTGTTATATCAACTTTATCTTTTCGGTTTGCTGCTTCTTTCCTAACGTACGCTGCTATGTCCTCCACATCGTACGTTCCGTCTGGTATCTCGATTGGTGTTCCGGGAGCGTCAAGTATGTGTAATAAATTATTGCTTTTGTCGACGTTTGCAATGGAATTAAATGTATCAAAATTTAGGAGGGCTAACTCGTAGTTGCGTGAGTCGTTTAAAACAATTGGTGGATTAAAATTACATGACAGCTCGGAAGATTTACCAGTCAATGTGAACGTGTGGGATGCACTTACCTGTCGACGCATTGCTACTGCACTACGGTTGTACGTTACATGTCACCCGTTATATCTGTTAAAAACTGTAGGCACAATTGACCACAATTGACGTCCACATCCTTTTGATATCTGCGGTAATTATAATTTATAATGTTCGTCCTATCGTTCGATAACAAATATCGTTCCACTTCCACTGGAGGTCTCAAATCACCATAACTATCGAAATATGCTATTTGTTTTCCTCGCTTTTTATATGCCACCCAATGGGTACCCCGTCCGTCGTCAACATCCAAATTGACAATTCCACTTTCTTGATTTCTTATCTTCTTTGGAAGTGTATCCCTCATATATATCCCACGAAAGTTAGGGATTGCCAGCATGCGCGCATACTTTTGCAATTCTAGGTTCGTTAACGGATGATGAGGTAACCTTATCAGTTTTTTGCATGACTACTTAAATATAATCCACATCCCTGTTTGTACGGTTTAATGTAAAACCCAGTCCCTACAGCCTTTGCTTCCATTGTGCGGTTATGCCGCTCTGCTTCTTGCAACTGATCTCTTGCCGCTTTTGCAACCGTTACCGCTCTCGCTATGGCAGCTGCCCCGCCTCCAAGGGATCCCAAGGCTCCCAACGCTGCGAATAAGGGTATCAATGGTAGAAAACCGCCAGTCTTGGGAATCTTTATGACCCTTCCGCGCGGCTCACGTATTTTTCGACGCAGTTTCTTCAACGCTTTGTGAGCCAATTTCGCTTTTTGGAATACAGTTTTGGCTCCGCTGTGTGCTATTGCTTGGCGGGCTATCGTGATTGCATTTGGAAAAGACAACTGTCCCCCGTGCTTCCGACCTTTCTTGGTGTGCAACCTTCTTGCTTTTGCCTTCCGACGTCGTTTCCCGACCCCCATTCCGAGCGCGGTTTTTACTTTCATTGCGGTGGCTACGGTGGCGGATGATGCTTTTTCACCTACACTTGCGTCTTTACTTAGCAATCGTTCCTTTGCTGCTTTATACAACTCCCTATCGGCCGCGTGTCTAGTGACCAAATCTGAAGTAGCGTCGTATACGATATCGTGCTTCTTACAAGCTTCTTCTAACTTGTTCACTCCTCGATCACCACGCGCTAATCTTTTCACTAACTTTGTACCGGGACCACAAAACTTGTATCCTGGGATATGTAATTCCACAGGTAACTTGTCTATCAATTTATTAATCAAACCTCGACCGTTTCGTTCAACAATTCGTCGTCGACTGTTTCCACTTTTCGGTTTCCTTAACATTTTGTTTCGTCTCGCTATCACTCTTTTTACACGTTTACTACATTAACGATGGATGTGAAATGAAACGCTTCTACCTCAGTATGAACATTTATTTCTATTTACTTTTAACAAAAAGTTTACGTTATCATCCACTGCGAATTTACAATTGTTCTATATTTTACATTTATGTACATCTTTCGATGTAAACTTTCTTCCTAAATTCTATGGTTAAGTATGGTTTTAATTTACATTCTAACATCTTAATTCTATCCGTAAATCGCATATTGTCCAAATACTGTTCCTCCCACTTATTCAACCTTGACTGCCTGTACGCGTACGCCCATGTATACATTCTGTGCGTTATGTTATTTTCTATATTAAATGTTACACTCTTCATTTACTTGTGAATTAAATTATACAGATCAATATCCCACAATATTTTATCAGTTCCATATATTAAGAGTTCCTTCGTGATGCACGTTTGTTCACTATTCGTTCCATTCATGACAGCTATCATATTCTGCTTCATTTCACCAGACATTGAGCATACTGCTCTAATCACATCGTCATAGTAATCCCTGTATTCCAAACTCTTTAACATCTCCAAACGACTAGTTATAACATCTGCCACTTTCCACAATTCATGCAGCGAATCATATGCCAAATACACACATTCCGCGTTTCTCTCCAGTTTCAATATCTTTCGAGAATTTTCTATCCACTCACATGATATGTTTATACCGCACAACGTTAATTGGGATGGTGCGTGAGCTCCAAAGCTACTTGTTATGGATGATTTACAGCTCAAAATGTTTTGCCAATCCAGTTCCTTTAAAGTGATACACTGACCTTTCCCCATTATTCTAACAACTGGCTCGAAAAACATTTCCGAACATAGTCCTACGGTAACCCACTTCGTGTGACTCTTATTTAGAAAGTATATTGTCTCTGAATAGAGGGGTCCTCTGTTCCCTCGTTGAACATTTTCGGGAATATTCCCACTTTCCTCCTTTCTCGTTACTGAACCATCTTCGTTGAAATGTGTGTCGATACAAAATTATTTAAATCGGTTTCGAAGCTGGAATCTTCTTCAATTACTTGCGACATTGGTACGATATTTTGAACCTTCGAACTTTTCCTCATCTTTTTCGAACGATTGCATCCATCCATTGTCGGACTTCTCTTCAGATTACCGTTGTTGGTTTGGATTGAAGTTTGCTGCTTTGGTGTTGCCACTACATACACATATTCAACATTTGAGCTAATTATAGTTTACTATAGTCTACAACTTACTTGTTATTCTTCAATGATCGACAACTTTAACTGCATGGACACGTCTACTTCGACTTTATTTTACGCAACTACATGTCTCACTGCTATCCCGTCCACGCTTATAAACGTAATTTTTGGATAGGAGGGGTTGACTTTTTCTACATTTACCACTTTCTAAACCTCCTCCTGATGGTTTGGTTGTCGACCTTGATCTTAACCTTCAATCAGGTCATGACTTTGGCCTTCACCTTGACCTTAATCTAACCTTGGCTTGGGTCTTGACCATGACATTTCTTAAAATTTGCCCATTCCTAAACCTCCTCCTCGGACAATCTAGGTCAAGGTCGAGGTCACGCTCTTGATCATGACATTTCTTAAAATTTGCCAATTCCTGAACCTCCTCCTCGGACAATCTAGGTCAAGGTTGAGGTCACGCAGCGTGCCCTGACCTTGACCTAGATTGTCCGAGGAGGAGGTTCATGAATTGGCAAATCCCTACTACTATCATCCTTCTAATGCTGGATTATTTAGAAAACTCTCCGGAGGCGATCTAAGAAATTTTATTGATCATCCAGTTCCTGTCTTAAGCCCGATTCCGCTTTTCCTAAGTTTCGATTATTGCCATGCATTGAAAGAAGCATATTTCTTAATCATGACATGCAATCTTCACAAGGTCTTATTTTTGCAAAATTTTTAAAATTTTTATATAATTTACAAAAAGGGATGCCAATCGAAGAAACATTTGTACCAAACAAATTTTGATAAAATGAACGTCCTACGTGCCATCAAAATATTTTCACCAACTGTAACAGCTTCATTGCTCTTCTTAAAAGAAAACAGAAATAAGGATTTTCACAACATTGATGGAACGGTGCATTACATGCAGATGATGTACCACTTTTTTCAAGTATGTAACATCACGAATAAGACACATCATCACAGTTCTTGGAATAGTACTGTAGCACCCTATGTTGATGTCTCTGATGAACGGCTTCAATGGCTTGAAGAGATATTTCCTTCTTATATTGATGACATACAGCAAAACTCCACTAGTGCTGGTATTCAAGGATTGTCAAATGAAACAGCTCACGCCTTGAAATTCACTGCAAAAAGTACTTGTTTATGCATCAAATTTCTGCTTCAGCAAGTTGGATTTTACCATGTGCTCACTCGTTCATTCAGTTCGGATGCCGTTGAAGCTATGTTCTCCCACGTTCGTTTAAAAGTGGTTCTAACGACACTACAGACGCTAGAAGTGCAGAATATGCACTACGTCAAATTCTTCGCTGTGGAATTGTTAAATCGTCGGACTCTGCAAATATTGTGAAACCTATTGCACAGCAAAACTTACTCCGTCTCGGTCCTATAATATTGGTACAGTGGAACTGTTGTTGCCAATTGAACTTCGATTCAAAATTCAAAACTTACAGCTTGAAACCGTTCCTGACATCAACATTTACTCAGCTTCTGTAGCATTTTTGGCTGGTTACGTTATAAAAAGATTAGATGACAAAATTCATTGTGATATGTGTTTGGAAAAATTACTTTACCTTTTAATTCCTGGACCATTAATGCAAATTATATTATTCCAAGACCGTGGGAACTTAAAATATTCAAATGCCAAATTTGTCGCGATGGTTAAGCAGATAGCTGACATCACATGGGAAATACTGCCATTTTTACAGCATTCCAAGCCTTGTGACTATTTAGTTAATCTTCTCCTTCCTCCTTTCCAACGGAATTCATTATTTACCTGCTTGGCCCATAGACAAGAAATCTGTGAAATCATTTTGAAAGTGGTAATTAGACCTGTTATTGATAACTTTTGTGCGGAGAAAGCGGATCTGCTGAAAAGGAAATTAATAGACTACAAGCCAACAAGTAGAAAAATTCTAAAGTTGTAAATTTGTTATATATGCCTGTTCACTAGTTTACTTTTTCATTGTTCTTTGTTTATTTATGTTCTTTTGCTATTATTGCACCATTAAAACGGTTTTAGTTGTTGTTTCCATTAATCACCAACCTTTAATTGTCAGTTTGACAAGAAATGACATCAAATATAGTTACAACATTTGCCATAGAGGTCTCAGCCTGGCGACCTGTCAGAGAATCAATTTCAACAATGCAAAAAACTCCCAGTGAAACAGCCATATAGTAATAGTAGTAAGCCATGGACATTTCAAACTGCTAGCGACATCTAAAGGATTGGTTGACTACCAGTTTTTGATTCCCCAGTCATAATCAAATCTCCCGCTTATTATAGGACGCATGCGCATTGTTACGTTTACCGTCTATTCTCATATTGCTTACATCTTTCTTGTAATTTATGTAAAAACAAAGTGCATTTGTATATGGTGTGTTTCGGAAGAAATACAGCGCGAAGTATGAAATTGGTATATTTGCTAAACATAGGTTCATCACCTGCTCAGGAATACCACAATAAATATACTTACTCATACAGTCATCCCGTTAAGAGGGATACAACAGGGATTTCTTAATGTAACTTAGGGATTTCTAGTCAGTTCATCTGGCTACAGTGTTAGTTGTAAACAGGCAATAAAATGTCACCACGTGCTAGGCCTAACAAATTTAAAAAAGCCAACAAACGTAATGTAAAAAGCGGAAAACCCAAAGTCAAGAAGCGGAAAACATACAGCCTTTTCCAAACCAATAAACATGACGACTTCAAATCCAAGAATAAGAGAAAATATAATTCCGGCATACATAACCTTGAAAATGAACGCACAAAAAACTTAAAAAGCGGTGAGCACATACGAGAAAAATCGTCATCAGAAAGTGAAGAGGAACAGCAAGATCATATGAAGCAATTGAGGAACACATTTTTCAACGTAGGAATGACCATGACCGCTGTAGAGAGTGATGATACTGACACTTCGGACAATAGCGATGATCACGAAGTGATTGCTGGAAACAGGTCAGTTGATAACGATAGAGATATTCATAACAATTCAGAAGATGAAACAAAGGAAGATGACGACTGCGAAACAACAAAAATCGAATCTGAATTAGAATTAGAAGATCCATTTATCAAGCACTTAATGTATGATTTAAATGATAGTTTGTTAAATTCCATGCAAAGTTCCCCGGTTGTTGCCAAAACACATATGATTAAGTGGCCTGAACTGGGAAAACTCGCCTTTCAAATTCCATCTTTTGAAGAAACCACATTAACAAAGAAATCTCTATCTGTTTCTGAAGAACAAGTATTTGCTTCACCTGGCACCTTACCGGCAAGAATAAACTCCAGCAAAGACAGTTCAAGTGATTTAAACATAAAAATTCAAATCGTTGGTAATTTAATGTCTGCAAATAAAAGTTTAAATGAAAGTGAAAAAAGCAAGCTGTTGCCTTTGACTGCTTTGCAGAGCGAGATATTTTCCATTATTAATAATTACCAGGATTTCTATTTTTCACAACGGACATTTGAAAATGCTGATGAAATTCGTTTTGTCTATTGTCTGCACGCAGTGAATCACATCCTCAAAACCAGATCAAAAGTTCTGCATCATAATGCTAGATTATCGAAAAAGGATGATGTACCAGAAGAATTTCGTGATCAAGGATTGGTGAGGCCTAAGGTAACATAAATTAATTTTATCTTAATTTGATTGTGACCTATTTAAGTATTTAAAAGTATATAAAAATACTAAGTTAATGTTATTTCTTACATTAAATGCATTTAACTTTAAATGCAAATATTGATAATGGATATAAGAGGGCATGTGTTACTGTTTTCAGAAAACATTTATTGTGAAAATTAACTGATTATATCGTCAGCTTTTGGTGAAACATTTTTAACAAATTAAATTAAATAAACACACTTGGTATTGCTTCACAATAATTATATTTATTTCTCGATGTACATTTCGCCTTTCGGCATCTTCTGGAGATTAACAAAAGTAAACTAAACATGTTACAACGCATCTTAATATACACTGATCGCCAAAAAAAACAGAGCCCCCCGAAGGGACGATCGTACAAACTTGAAATTTTGGTGGTATATGCATCTCAAATGAAGGGAATAATTGATTAAAATTTCATCATGACAAGCGATGTTTGTTTTTTGTTTCGTGTTAATTTTTTTAAGGTACATTTTTTGTTCTCGTGTGTACACAAGTAAGGTGTTGATTTACCTTACTTGTGTTGTTGTCATGCTCCGCGTTTGTCGTAATCAACATTACAATCAATTAACTCCTTTGAAAGGGATCTAATTGTGGGAATGCATGTGGCCGGATTACCCTTTCGCGTAATGGCCAGAAGGTTGGGTCGAAGTGACACTACAATCATTCGAGCATGGAGAGCTTGGTCCAATGAAGGCTCAGAAATACATAGGAGAAGTAGTGGTCGGCCAGGAATTATGAATGAACGTCAAGAAAGGCATCTTCGGCAACTGCCCGCAATTACCCCGTTTAAGACAACACGGTCGGTGGGGCTACTTGGAGGGCTGTTTTGGAAAGACAGGTGTCTTGCGAACAATTTATCGCAGAATTCGTTCGTATGGCTTAGCATTATATCAACCAATTGTTCGTCTTCTTTTAATCCGAGAGCATCGAGTTGCCAGGCTCCAGTGGCGTAGGCTGAGGGAGCATTCGGTCGATGAATTGCATTAAATCATGTTCAGTGATAGAATCCGGTTTTGTCTGTGGCAATCTAATGGACGGTTGCATGTCAGAAGACCTACAAGACAAAGGGTAAATATGCAATTTGCACTTTCGCCATTCAGATTTAACACCTGGTGTTATGGTTTGGGGTGCAATACAATTTGGAAGCCGGTCAACTCTAGTCTTCATTCAAGGAAGTCTGAATGCGCCCGCTACATCAACGAAGTTTTGGAGCCAGTTTTGTTGCCATACCTTCAAAGACATCGCAACAGTGTTTCCAGCAAGACAACGCTAGGCCACACATTGCAAGAGTAACGCAGAGAGTTTTTTATGATAATAATGTCAATTTACTGCCATGGCCTGCAAGATCTCCAGATTTATCGCCTATGGGACATGATCGGCAAAAGAGTCAAAGATTTTCCAGCACCCATAGACACTTTGACTGAACTTCTCGTTCAAATTCAAAGAGCTTGGGATGAAATACCGCAAGCAGAAATTGATCATTTAATTTTAAGTATGCCCCGCCGCTTAACACGTTAAAGACTGCATGCCCACCGGTGGGTCACTCCGCAACAACATTACCGGTTTACATGTTGGGACTGGGTGACCACCCGTGGGCATTTTAATTGAAATAAATCTAGGGGTTAAATAATGTGTACCTCAAATTATCGTACACTAAAAAATATTTAAAAAATAATATACGTAATTAATAATAAAAAAAAATGCCGGTCCATGTGAGAAATACGATTTTGCAATGCGGTCTTCAACGTGTTAAATGAATGCATTCCTTTTGGAGGAGATAATACCACGCATTATTAATTTTTTAACATTGTTTTTAAATACAGATTTTCTTGAAATTGTTATCATTCATTGTTTTACTAAATCTCAAATTGTCACCAAAATTTCAAGTTCCTAGGATCGTCCCTTCTGGGTGCTCTGCTTTTTTTGGCGATCAGTATATACATTTCCTTATCGATTATTCTAGAACTAGCTTACTTGACTAACTACTAGGCAAAAACATAATTCTTGGGAAACCCTTCATCGCTACCGTGGTACAAAGAGTGGTATATTTCAGGGTTAATTAACTGTGTAGTGAGTAGGTGCAATTGGTCATTTAATAAAGTTTAACTATTGTTTGTGATTTCTCGTTTTATATAATACGATTCTAGTATGTAGTGTTTATAACTTTTGTTTTCTCCATGAAATATTTCTAAATTGTCTAGGGTGCATATATGATTACTGTCTATCAAATGATTGGCTAAATTAGAATTGTCTTTATTTAACCTAAAGGATCTTATGTGCTTAGTGAACCGGATTTTGAAATTTCGGCCTGTTTTTGGACAATCATTACATTTTATTCTGTAAACTCCTGAACTATTGTATTTGTCCGTACCCAATTTATTATTAACTAAATAATGTTTTAGGTTATTAGGATTGTAACACGCCACCCTGTATTTAAGTTTCTTTAGTTTGTTACCTAACGTTAAACTAACATTTTCAATCCTTACCCATTTTTCTCTTCCATTGTCTTATTTATTGGGAAAATAGTTTTTAAAACTGCTGATTTTTCCTTTTTTGTTAAATTTTGTTCACTAACGCCGGCTGGTAGCCGTTTTTTATGGCAATGTATTTTATTGTACTAAGTTCTGAATTGAAGCAGCCGAGGCAAAAAATCATTCGAAAGCACCAAAGAAAATTTGCGCACGACTTGCATACAATATTTTTTCTACAGCTAATTTTATGGTATCATAAATTCAAATTATTGCCAACATTTCCTTGATGTAGCTAATTTTAATATGTATATATTTAGGATGCTAACATCACAGTCTTGGTGTCAATAGGGTGGGGTTGAATTAGTATTGGTTAGACCACCTTCAGGTTGAAAATAGAGCTCATATGGTGAAATATTTTAAAATGAATATAATATTTTGTTT
Organism: Geotrupes spiniger; assembly: GCA_959613385.1. Taxonomy (NCBI): domain Eukaryota; kingdom Metazoa; phylum Arthropoda; class Insecta; order Coleoptera; family Geotrupidae; genus Geotrupes; species Geotrupes spiniger. The sequence goes on along the minus strand of OY390733.1, from coordinate 49,779,144 downwards.
GACTCGTGAAATATAATCTTTCCACATTTTTTTATAATTGGTATTATTAACTTATATAAATCATGTGTATTTATGTTTGTTCTTGATTACCAAATTGAATCTACACTAAAAACTATGTTTTTGTACTTTTTATAATTTAATAAATTTCAAGTACAACTCCGGTATTACATAATTCAAATTTACCAAAAACGCTGTTACTACAATCTTCATTTGAATAATATAATTTTCAATGCTGCATTTGTTGTTGTTGGTGTAGATTCAACTTAGCCAAATAAATGCAATTTGCATACTTTTTGCCCTAACGTATGTTATTATGTTGATGTTGATATTTTATTATTAGTCATGATATTGGAAATTTTAGATTTTAATAATTATTCCATTTCGGGATGCAGCTTATCGAATAATCCAAATGTTGATTGACATCCTAATAGCTGAAGATAAAGGAAATGTAATAAATAGAAATAGGTTTGTTGATGATTATACAGGAAATCAGTTGGTGATGCCGAAGAGAAATCTTAAACCTGAAGACTATGAGAAAACTTTCTGTGGAAACAGCAATGATGATTTCAAAATCGGTATTACTGTCACAAAAAAGTCTTTGAAGGTAAGTAAGTTAGACTATCCTGCTTTTCAAAGTATTTTAACTGTTCTCATTTTAGTTGTATTCGGATTTTTATTCATCTGATATAATATTAGCCTCACCCTTGGGGCTCAGGCACACTATAGGTGCTGAAGGTGAGGCAGAGAGGGACTACGACTTTCTTGCTTCCATAGAATTGTTGATTTTCGACCAGACGGAAATTTTTCTTATGCAAAATTGGGATCACGTCCTACACATTCTTAATCACCTACACTTGCAACCTAAAGATTTACATGGCACGGATGTTGCTAGGGTGAGGACTTGGAGTCTGAACGGCTGGGCAAAATACTACCGTCAGACATTGATCATTTCATCGATCATGTTGCCCGAGATTAACTCCATATTTAACAAGAGATGTGTTAACTATGCCGGTAAGGTTAAGGTTGTACATGAAATACAGTTCGGTTCGATTAGGCAAGTTTTTGTACAGTTGCCACATATTTTCCAAAAGATAAATGCCAACAGTGTTGAACATAGTATTGAAGCAAGGTTTCAGTATTTGGTTGGAAATGTCTTGCCGCAACAGAGGGACACACTGATGAAGCAGACGATGATTTATGTAACTAGTTATTTCGATTTCGTCCGGTTGAGGAACTACTTCAAGAGGGAAGACATTAGTTTTGTGCAGATTTGTGAATATTCAAAGGTAGGAGTAGATAACAGTCGCAGTTAGACGGTCAAAAAGTTAAGATGAGATATAATTTTTGTAGTCTAATATCTCGATAAGTGTGGCTGAGGAATGTTGAAATGTTATGCATATTTAAAACATTCTTTCATTGTAATTAATTACACCAATTATAAAATTATTAAGTTCTTTTGCTTTGAATTTACGCTATCAAAATTTGTTCAGAAAAACAGAATTGTAATTGTGATTATATTATATATATTGAAAATATGTAATGTCACAAATGACAACAATAACAATGTAAAGTTTAAAAAGTTACACATATTGACAAATCTTATACCTTAAGGGTGTTAAGAACTAAGGTTCTTGGAAACAAAAACAAAAGATTGACTGCATAATATATGCTAGGGAATCAACCAATTGGATTTAAACTGTAAAAAAAATATTTTTATTAATTATTTTACACTAAATACATCATTTTTAGAAAGATGACCTCTTTGGATATAAATTTGGCAAAAGTTATATGATTTTGATGTTGAAGTTTGCCAGTAAAATTGTATCATCTGCTAACAGAAATAATTTTATCCTACGAATGTTTTGTGTAAAAAATGTAGATGTACATTTGAGTTTTTGACAATTTTACGTTTTTTTAAAATGAATACAAAATATTTTTTTTGCAGAAAGTCTCATATTACTTTAATTGTGAGATAGGGATCATAATTTAATAATTCCCATATACAGTGTGTTTCACTTAAGGGTGTAACCCCATCATATATTTTTTATTTTTAGTCCAATTCTGGTATTTTCCCAAACGTAGAATACTTATTGCTCTATTTACTCCCAAAAATCCAATTGTCTCCTTTAAATGCAAAGCAACCTGCGATGGCAAAATAAATGGAAAAAATCAAGAAATCACTTTAGGGATTTTTTTATCGACAAATTTTACTAATAATAATTGTTCAAAATTGCCCAAAAACACTACATCCAAAATTTCATGAAAATTAAAAATGTTAAAATTTTCTTCAAAAGTAATTCCAATTCGGTAAATGTCATTTGCACAGGCTGCGCCTAAACAACAACTTTAAACAACTTTAACAGTTTAGAGTTTGTTTCAAACAATTTTTACAGCATCCTTTTTTCGGCGCAGCTAATAATAAGTATTTATGGACTTTTACGGGAAATTTTAACATTTTTAATTTTCATGAAATTTTGGATTTAGGGTTTTTGGGCAATTCTGATCAATTATTACTAGTAAAATTTTTCGATAAACAAATCCCTAAAGTGATTTCTTGATGTTTACCGTTTATTTTGCCATCGCAGGTTGCTTTGCATTTAAAGAACACAATTGATTTTTTGGGAGTAAATAGAGCAATAAGTATTCTACGTTTGAGAAAAAAAAATTACTAAAATTGGACTAAAAAGAAAAAAGATATGAGGGTGTTACACTCTTAAGTGAAACACACTGTATAAGAAAAGAGCCCAGACCCACTGCAGGAATTATAGGTACTATGCTTATCATTCTTTAGTTTCAAAATATGTTGCACTAGAATAATACATGGTAGATTAAGTGGCAGACAATCGACCAATATATTTATACAAAGAACTTAATATGAAGGAAAGTAGATGAGGGAGATGACATGTTCGTCATTTTCACAGATCTAAGGGCAGTATTTGACTTTCCAGAAAGTGGAATACTTTAGATATTTTTGCAGGACTTGAATTACCATTGAAACTCATTTGAATGCGTGTTAAAGCAGCAAAAACTAAAAGAACAAAAATCAGACTTTTGAAATAAAAAGTGGAATTAAGTCCACGGCTATTTATATTATTAAACATACAGAAATTTGGAACTTTTAGCCATAATGGGTGTGTGGACGAAAGAGATTAATAACCTGAAAGCTAATAAAAAAAGTAGTGGGGTATCCATATCGAATAATGATTGGAGTGATTGTGCAATGCAGCAGTCATTGACATCTGTGTACTTACACATTTATGTGTCCGAGTCTAACACAAAAGGTCATCCGCAATGGTGAAATGAAATACGTCCATCTAGTTCTAGTCTTAGTATGTCTGTTGACCGCTGTTTTAAAGCGTCTTCTGATTTCCATTGGAGTGTATAATTGACTGACATATTCATTTGAATGACTTTTTAGTGTTTGGAAATAACTCTTGGTTAGCTTGCCTGTTTCCTTTTATATGTAGGGTATTCCTTAATTGTTGTGTCTTATTGTTAATGTACTATGGGGCATGGGTATGTTATGCGTTATGTGCTTGAAATCATCACTTTATTAAAATAATCTGATTTGTCCAAAATTATCAACTTGTTTGCTTTGTCCGCTTTTAGATAAAACAATCCTTCGATAATAAATCCTTAACAATTTTCAATTCCTTGGAGTTATGTATATTTTTACATTGTAAATTTGCGGTAAGCTTCATTCTACAAGCTTTTCTAAAATAATTTTTAGATGGTTCATCCTAAGTTTTAATTGATGACTCAATAATATTTTTTTTTTTATTGGTAACCTATTTTGCTTATTTAAAGTACGCCTTAGCGTGTTTAAATCCAACTTTCAAAAACGCGCGTGTTTTAGAGTTCCCACGGCAACATCAACAACCCAAGAAACGTGAAGTCTAAATGTCATTTTGATTAATCTGAGAGGAGTACCTCGTAACGTCAAATAAATTACTACTAACATATGTTTCAAAAGTTTTATTCAAATATTCAACAATCTTAATTTTTTAAATTAATGTGAAAAGTACAGTTGGTATTGTTTGAAATATTTATACTTCGGTTTCTTAAGTCAGAAGAAATGCTGTTCAAATTAATACCGCTAACATTTTCGGAAGTCAGTGAGGTTGCACTTCCACTAATAGCACTCCCTATGATGTTTGAAACATTCTTATTGCTAATACTCTCTTCAACGTAACCAGTCGCCACAGCTGCCGATTTCCATCCTACTTGTCGTTGGATTTGATCTATTGTCATGCCACTATTCGCCATAATGGTAGCGGACGTACGTCGAAACGCATGTCCCGTGTATTTCTCAGGATCGTCCAATTTAAGATAACGTGCAATTTGCAAGGGACATGATCCAAATGTATTAATTCCAACCACTTGATTGGTGCACTTGCCCTTATCATACCGTAAGAAAACTCGGTTTGTACTTACATTTTGGGGGGCAATGATAAATACTGCTTCACCAAACGCACATAATTAATTCCATCACTGTCGGCAATAGTAAAACGTCGACCCTTCACTGTCTTAGATGGTCGGATAGTAATAAGCAATACGCTTCCTTCTTCCTTGATGTCATGTAAGCGTAAATCGCACAATTCACATCTTCTACAAGAGCCAAAGATACCGCAAATGGCTACCACCTTCAAAAATAAATACGTAATGTCCGGTGCATCTACGAAAAACTTCCGCAAATCGACTTCCTTGAATACATATGCCTTCTTGGCTACGTCATTCGTGCTCATTACCTTCATGAATGCATGTACCATCACAAATGATTTTATACCGACCCCTTTGTTTACCAACATACTTTGCAATTTGGAATGGATAGCCCACATAGTCGATGGCTTGTACTCCTCCGACATTTTCTGAAGGTAAGCAAGTACAACTCGTTCATCTGCATCTGTTATCCTTTGCTCTTCCATCCATTTGATAAACTTGTCGTATTCTTTTCTATACGCGTATTCCGATTTTTGCGGTATTAACCGCGATTCTGCTTTATTGTATAAGTAATTAATGTTTTTCATTTTTAAACGAAATACAACATGTAACAACTGAGGTCACAACATTAAATCTTCAGTGACAGATTGCAAATTAATTTTTTTTTTCATTTTTAATGACAACGAAAGGTATACTGATGTCATCAGCGTATGACTAAGGCCTACTGTCCACGTAGCCGCACGTTATACGCACGACACCGTCATTTTACGCTTGCTTGCATCTTAGGTTGAAAGCGACGAAACTGTGTCCACGATGCGTCATCGTCGCATTTGCGTTCGTCATGCAGCCTACTTAGGCCTTAGGCCTACTGTCCACGTAGGCGTCATTTGACTAATGCATGCAAGCTAAAAATGACGACAGGCGTAATTTGCATCTTAGATCAACAAAATTGGCCGCCATTTTTTACAAAAAGCCATGTTTACCGCTGGCAATACGCTTTTGTAGTGGCAGGCTGCCGCACGAGCTGCATGACGATACGCAAATGCGACGATGACGCATCGTGGACACAGTTTCGTCGTTTTGTCGTGCGTATAACGTGCGGCTACGTGGCAGTAGGCCTTATGTAACCATTTCACATTATTAGTTCTCATTTCCATTTTTTGTAATATTAATACCAGTATTTATGATTTAAAAGTGTACAAATAAAAAAAAATAGCGTAAAGTATTCGTGGATAACTGGTCTTTAAAACACTTATGGCCGGTTTCACAAACGCTAATCGGTCGCTTTAATCAATCGGCAAATATTTCACGATTGATTACCTTGACGAACCGTTAAAAGCAAATTTACCATTGTTTTGGATTTCACAAACAATAACGAGTCTTTTAAGGCTTGTTAACTAATTCATCATTTGACAATCGTTTGTGAAACCGGGCATTGTGCTCTATTTCGAGCACTCCGGCTACGCCGTCGTGCTCGAAAACTCGCGCGTGTTTTAAAGTCCTTAATATCCACTCTTACTTTAATATACTATTTTAGGCGACCGACACAAAAAATACTATTATCAATTCGTATGTTTTGCAAAGCACATTTAAAATTTTTAAACTTGATGCATCATTTCATCTTTGGAAAAACTTTTTGACGATTGATTGCAAACTATCAAATATTAAATTCAATTTTCTTGTTTTCACTTGAAATTTGCACAAAATTTGAAAATCATTGTTTGACAGACCAGACTATTAGTAAGTAACACAACTCGTATGCTTTAATTTCTAATATGCTGCGTCTGCTATAATGTAAATTTGTTTCACAAGAGAGTAATTTTTTCATTGTGCAATTAATAACATCTATTTGACAACTTTACAACAACAAAATGGAAAATACATTATTTCCTCTGTAGTGTTCCAGGATCAGATACCCACATTAATTTCATTTTAGTGCTCAATTTTTGCTGATTTATATTAATAAATGCGCTAAATGGCATGTGGATTTTCTTATATGTCAGTAATAATACATTCTCCTTGTCCACAAATCATCTGAAAGTTATTTTATAAAAGCTTGTAGAATATGATTAGGGACTAGTGGAGGGTACTAGTGTACTGCGTTGGGCCTCAACAGGCCCTTTTGCATCCTCCCACATCCACACCACTGGTCATTCAGCCTACCATATAGGATGAATGTTAGACAGCTCAGTAAACCCGCCTCCGATCTAAAAAACTCTACCGTATGTAGGTGACAGGTAGATGTATGTCAACGAAGGTGGTAGCACCAATCCCTAGCGTTTTCATATCTCGATGTGCACTGACCCACCACCTCGAGCTTGTAGAATCAAGATTACCGAAAATTTGCAACGTCAAAATCAACATAACTCCAATGAATTGAAAATTGTTAAAGGTTTATAATCGAAGGATTGTTTTTATCTAAAAGCAGACAAAAGTTACAAGTTGGTAATTTTGAACAAATTAGATTATTTTAATAGAGCTAAGTTGATGAGTTCTAGTGGTCCGTATAAATTATTAAGTAATAATCCATTGTTTGGTATGATTTTAACAAAAAAAGGTCATCTAATCTTGTCCAAGATTACTAATGCCTACAGCTAAATGTAAGTTATCAGTTTTGAATCCTGTCATGCCAAAAATACTGTTTACCAAAGATACATAAACCTGATAATTGTTAATGAGACCTATTTATTGTAATATTAATTTCTAAGAGGCTTGTGATGGAATTTAAGTATTTAACAACCACATTGAAAACATTTTTAATAAATAATTCTTTAGATTTTATAAAGGAAGTTAATAATTTTCAGTTAGAAGTCGGTGAAATCTTAATTTCTTTTGATCTTTGTTCATTGTTTTCAATATATATTAAACTTACCAAGCTTTTCGTGATTTTCTTGGAAATGAAGTTTAAAAATGACTGTATTTATTTTCCTAGTGTTTGGATTAGTTATGTTACGGTATTTTCGCGATACTACGAAATGTAACATTAAATCTTTTGTATTGGAATAAAATTCAAAATTTCAAGCAATTTCTTTCACATACGAAATTGAAATGAATAATCTATTACCTTTTTTTGGACACGTTGGTTTGCAGAACAATTGAGCGCCAAAAGACAACGCTGAAGTTTTTCAAAAATCGAGAATTTAGGGCATTTCTTCTAGTACATGTCATTGAATATATGTCAGACAAACGAGACGTTCTATTTTAATTCTCTACAAAGATCTAGTGTTGCCCAACATATATTTGAATCTGGACATGTTATAAGATTAATTAATTCAAAATCGTTAAAAATGTATCTTCTAACAATCAGTTGGATTTTAAGTAATTAAAAAAATTGTGGATAAGGAAAGGGTATTATTATTGACATATTAGGAAATCCATAGGGTCCATTAGTGCATTTAAGGTTACTTCTGCTAAGTTTGGTTGATTGAGTCTTATACGCCAGAGATTAAATAAATCGTGAAGTTGTTTTGAAGATTTTGATAGAGATAATAATACAGAGATATTGTGCACGGATGTCGCGATGCTGGTATCATTTGCCATCAGCAGTAAATATTAAATATAGGAAGGGTTGCAGTACATTCATTGTCCTGTCCTAACTATAAGGTATCCTAATATTTTCATGTTGAATGTTCTTTGGATGTAAGGTAGGATGAATATTAGGATTAGGTAGTGTGGTGTGCGAAGGCGAGGCTATATTGCTATAGTCTATCAAAAGCTTGCTCTTCTTTTCTTCAAAAGTTGTGAGTAACATCTTTCATTATGCTGCTTGTAGGACTGTTGAGTTCTTGTTCCTGAAAGCCAAATTGGTGTGGTTTATCATTTATATTAAGAATCACTTTAATACTTTTTTTTGTTCGAAACTTTTCGGCGTTATGAGACTTATACAATACAACTCACAATATGATGTGACATTATTAGGTGGTGGTGGTGGTTTGCCAATCAAGATTATCTGGAGGTCATTGGAAAATATGCCAACCTGATCACAGTATTGTTAATTGTTGTTAGCAGTTCTTTTAGTATTTTGCTAGTATATAATGGTAAATTCAGGTGCCTTATGATTATTACAGTTCGGTACTTCTTGTTTGACTTCTGATGGATAGAAATTAGAGTTGGCATTACGGGCTCTCCAAAGTAACATTGTTGTGCTAAATGCTTTTGATAAATACTCGCCGAAAATTTTCGTGATCCGTTTTTCCTCAGCTCCATCTTTTTTTATTATGGACGCAATATGAGTGGTATTTTAAAAAAAATATGGTGCTTTCCAGAGCGATGGTAGCGGTTGGACAAGGTAGTAATATAATATTCAGTCAGTATTTCTTGTTTCTTGTAGTGCTGTAGGGCTTAGTTTGGGAATCATAGGTCTTTAAAGATGCTATTCAAGTTGTTTGTTGTGTAGTGGAACGGGAGTTTGATGAATTTCGTTGATTGCCTTTGTTGAGGTAACAATGTCGTGGAATTTCAAACATCGAGCTTAGATTTCTTTTTGTTAAGAATATTATTGACGATTTCGTCCGAGAAACCATTGTATCTTACAATTTGTTTCATAACTTTGAGTTCTTTTTCATATCTGTCTTTTGTAAGCGGGACATTTTGTACTGAAAACAATGATGTGAATAAAATGTGATAAATCTATTATAAATATATTTCTTTTCTGAAAACATCAATTTCTATTCTGTCGTTGTTCCTGATGACTAAAGTGTCTAGAAACGGTATCTCATTATCCTTTTCTATTTACGTGCTGAAGTTGACGCTATCAAATCTCGAATTCAGTTCTTTGAGGAAGACATCTAAATCATATTTGCTAGTGTTGAACACCGCGAAAATGTCGTCTACATATCTGATCCACACTCTAGGGAAATACTTGATTTGGTTTTTAAATTCCCTTTCAAATTTACTCATAAAGAGATTAGCAATAAATGGTGATAAACTGTTACCCAATGTTGTCCCTTCTTGTTGTTCATAGAACTTACCGTCTATTTGGAAACAATTCTGGTACATACAAAGTATAGTCAATTTTAAATATTCATTAATTTTACCCGGTTCTATGTTATTTAAATTAAGTAATTCCTCCAAGTATTCTATAGTTTGTGGAACAGGAACTCTAGGATATAAGGCACAAACGTCAAACGAAACCAAAATTTCACCTATTTGTAATTTAAAATTTTTGACATTATTTACGAATTCTAATGAATTTTCAACTGCAAAACTATTTTGTTTTAGAGGCAAATTTTTAAATTCCTTTATCAACCATTTTGAGAGCAGGTAAGTAGGTGAGTTAATAGCGGAGACAATTGGTTTCGCCGACTTAACACGTTTGTGAATTTTCGGTAAACAATACATTTTGGGCATTTTGTTCGAAATTGACAAGTTAAATCTAAGATGGGGTGTTAGTAATTTTGGACAATCCTTTAACATACTTTTCGCTGTGTTGACCATTTTTAGTAATGTATTTCTAAATATTTGTTTATAAGGTCCCTCTGATAACATTGTCCCTCACAAAATAGTCAGGTTTACCCAAAATTACTATTTTGTTACCCTTGTCAACTTTTAAATAAAAGCAATTGTTATTTCTGAGACTTTTAATTTAATAACTCTAAATTGCTTATTCACTGAACAATTATGTACCCTGTTCAAATTCTCCGACACGGACTTTGCAGGCTTTTCTAACAAAGTCCTTTGACATGTCGTCAAAGTATTTAATCGAGCTTGCGATGCCTACAATAATCTCGTTTATCGGTGGTTTTGAACATGGTAAACTGTATTTCAAACCTTTATTGAGCATTGCAATCAAATTATTAAAAGTTTCAGAAGATTCGGTTTCAATTAATGGTGTGTCTTTGACAGAGCTACATTTCGCGTTCTCGGACACAATTGTCTAAACTTTTTATTTAAATTTTTGATTTTTTCCGTAAATTTATGATTGTTAATTTCCACCATATTTCTATCAAACAAACACTATTGTTGAAACTCAAAATAGTTTAAATTATTTACTAATTTTAAGTGTAGTGTATAAATTTCTAATTCTAACATATTTCTTCTACTATACTGATATTTTATTTCTAAATTGATTCATTTTAGTTTTGCACAATGAGACACTTCATCAATTCTACTGCAATTAGCCGTTACTTTGACATTAATAAATTTTGGAAACACGTTGTTTCGTTTACACCCTTTTAGAAAAATAATATCAGCATTTACAAATCTAATCTTACATTTTAACTTATGATATTGATTTTACTATTATTTTAGTTGGTATGTTGTGAACAAAATAAATTGATGATATGAATCCTTCGTTTCAGATGGCGAAGGTAGCCCGTGCTCGTGACATATTTTTCCATGGTGATGCCCATTTCCTATTATACACTGAAAGGTATCACTTCTTCAACAGGATCCGAGTTAAAGGAATTAGGCACTTAGTTTTCTATCAACCACCTACGTTTCCGCACTTCTATTATGAAATGTGCAATCTCATGCAGGTAAGATCAACCAAGCACTGAATATTTACACACACATACACACATGTTAACGTTATAACCCAAAATCTGTTAAATTACGTGTAAATCAGTTAAAATTAGAAATTGATGGAAGTACCTAAAACTCTTAGTAACGAGCCTAATACTTTTTAAGTTTTAGTTTTATCAAATATGTAATTTGGCAGAAGACAGTTTGATTTGACCAATCATGACAAGAAATGTATCATGTGCATAACATAAATACAGTCGAATGCAAAAAAAAGTAGACACGAAATTTTCGCCTGCTTGAACAAACTTGCTTGATATTAGCAATGTCATGTAAACGTCAGTATTATCATTCCAGTGACATTTTAATGAACTAGTGAGCCGTAAGCGTAGGTACCCCCAACTAGAGCCCCGAACCACCGTTACTGAATAAATAAATCAAATATCACGTGGTATCAAGTTTTATTGGAATAAAGAAACTTCGTTTTAAAATGAATGTCAACTTTGAAAGATTGTCAAATTTTGAAGGAAAGGGGATTTTAAAAAGCCACATTTATACAACAACAATTTGATGAAAATCAATTACAGGAAACTGTTTTTGTCTACTTTTTTTTGCATTCGACTGTACATATATTGTTCCGATGAAAACATCGGAAGTGATAGATGCTTCAGTCCTGTTTGGATGATGTGTACTATGCTACATTAATCATTATTTTTATTGTCCTACTAAATAAGTATGGTTATGGTATCCTATACAAAATAAACAATTTCTGTTATCTCGACAGTCGAAATAACAAACTCATTTTCGAATCTCGTCTTTTGCAGATGATATTTTATAAATAAATATAAATATAAATTTTGTCTATTCCTCTCGTTTCATTGCGAATACACAAATTTGATATTTATTTTTGAAATATAACTTTACTGACTCTCATAGGTTTAAAATTGTCCACACAATGTATATTTCCCCTTAATTGAATTAATATGAATTGGATTTCTTAAATTAAATATGCCTACTCTCATTTTATTGGATCTATCTTGCATTGGATTCCTGCTGGCTTGTTGCATATTCTATTGTCGTATATTTGCGGCATTTGCTACTTACTTCTTTAGCAGCTCCCATCGTACATTTCTGTCAATCATTTTTTGAGTGTCAAAATCTGTCAAGCCATTGGGGTGAAGATTTCTAATCCTACGCAATAACTTGTAATTGTAAAGTGTGTTTATTAAAATTTGGCGTCAAATTTGGCCGTGAATGTTTAACTGTGGACGAACCATTATTATTAATTTCACATCTTAACCTATGTCTAACCAGTCTAACCTTACTTTTAATTTAATTAATCGACAGTTTAATACGTTATTGCGATTTTAAAGCATTTGTAGTGTTATAACAAACGAAAAAAAAACTTTAATAAGGAAACAAGGTTTATAACAAATAATCAAAATGTTCTCCATCGACTTCAAGGTATTTGTGAACTCTTTGAACAACTGCGTTACTGACATTCGCCAACATTTGTGGATTATTATTAATTTCATCAATTTTGGCTACGCAACGAAAATCGAGTTGTTTAAATAGGGCATACAGAAACACGTCACATGGAGTGAGGTCGCAGGATCTTGAAAGGCAAGTTATGGCTGTATTTCGGCTGATGACTCGTCGATGTTCTTGTGACAAAACCATTTCAAATTCAAAATAAATACATTGTCAAAAGTTGTTACTTAAGTGACGTTTGAGTGTATGTACAAAATTGTGGTTCGTTTAGAGTTGAACATTCCTGGCCAACCATTTTACATTCCATGGCAACCTTTGACCAAGATAATTTTTGATATCACGGTATGCGCTTTTTCACTCTGCGTAGAAACGTTCTTCCGCTTTCTGGAAAATTCGCCCTGTGGGTGTCGCAAGTTGTTCTTATTCCATGAATCAAAGCATTCAATTACACTTTTTTATGTTACATATTATATTACAATAAAAATATTATATATATTTATTTTATGTCATTGTATGTGTAAAAAAGACATCAAAATGTATAAGTTGTTAGTTGATTCAAATTTGTTTTACTTTGTCAACTTAATTGATTGTGGTTTTTTTCTAGTATTTTTAAGTTGAATTTGTCCCTAAGAGTAGTTTTTATTAACTACAAAGCAGTTCATTATATAAGAATTTGATTTTTAATTTAAATCCTTGCGCTGCATATGTGAAGGAACACAGTGTATAGTAAAACATGAATTGAATTTTGCTCAAACTACAATGGATTTTACTGATTTAGTGGCATTAATTCTGCAAATTTCACAGAATGCAAATTGTTAATTGTTAATATTTTCAAATCGAAGAACCATATAAATGTAATTAAGTAATTAATTATTGTATTTTAGGTGGGCAACATGAACAAGGCCATTGGAAGTTTGTCAAATATGACCGTTACCGTGCTCTATACAAAGTATGATATACAGCAGGTAGCAGCAATAGTGGGCAGTGAAAGGGCTGCAAAAATGGTACAGTCTGAACGGAATGTGCATATGCTGGTTACAGGCGATGTTTAATTCGCATTAAATATTTTTTAACACATAATTGTTTTATTTCTATACATCATGAAGCCAAGTCTATTTTCAACAAATTATGACTAACTTAAACTATAGTTCTGATACTATTTTCATATTTAAGAAAGAAAATAAATGTGAAATTATTAATTCAATATATGCTCACTTTCATATGAAATACAGCACCCATTAAGAATTAGACTACAATTTTGAAACTTCGATAAAATAATCCTTTATTATCGACTAAGAAAGGATGAAAGTTTAGTTGAAAAAACAAAACAAAAATTAACATTTTTCAAGAAAAGGCTAGTAGTGGGTTGCATCCCCACGTGCAGCTATGTATGCATTAAGTGGTTGATGTCTTCCTGGGGTATCTCGTTCCATGCAACCGCTAGATGGTGTCGAAGTTCATCCAGATTCTCAGGAGGCCTGGGTACTTGTCTTAGTTGCTGACCCATCATATCCCAGACATGTTTAATCGGCTACAAGTCCGGTGACCGTGCAGACCCGGGCAAAATCTGCAATCATATCGCACATATCGCCCCGAAATCATAACCCCTAGGTGTTGAGGCTGTCTGTCATCTTTGAACAAACTCCAAATTCCGTCTTTCCCAACAATGTCGCCGCACCCTTCTATGACCATCATTCACCCATAAACAGAATGTTGATTCATCACTGAAGATCATGTCATTCCATTGATGAACCAACCCTTGCCGTTCTTGACACCGTGCAAGTGTGGCTGCTTTATGGGGAGGTGTTAATGGAAGCTGAAGGTAAGGACGGCATGAATGAAGCCCACAGGAAGAAATTCTTCTGTAAACAGTTGCCATTGACAAGTGTCGGTTCAAAGCTCTCGTCCAATCCACAGCAATCGACCTTGTTTCAAATCGATCCCTGGTAGCCATCCACCTAAGGAGTCGGTCTTCACGTGCGTTGCTTCTTCGTGGCGGATCGTCCAGCAGGACGGTGCCTCTGAATACCTTCTTTGGACCATAAAGACCATATCCGAGCAACTGTAGTGTGGTCCCGATTCAGCCTTCTCCCAATCTCTCGGAATGAGAGACACGCCTCTTTCATACCAATGATTCGGCTCCTATCAAAGTCATTGATATGGCCAAAATTTCGACGACGTCGCACTGGGGGCATTACAAGGCGTCTACTTGACAGTTTGACAATAAAATAAACTGACATTTTATGGGCAGAAATTCATTAAGTGCTAGGAAGAAAATATTGAAAGTTGGAGATAACAATGGTACAGGAAACATAACAGTTGATTTCTCGGCGGAAACTTTCATCGTTTCTTAGTTGATAATAAAGCATTATTTTACCGAAGTTTCAAAAGTTGTAGTCTAATTTAATGGGTGGTGTGTTTCATATGAAAGTGAGTGTATAATAACATATCTTAAATATAATTACAAATATCTACTAATAACTTTTAAACATTCCTGTAGGCACACTACCTACATCTTGTATATTACTAGCTAAGCCCGACGAACGTTGCAAACAGACATCATTTTTAAATTCTTGCACAGAATTTCGTAGTAAATTTTTGCCTAATTACTCTGAAGCCTATACACTGTTGTTACTCAACATTCTATATTGGCACATTAATGTAAATTTTGGATTTCAAGTAAGATATCGTTCTGGATGGAATTTAGTATTTCAAATTTTTGTAACTGCAACTGTAGAGTGATTTTGCCATTTTTTATATTCAATAAAATTTATTCAAGAAAAAAAAAATAGAAATACACCTATCCCCCGATTTACACGGTAGATACGTTCCTGAGAAAAACGTGTAAATCGAAAATTAAAAATGTTCAAGTCAAAACCGTGTAAATTGAAAAGCTTGCAGAAAATGCATAATTTTGCTATTTAACAGTTGTTCTACCTAATGTTTATTGGTTAACTAAAGAAAATCAACAAATTATATATTATAATAATTGTTTTTTTCATTAATTTACAAGTATGTACATACTAAGCGCCAAATAAGAACAAAATTATACCTTTTATTAAAGAACCAGTTGTTTTAATTCACCATAACTAGACTGTTTAAGGGGGGATCCTGCTTTAGGAGGACTTAAAATATCTTTTTTGGGGGAATTTTTTTAGGACAGAAAAAAATGAGCCAGTCTAGTGAACTTTTTAGAGCATTTTATTACATATTTGAGCATTAAAGAAAAAATATTTCGAGAGAAAAATATTTAAACGGAACCGATTTTTATGCACATTTGTGCAACACCTTTCAATTGCAGTCTACAATCGGTGGGAAAGATGTAGCTCGTAATGTTTGTCTAAAACAAAAAAAACCAAAGAAAATTGTAATTCTCATATATTTTCTTCTACGTGAACTAAAAAAAAACCCAAAATTTTGAAATTCAAGATTTTTCTCAGGTTTGAAAATAAATGTGCTCTTTGCAGGAAGAGAAAATCATTTCAACTTGCTAAAAAAGTTGTTTAGAATTTTTTTTTTCATTAATGTTTTTAGTTCAAATCGAAGAGAATGCTACTAAAGCTAAGAAAAGTTTTGTTTCGTTTTGATTGCTTGTCTAGTTTTCTCGCAATCACGCCCACCAGTTTAGAAAAATCGTTGCGAATTAGCCGCTATAACTTTTTATACATATTCTTAGATATATTAGGCATAGATTTGAGCAATAATTTTTTTTTTAATTTTTTGAGCCTTCTAAAGCCGGACCCCCCCCTTAACAAAAGTTTAATAATTAATTTTTATTCGAATTAAAATGTTTTAATTTTTTTATTTTAATTAAACCTATTTGGTAATATAATAATCTAAATTATGCACTCACTTGTAATTTACGAATATGAAAAATTAAATCTTTCTGAAACTGTGAAACTTTCACTCAAATACAATTTTCCGTAGATAAAACTTTAATTTTATGCGAAGAAATACAGACACAGTGTGCGTGTGCAGCAAGTCAGCACATAAGCTCGGGATTCCCCGTGAGATGTGTACACAGTGCACGTGTTCAATCACAGTAGCATTTAGTAGAGTGCGATAAAAACAAAAAAAAAACTTATTTGGAAAACCGTGTAAAAGCGAAAACGTGTAAAACAAGTACCGTGTAAATCGGGGGATAGGTGTATTGCAGTGGTAGAATAGCGCAAATAGAAATATGCGAGATTTGTTTATGGTGAAATATACTGGTATACCAACAGCATCCATCTGAACAATACATAATAAAGGCTGATCCAATTTGAGTTTTCTAACTTTTATTTAAAAAAAAAACACAACTGTAACATTAAGTTATTATTTTTTCTATTGATCGAATATTTGGTATTATTCATTAATTATGGAAAATTATGTCAGGCAAATGTCTGTAGTCTGGTAGTTTCGATGATTTTTTTGGGGCTATGTTATAACCGAGTTATAACTTGGCAGATGCTGGTTTTTAAGTAATCAAGCTTTGCAGGTTTGTTGATGTAGAACCTCACAAAAATCCAGTGGTGTTAAAGCGCATGATCTTGGCAGCCAGTTGACATCATTGCTACATGAAATAATGCGAACTTTTCAAGCAAAACATCTTACGTAGCACCATCTTGCTGAAACACATATAAGACGACACGGCCATATATTCAGTCTCATCCTCAGAAATCATAGCACACGCGAACATCGGCAATCACATGAGGGAACGATATTATTCCGACTGGAAATTGACTGCAAATCCGACTAAATGTGAGACGATCACATTCACACGACGATACAGGCGGGGTATACAATATCGAATCGGACAAGGATTAACGGCATTGCAATATCGATCAAAACGATAGTAAAATATCTAGGAGTAATACTAGACTCTAAAACGACATTTAGTGCATATATTAAAGAAGGGAATCGACTGGGACACGCCACCCTAAAGACCATCTACGCGCTGGTCTTTAAGGGCAGCAGACTCACGACTGAAAACAAACTTTTACTTTACAAACCAATTATAAGACCGACAATGACATACGCATCACCTGTATTTTTCGGAGTTTCAGTAACGAACCTGAAAAAATTGCAGGTGGCACAGAATAAGTGTCTTAGGTTCGCCTTGGGCGCTGAACGATACATACTGTTGTCTTTTTTTATAAATAATAAAAGAAGAATTTATTAGTTAAATTAGAAAAAAATATTTTTATTTGTAAAACGATGACGAGAAGGTATAGATGTAGTAGGGATGGTCACCTGTTGAAGCGAAAGGTAGGGACGGAGCTATAAAGCCCTGCCCAACGGCAATTACGAGGAGTTCAACCCAGCGACCGGACCAAGGCAGAAGAAGAGAGAACAACGAGTGCCCCCGGGACAGAAGAGTACAGAAGATTTGGTAAGATGCGACGCTGTTTTCCGGGCGCGTTGCGACCGTCTGTGCACCGTCTTTCGGGAGACAGGTGCGAGTGATCGCGAGGCGTATATCGTTTAGGGGTGCAGGGGAATTATTCTCGATGTTTCAACTGCTTATAGAGAACATCGCGACCAAGCTAGCTAGTGGGAGGAGGATGTCGCAGGTTCAATCGTTCAAAGTCCGGGCGCCACTGGCTTTAGATAGTTGCACGACAAGCCAGAGTCGGGACTGATGGTCTGTTCACCGAAACAACTAAGGAAGAAGTTTAAAACAAACAAAAAAAAGAATATTATCTTAGAGTGGCTTTTCCCGAAAGTATAACGGATACAATTACTGATATCTAAATGAGAAAATGGAGAACTAAAAAAAAAGAAACCCACCGGAAAGTAAAATCGTATATTGGAGTTGACTTAATTTCCCTTTATAATATAACAGAACTGAAATACAATAAACACAATCGAAACGGGTATGTCGCCCGTCGAATCGGCGACTCTCTCAACTATATAAAGTACGTCGGGTGGTCCGTGCTTATATAACTTACAGCAAAAAAAAATGAAAATGTAAAGGGCTCCCCAGCGCGGTGACGGGGAACTGTTAAAGCGATGCCAGGTAAGTTACATTGCACGTCCACATAAATGGGTTAGTAAAAGATTAGTTCTTACTATATTAATATTTGAATATACAATGTGACTTATATAATCCTTCCAATAACAAGTTTAATTTATAGCACACCTTAAAATTATTACGTTGGTACAAGAAATGTTCGGCATCTTGCAAATTTCAGCCGACTCGAATATACGTTTGGGTGGTTAATATAAAAATAAAACAAGATTACAGACCTCCGTTATACTTCGCGGGTAAATAGTTGGGGACCAAGCTTCCAGAAGTGCCTATCCGAACTTGCGCACGGCGCCGGCGCCGGCGTCTCAATATCTAAACGATAACCGGGCCCGAATGAATTTCACCGGCCTCGCCACCAGGCTCCAGAAGAATTGAACAATTTTGAGGGAAGTAATCTTGACAATCGGGCACAATATTTCCCAAATATTCGACGTTAACAAATTCAAATTATAACATGTAGGTTGCCGGTATCATACTCTGAGCGTACTGCACGTGGATGCGATTAATGGTTTCCACCAGCCAGTCGACCGACCACGACCGAATAAATCGACGTTAGTTCCTTTTCCAATCAAATTCCACACCAGATTCACCCAAAGGACACAAATATCACCTCAGCGGATATCAAAAATGGCCAAATCAAGACGGGACGAAACAAAACGGTGCCAACCGTACGTCCTTTTTCGGAAAAACATCATCGTTCCGACTAACTGACCGTACAACAAAAAAATCCGCGGTGGTCCGCACGAAACTTACTTATACTTAGTTATACTACGTTTTTCGAAAAAACTTTTCAAATGAAAGTTGTTTAAAATATCAATATCTATAAGTTATGTAAGAATATTTTTTTCGTAACGTGCACCGTTTTCGAGATATGGAAAAGGGTGATAAGAGTAAACCATCACTTCCGGTTGAGAGATTGCTTTCAAAATAGGACGTTTTCCTCCTTGCTACATACAAATGTTAAGTTTGAAGGTTCAGAGCTCTAGCTTTAATCGTTTGGGCCGTAGAGCGCGCACAGACACACAGGCAGACAGACAGACAGACACACAGACGTCATTCCGCAAATAGTCACAATCCATTCAGGGATCTCAACGTGTATATCCGTTGAAATCTCGAGTTCGAAAATTTTCATGATTCCTATACTTATTCATAAAGTATAAGAAAGTAAAAATCTGCAGTAGTCCGCACTGAACTTTCTTATACTCAGTTATACTACATTTTTCGAAAAAACTTTTCAAATGAAAGTTGCTTACAATATTAATATCTATAATTTATATAAGAATATTTTTTTTCCGTAACGTGTACCGTTTTCGAGATATGGAAAAAGGTGATAAGAGTAAACCATCACTTCTGGTAGAATTGCGTTCAAAATATGACGTTTCCCTCCTTGCTACATACACATCTTAAGTATATAGTTTCACCTTTAATCGTTTGGGCCGTAGAGCGCGCACAGTCACACAGGCAGCCAGGCAGACATACAGACACACAGACACACAGACGTCATTCCAAAAATAGTCACAAATGATTCAGGGGACCTCAAAATCTGTATATCCGTTGAAATCCCGAGTTCGAAAATTTTCATGATTCCTATACTTTCTTATACATAATGTATAAGAAAGTAAAAATCCGCGGTGGTCCGCAACGAACTTTCTTTTACTTAGTTATACTACATGTTTCGAAAAAACTTTTCACACACACAGACACACAGACGTCATTCCGAAAATAGTCAGGATCGATTCAGGGGACCTCAAAATGCGTATATCCGTTAAAATCTTGAGGTCGAAATTTTTCATGATTCCTATACTTACTTATACATAAAGTATGAGAAAGTAAATATCTATTCGCATGAAAGTTGTTTAGAATTTCAATTTCTACAACTTTCATAAGAATGACTTTTTCCATAACTCGTACCGTTTTCGAAATACGGAAAAAGGTGATAAGAGTAAACCATCACTTCCGGTTGAGGTATTGGTTTCAAAATAGGACGTTTTCTTTTCAGCCATATACAAATCTTAAGTTTAAAGTTTCATAGCTCTAGCTATAATCGTTTGCACGCTAGAACGCGCACAGACACACACAGTCACATAGTAACACACACACAGACGTCATTCCAAAAATAGTCAAGATCGATTCAGGGGACCTCAAAACGTGTATATCTGTTAAAATCTCGAAGTCGACATATTTCATGTTCCGCACCGAACTTTCTTATACTTAGTTATATTACATTTTTCGAAAAAACTTTTCAAATGAAAGTTGTTGAAATATCAATATCTATAATAATCTATTATATAAGAATATTTTTTCCGTAACGTGTACCGTTTTCGAGATATGGAAAAAGGTGATAAGAGTAAACCATCATTTCCGGTTGAGTGATTGCGTTCAAAATAGGACGTTTGCTACATACAAATGTTAAGTTTAAAGTTTCAGAGCTCTAGCCTTAATCGTTTGGGCCGTAGAGCGCGCACAGGCACACAGTCAGACAGACAGTCAGTGCATTCTCTGATTTAACATGTGTTAAAATACTCATATATTAACATTGTTAACATACTCAACTTCACTACTACTACTTTCTGAATTTCTGACCTCAAAAATGCTGCTGTATAACCTATTCGAACCGTTTTTAGGATCTACATCCGCTATAGTTAACCCAGGCAAATTTAAATTAGTGTGTATTGAGGAGTATCCTTCTAGTGCATTTGATTGGATGAATAATCGGTGCAGGCAATGTTAATAGCGGGTCAATATGTTTCGTCCTTCATTTTTGGTGTACACAATTTACATTTTTCACATTGGATAATTTCTCCAAGATGAACATCCAAGTGACAAAAAAATATCTTATTTAGGCTAAAGGAAGTAGAAAACTGTGTGTGGAATAAATGTATGATATTACTCTGGGCACAGTGCAAATTCATGACGAATTATTCTCGAACAACAATGTATGAGTATGAACTTTTGGCGGTAATCAATAAAACGGTACGTTTTGTTTGTATTGTTGCCATTGCGACGTTAATATCGATTTTAAACATTTCCACTTTTATACATATTTCTCACTGTTCGTTTTATTCGTGCTATTCGCAGCGACACGAAGAACATTAAACTTGCAAACGCAGCCTATAACTATAACTTCTGGAATATTTTTTTTACATTCGGAACTGATTTACATTCCGGAATTAATTGTTGGAATAAGCAGAAGCAATTTCCAGGTGTCCAGAAAATTGAAATTTCCGTAAGTGTTTGTTAGAGTTTTCTCTTCGATATTTTATAATTGTTCGAATAGCTTTTCATAATTTCTTCACACATTTACCTACCTTTATATATACTTTCATAAAATTATAAAATCATTATAAATCATAAATCCAAAATATATAGAAAAATGTAGTGTAAAATTGAAAATACGTAAATTTATCTTTCACGCCGGAGTCACTGTATAATTATATGAAATCCAAATACATTAAATTCCGAATAATATGGAATATTTATATTATATTAATCATGTATATTAAATATTACAGTGAATATGACTCAATACGACAGTACACTATGAATTATGAGTACAGGTGTTTGCTATGAAATATTGATTATAATTAATACATTTTATACTAATTTCATAAAAATTCTTTTGGATAAAAAGGATTTTCGGATAAACGAAGTTGTACCGTTGTAAGTTCTTATGGCTGACCAGTTTCAGTTCCATCCTGTTAAAACAAGTCCATACATTCAGAACCAATGGTTATTAATTAAACACAATTAAACACAAAATAATGTGAACAGTTATTTAACCAATTAAATTAAACAGGTAGGTACAGATTGGTCACCATGAAATATTGTAATATTCTTTGTTATGTATTTTATATTGTGCTAGAAAATCTTTTTAAATGTTATTGTAAATAAGTATTTTATGCCGAATGCGTTATAGTGATGTTTGATTTTGAATGAAATGTTTTTAAAATATATTTCATAATTAAATTTTTATGTTATTGTTGCTAAATTCATAAAATTTACATCAATTGATTAGATTTAGCTCACACATTCGCACTTCAATGCATCTTTGGGTGTTGTGTATGTTTTGCATTATTGCAAAGAATTTTGAATATTTTTCAAAATAATAGCAAAGAATATGGTTAATGTTATTTTTGTGTTTTATACAATTATAAAAATTACATGTAACTTAAGATTTTTTGAAGCGATTTATTGCACTGTATAAACTGTGTGCGATTTCATATTTACTGTAAAACTGTTCAAAGAAAAACGAAATAAGTTTACGAATGAAAAAAATACAGTATAAATCATCAATTACAGCAGTTTCTTGTTAAAAACGATTTTTGCAATTAAAATTAAAGAATAAAAGAAAATTTTCTATATGACTATATTATATTTAGTGATGGGAATAATCGAGATACGATACACGAATTAGTCGATTATTAAAATCTCCTGAGATAATCGACTATGCACTCCGAAAATTAGCACTACTAAATTAGTAGTCGAACGTCGGTCACGGAACGTGCGCGAGCGGCACCGAGAAGTTCGATATCTCGGGTTCGACTGCACTCCGAAAATTAGTAATACTAAATTAGTTGTCGAACGTCGATCACGGAATGTGTCTGAGCGGGACCAAGCACCGAGAATCTCGATATCTCGAGATATTCCCACCACAATATTAGTACTAGTTCGAGGTTCGAGCTTCGAGATATTTTATTGTAACTACTCATTCGATTATGGCGACTAATATTAGTCGTATCGCTACGCGAAGCCATGGCCGATTCTCTTTCAATTATTTTTGTACTCTCGATCGATGGTCATTGTCGGATTGAAGAATACAATAATTTAAATAAGTACAATCATGTTGATGATATTGCGTTAGTAAATAAAACTCTTCAAAATTTACAATAATATTTATAAACTGCCACATTAATATATAAAAAATATTAGCAAATAACAACAACAGTATAATTCTCAATAAAAACAGGGGTACCTATATAATAAATTAATAACGTGCGATTAAATAATAATAATAAAAATTCATAAAACAAATTTATAAGAAGTAGGTAGCATCCTATTAGTCAAAATAATTAACAGAATAAAATGCAAACTATTCATAATAACTCCAATGTGGTATTAAGGAATATAATTTGATCTAAATTTTTAGACGATAGTCTGTTTCGACGTAAATTTGTAAGTTGCCCGGCTTTAAAAAACACACTGCTAGTGGTATTAGAACGTTAATTTTGTAAGTTGCATTAATTACTACTGGTACTACTACTACTAATTTTAACTACTAATATTAGTCGATTATTAAATTCTATCGATTACTAATAATCGATTATTGAAATATCTCGATTATTTCCATCACTAATTATAATAGTCGACATAAAATGAAAAAAAGCTGTGTTTTTAAGCACGTTGCCTTTAAACTTAGTACATGAAGACAACTTATTTGTAACAAGGAGTTTGCGTGTGAATATTAGCGCTATCGACTACGTAATTGTTGTTATGTTATGGTTGTTATAGACAAACTTTGATGAAAATAAATTTCACCCAATGTATTAAGGTGATGACAGCCATATTTAGAGCTCATCAGACCATACTAAATACATACCTTCATCTATGGTATTAACAAAAAAAACTGGCAGATGGTATGGCAGCCATTAGAATAACAAGAAAAGGGAACAAGAGTAAGGAAATAAAATGATAGGACCAATAAATGGACAACGAGTCTGAGAGAACTAAGATTAAGCAGAAATAATGGATAAAGAAAAGGTACGCGTAGAACAGAAAAAAGTATTACGTAAGACGTATGGAGAGAACGACAAAAAAGCTGCAAGCAAGAACTGAATGGTCGAGGACGTATAAACATACAATACGAATAGTTAAGAGAACAAGCCAGAACACTAAACGGAAAGAGGAAAAGAGAACGGATAGATGGAAACCTGGGCGAAATTGAACAATAAAGAAATAATAGAAACACAAACTACATTTACAAGAAACCATTGAAGAAGGTATAATAAATATAATAGTGCTCATACACACAAATACACGCTGGCGCACACACACAACACAGAGGTCATGCCAAAATTAGTCAGAATCCATCGGCGGACTTCAAAACGTACATCCGCTAAAATCTCGAGGTCCAAAATTTTCATTATTCCTATATTTCCTGATACTGATGATGATCGTGATATTGGCAAAAATGGCAACAGATAAAGAGAAAGAGCAAGAGAATTTATACAGATAATGACCAGTCCGGGCATGAAAGGGAGGTCCTAAGGAAAATATGGAGATATGCAACGTAGGAAAAGGAACAACGAAAGAGGGTAAATATAGGCTACAAGAAGCTGAGAGACACATGGCTAGTGGTGGAGGATAGAGTCGGAGCGTTAAGGGCAAAAAACTAAAGAGGAAGAGAAATAAGGGAGAGGGTAGGAAGACTGAGTCGGGGGAGGAGAGAGGGTTGGAGGGTGAGAAGAAGAAGGGTTTTAGGATATGTTTTTGGAATATAGAGGGTTGGGAGAAATAGATTAAGGAAGAGAGAGGCATCAACAAATATCTGATGGAGTATATTGTAGTTTGACTACATATGGTTGACAGAGACGTGGGTGGAAGATAAATACGTGGACAGGTTTTAAAGATAAAATGTCGATGGATTCAGTTGGAAGTGCAGGGCGGCGAAGAGGGAGAGTAAGAGAGGGATGGCGAAATTGGCAAATAACAGGTGTGAAAGGAGGTGGAGGAAGGATATGTGGACCAGATATGATACAAGGGAGAATGATTAGATGGAGCAATGTTAAATAAGGGGGTGAAGGGAGGGGACTCAAGAACGTATTGCTGTTTCCGAGGGTACGGTAATTATAAAAAATTAAATTGAAAAAAAATTATTTATTATAATTTATTGGTTTATAAGTACTTTAAGAAAATATGATTTTTATTTACGGAGAACATTAGTTTTAATTTCGTGTGCATTTCGTTTACGTGTCATGGGGGAAATGGCAATGAGTTGAGTAGGGAAAATTAAGTGGGGTTAGAGCAGTGGGAAGCGATAACAATATATATATAAACGACTGCGGACGAGAAATTTGGAGAGTTCCCGAAGAGTTCCCGGACAACACTGAAGAAAAATGAAGCAGCCAGAGAACCACGGAACCAGATAGGACATGTATGCAGTAACTTAATTTGTAATTAATTTGTAACCGGGTTTATGTTCAGAGAAAAATAATTAACACTTAGATTTATTAGGTGTGTGTATATGTAGCGTATTAAAAACTAATTTTATTAAATGTTTTAACACTTGTGTACGTGTTAATAGTATTATTATTACAAATGTTTGATTATGTAGATTAAGATTGATGCTCATATAAGCGTCAATAGGAAATTAAGCAAATAACATTTTAAAAACATTCCATTTAATGCTTATGTACGCATTAAATGGACAGAAAAGTATTAGTTAACGTTTAATAACCACGAGCGCAGCAAGAAAATGAACGTGCGTTTATTTTCTTAATAGGCTCAACGATCGGATGCTCGGCGCCGACGACTACGACTGTGGGACTGTGAGTGAGGAACAAGAAGGAGAGGAAGCAAAGAGAAGAGGAGGTGCAAGATTTGATAGGGGAGAAAGAGGTATAGAGTACGTAAGGAAGAGAAGAAAGGTAAGGGGGCATGGGAAATATTGAGTACGAGGGGTGGAGGAGATACTTTCTGGAATTATTAGAGGGGTGTAGAAGTAAACAGGTGTAGAACGGAGAAGATGCAGAATGGAGAAAGTGTCAGAGAGGAGAGGAGGAGATGGTGGAATCCACTTGGGAGGAGCTGATGACGGCAAAGAGCCGGTTGAAGAAGGGAAATGCTGCGGGCTAGGATAGAGTAAATACGGAAGGTTGGATAAACGTAGAGGTGTGGAGAGAGACTCTCAGGTGGTTAAACGATATATGGGAGAGGATGGCGGTGGAGGCGGGGAGGAGAGTGATAAGATATGAGATGAGGGTGAAGGGGAGGGGAGTTTGTGGAAGAATGGTGATGGACATGCTAGAGAAGACGGGGAGAAGTGGGAAAGAGTTATCAAGTTGGGAGGTGGCAAGAAGAATACCGTACGAGAAACGAGAAGACGGAGATGTCGGTGGGGGAGGTGGAAAGCAGAAATAACGAAGGGCGACTGATGGAGAGAGAGTTGGTAGAGAGGTGGTCTCAGGTAGAAGCCCAGGAGAGCGAAGGAAAGATAGGGAGACCGAGATAATATGGAAGGTACAATGAGTTGTAGGTGCATAGTAGGAGGCCGGAATATCTGGGAGGGAGAAAAACAGTCGATGAGGAATTATCAACGGCTAGATTCATGTGCGGAAACGAGGAGACAAAGAACAAGTATTGGATGAGACAGGAGTACAAGAGGTACGAAGCATGTGTAAGAGGGGTAGATGAATAAAAACACTGGTGGGAAGAATGCGAGAAAATGGTATGAAGCAAAGAGGAAGTTGTGTGGAGGAATTGGGAAAGAAGAGAAAACAATAAGAAATTTAACAACATTTGTTACTGGTGCAAGGACAGGACGAGAGATGGACGAGAGGGAGCTAACAGAAGGGAACGGAATCGAGGATCCAGGAAGGAGCACAAGGTTTTAGGAGGGAGGAGGAGACGCCCAGGATTAAGTTATTATGTTTGACGTGTAAAAACAAATATGTAAGGAATGCCAAAATAAAGGTTGTACTACTATTACTACTACTACTACTTCTTGATACATATACTTCACAAGAAAGTAAAAACCTCAAGTAGTTGCAAAATACTTTGAACAGGTATTCACCCCACATCAATTCAAAGCGTTCGAAGATATCAAATGAGACCTTCAATATCGAAGTTTAAAATTAGTGGAGGCACATAATTAGAACAGACCTACGCCCAAAGAAAGTCCCAGGCTACGGGCCAAAAGTGGGATTTAAATTCATAACAATAATTTCCAATGCCAAACTGAGAATTGTCCAATACCATGAACAATGGAAGGTTGCACAAATTATTGTTATCGCAGAACCTGGTGCAGCGCTCCAGGACGCATCTAAGGCATTTAATAAAGTCTAGCATTCTGGCTTATTATACAAAATAAAGAATTCACTTCACCTCATGGATATTATGTTCTTCTAAAGCTTACTAATAGCCACTTTTACATCAAATATCGAGAATCAGACCCGCACCCACCAACATCATCCCCAGCCCCGTAGGGCCCATATTATATCTATTATGTACCGCAGACTTGTCAACTACACCTAAACAAAATCTAAACTTGCTTCAAGAAATAGCACATTAAATTGAACGAACGTAAATCCACTCATACCACTTTTACAATACGTTGGAGACGACGTGGATGCACCGCGACAGGCGGCTAACGTAGAGCAAACTCACATGGGCGAAAAGAAAACATCTTGGAAATTGCGAATCATGTACTGGTTTATCGGAAGGAAATCTAAACTCTCATTAGAAAGTAAGGTAGTTCTATGATAAAACTAGTATAGGCCTATGGGGTGTAACTGTGGGGGACTCCAACCTAGAAACAACACTTCCAGTCCAATGTTCTTAAAACTATCATAGATGCTCCGTAGGTGGTATGTCCCAAATTCAGTACAGGCGCACACAACTCACGGTTATCTGCAGATGAATAGAGTAAAGGAAGACATCATAAAATTTAGTAAAATACGTAGACAGACTTACCCCATATTAACCAACCAACAGCGCATGAATGAAGATGGTCACAATTTGGAGATCTAATACAAACGGAGTCAAACGTAAGCGACCGACCACCACATTGTGGCTCCAGTCAATTTACCCAACTAATTGTGGGCGAAAACCAACCTGGCCACGCGGGAGGACATAGCCACTTACATGAACAACCGTGCCGAGGATATACAATAATAAAAAAAGAAAGGTGTATACCGGGGGGATAATAAATTAATGGAAATGATATAACGGCTCAAACCCGCAAGGAAGCACGCAGCCGCCGACACGTGCTTCAGACTCATTAGTCTTCATCAGGACGGCATAGCCAAAAGGAAGATGGTCACAATTTGGAGATCTAATACAAACGGAGTCAAACGTAAGCGACCGACCACCACATTGTGGCTCCAGTCAATTTACCCAACTAATTGTGGACGAAAACCAACCTGGCCACGCGGGAGGACATAGCAACTTACATGAACAACCGTGCCGAGGATATACAATAATAAAAAAAGAAAGGTGTATCACGCGGGGATAATAAATTAATGGAAATGATATAACGGCTCAAACCCGCAAGGAAGCACGCAGCCGCCGACACGTGTTTCAGACTCATTAGTCTTCATCAGGGCGGCATAGCCAAAGGAAGATGGTCACAATTTGGAGATCTAATACAAACGGAGTCAAACGTAAGCGACCGACCACCACATTGTGGCTCCAGTCAATTTACCCAACTAATTGTGGGCGAAAACCAACCTGGACACGCGGGAGGACATAGCCACTTACATGAACAATCGTGCCGAGGATATACAATAATAAAAAAAGAAAGGGAGGACATAGCCACTTACATGAACAATCGTGCCGAGGATATACAGTAATAAAAAAAGAAAGGTGTATAACGCGGGGATAATAAATTAATGGAAATGATATAACGGCTCAAACCCGCAGGGCGGCATAGCCAAAAGGAAGATGGTCACAATTTGGAGATCTAATACAAACGTAAGCGACCGACCACCACATTGTGGCTCCAGTCAATTTACTCAACTAATTGTGGGCGAAAACCAACCTGGCCACGCGGTAGTACATAGCCACTTACATGAACAACCGTGCCGAGGATATACAATAATAAAAAAAGAAAGGTGTATACCGCGGGGATAATAAATTAATGGAAATGATATAACGGCTCAAACCCGCAAGGAAGCACGCATCCGCCGACACGTGTTTCAGACTCATTCTTCATCAGGGCGGCATAGCCAAAAGGAAGTTGGTCACAATTTGGAGATCTAATACAAACGGAGTCAAACGTAAGCGACCGACCACCACATTGTGGCTCCACTCAATTTACCCAACTAATTGTGGGTGAAAACCAACCTGGCCACGCGGCCACGTTGATTCATATACCTATTACTTCAGGTTTTCGAGTAATTTCAGAAAAATACTTTATATTTTCTCAAAATCAATCGCATTACAATTTTCGTAATATTAAACATAGTACCCTAGTGACACTTTAACGTTTTTATGACAGTGAGAGTCTTTATCAATAAATTTAATAGCCTTAGTTAATTATTAGTTAAGTTATTGTCCCAAGCTTGTTTTGGATGCCAAACAGATGGATTGGGAGAGGTGGTCCAGTGTTGTGGCCTGCCCGATCACCTGATCCGACCCCATGCGACTATTTTCTCTGGGATTTTATAAAATCTCAAGTCTCAAGTCAGGATTCAAGAATATTTTAATAATATTACTCCTGAAGTCTTACAACGTGTCTGAACTAGTTTTAGACACCGACCTTTTGTAAAATAAGCTTTGTTTTTTTTTTGTATTTAAATGCTAATGTAGCGTTTTTTGCATTTCATTATTACTTGTCTTTTGTCAGAATTAAAGTTCAGAGTACATTTCATTATTTTTAGTTACTCGATGTTAAGTGCGCTCTGATGAAGTGGGCCGCCTTAGCTAAGAAGCCCTTGTTGTTTTTAATTAATTAATCTAATATGACTTTTAAAGTGACTTTAATTGCTCTAGATGGTATGGGTGGAATTTGTAGTTTTGAGTTATCCAATGTACTGAAGTGACACTATGGTACTGTGTTTAATATTACGAAAATTGTAATGCGATTGATTTTGAGAAAATATAAATTATTTTTCTGAAATTACTCGAAAACCTGAAGTGATAGGTATAGGAAATTTTATAGTAGGTGTCATTTGAAAAAATGATATTTTGCCTTTTAAAGTTGTGCAAGATTAAAAATTCACTCACAACACCCTGTATATAAATGGGCATCCTTGGTTGTATTCATATTTACATTGATGATCCCATTCTCCACGGATAAAAAATTACCCTCCCAACAACTGCCGTCTCAGTTACATGATTTTTTGAAGTATAGTCTGCATATCTAAAATTTCACTGAAAAAATTGAAAATCACCAGTTCGGTTGAGTTTTGACAAACAAGTTGTACATGAATGTATTCACAATTCTTCATAGAATTGAAAAATGTAAAAATATACCGGCGGTTCCATTTAAACAAAGTAAAGTTTATGTCGCCCTCGTAGACGAACCGAAATATTTTTAGAATATGAACCTTGGGACCGTCTATACATGTATATATATATATATATATATATACTCAGTGACATATAAACTGCACCACCTAGAAGGGATGGGAATTTTTGGACCAAATTTGGCAGAAACATTGGACTAGTCTAAGGTAACAATTGATTAAAATTTGATTAAAGAAAACACTTCATCTTTTTGATTTTTCTTTAATAATGTGTTCGTCCGCCCCTATTTCTGATACACTCATTGACCCGCCTTGGCATTGATTCAAGCAGGTGATCAATGTCTTCTTGGGGTATGGCATCCCAAGCAGCCTGTACTTCATGCCGTAGAGCTTCTATTGTCAACGGTGGGTTCGGTAGATTCCTCAATCTTCTACCCATCATGTCCCACACGTGCTAAGTGGGCGACAAATCGGGAGATCTTGGCGGCCAAGGCAAAAGATTAACAATGGCCTCTTCAAAGAAGTCAAGAGAAACCCTTGCTACGTGAAGTCGTGCATTATCTTGCTGAAAAAGTCTTCCAGCCCTCGAAGATATGGAAGAACATGTGGTTCTACCACTTCATCAATGTAGCGTCGGGCGGTCATACTGCCCCGAATAAAGAGCAAGGGTGACCTACTGCCGTAAGCAATAGCACCCTACACCATCAACTCCACCGTTCGGTGAACATGCCTCGCAATCGAAAAATCAGGATTGCGCCTTTATCCACGTTTTCGTCTAACAGTCATCCGAGCATCATGCATTCCTAAACAAAATCGCGATTCGTCACTAAAGGCAACTCGATGCCACTCTAAGTTCCATTGAAGTCTTTCCGTGCACCAGGCCAAACGTTCCTGGCGATGTTGAGCAGTGAGGGGTAGCACAAGATGTGGGCGGTAAGACAGCAAGCCAAAGGTTCTTATTCGACGATAAACTGTTCGCAAGCCTATCGGACGACCTTGTTCACCTAACCATTGATCAGCTATTGATCTAGTTGTAGAGAATCGGTCTCTCAAGGCCATCAGTCTTAAGCGGCGATCTTGACGTTCATTGGTTCGTATTTGAGCCCCAGTGCCTCTTCTCCGACATTCAACCCCATGTTCAGACCACACTTGATAAACACGCATTATTGTTGAGTGAAACGAAAAACCTGCTTCTCGTAAACCGACAATCCACCCTCGGTCAAAGTCACTCAACTGCTGGTAAACTTGAGGTCTCCTTCCTCTAGGCATAATTAAACACTTGAAACACTTTAAACTAAAGAACGGGATCCGAAAAAGTGGAACAAATTCAAAAAATGACTCGATAATTGCTTGTCTATCACCACCTCTAAAAAAATGACACAAACGTCAAAAATCCCATGACTACTTGATGATTGGGTTTCAAATTTTAATCAACTATTTCCCTGGACTAGTCCACTATTCCTGCCAAATTTGGTCCAAAAATTCCCACCCCTTCTAGGTGGTGCAGTTTATATATTTATATTGTCAACGGTGGGTTCGGTAGATTCCTCAATCTTCTACCCATCATGTCCCACACGTGCTAAGTGGGCGACAAATCGGGAGATCTTGGCGGCCAAGGCAAAAGATTAACAATGGCCTCTTCAAAGAAGTCAAGAGAAACCCTTGCTACGTGAAGTCGTGCATTATCTTGCTGAAAAAGTCTTCCAGCCCTCGAAGATATGGAAGAACATGTGGTTCTACCACTTCATCAATGTAGCGTCGGGCGGTCATACTGCCCCGAATAAAGAGCAAGGGTGACCTACTGCCGTAAGCAATAGCACCCTACACCATCAACTCCACCGTTCGGTGAACATGCCTCGCAATCGAAAAATCAGGATTGCGCCTTTATCCACGTTTTCGTCTAACAGTCATCCGAGCATCATGCATTCCTAAACAAAATCGCGATTCGTCACTAAAGGCAACTCGATGCCACTCTAAGTTCCATTGAAGTCTTTCCGTGCACCAGGCCAAACGTTCCTGGCGATGTTGAGCAGTGAGGGGTAGCACAAGATGTGGGCGGTAAGACAGCAAGCCAAAGGTTCTTATTCGACGATAAACTGTTCGCAAGCCTATCGGACGACCTTGTTCACCTAACCATTGATCAGCTATTGATCTAGTTGTAGAGAATCGGTCTCTCAAGGCCATCAGTCTTAAGCGGCGATCTTGACGTTCATTGGTTCGTATTTGAGCCCCAGTGCCTCTTCTCCGACATTCAACCCCATGTTCAGACCACACTTGATAAACACGCATTATTGTTGAGTGAAACGAAAAACCTGCTTCTCGTAAACCGACAATCCACCCTCGGTCAAAGTCACTCAACTGCTGGTAAACTTGAGGTCTCCTTCCTCTAGGCATAATTAAACACTTGAAACACTTTAAACTAAAGAACGGGATCCGAAAAAGTGGAACAAATTCAAAAAATGACTCGATAATTGCTTGTCTATCACCACCTCTAAAAAAATGACACAAACGTCAAAAATCCCATGACTACTTGATGATTGGGTTTCAAATTTTAATCAACTATTTCCCTGGACTAGTCCACTATTCCTGCCAAATTTGGTCCAAAAATTCCCACCCCTTCTAGGTGGTGCAGTTTATATGTCACTAAGTATATATAAATTAAAAATGTGTCTTGTCAAATCTGACAGCAAAATGTAAAATTTACACGAACGATGGTCGAATCTTACACCTCAATGGTGCAGTGAACATTAATTAAAACAGGTCCATGAAGACTAACTGGTGGATCGCTAGACAATATTGTTTCTGGGTTATTACCCTTCGTCAGTAGCGATTACCAAGAACCTTAGTTGTTGAAATACCTTTACATGTAGTGGCCATCAAAACTTCTTGGTGCGAGCCAATCACTCCTAACGAACCACTGACAACAGAACACTGACGAGACGATCCCTTGTCTAACACCTTGCGGAGACTAAACAAGAGACGACTGTCAAACGTCCAGTGTCAACATATAAATGGATTGCTACAATTAAGTGCAAAAACTGCACCAATGAGGTGTAAGATTCGACCATCTTTCGTGTAAATTTTACATTTTGCTGTCAGATTTGACAAGATACATTTTCAATTTTAATATATGTATATATATATATATATATATATATATATATATATATATATATATAGATTGAAAATGTGTCTTGTCAAATATGACAGAAAAATGTAAAATTTACACGAAAGATGGTCTAATCTTACACCTCAATGGTGTAGTGAACATTAATTAAAACAGGTCCATGAAGACTAACTGGTGGATCGCTAGACAATATTGTTTCTGGGTTATTACCCTTCGTCAGTAGCAATCCTTTTATATGTTGACACTGGACATTTGACAGTCGTCTTGTTTACTCGCCGCGAGGTGTTAGACAAGGTATCGTCTTGTCAGTGTTCTGTTGTCAGTGGTTCATTAGGAGTGATTGGCTCGGGCCAAGAAGTTTTGATGGCCACTACATGTAAAGGTATTTCAACAACTAAGGTTCTTGGTAATCGCTACTGACGAAGGGTAATAACCCAGAAACAATATTGTCTAGCGATCCACCAGTTAGTCTTCATGGACCTGTTTTAATTAATGTTCACTACACCATTGAGGTGTAAGATTATACCATCTTTCGTGTGTATATATATAACAAAAGAAAGACCTTATTGGGCAAAGCCCGCGTGGAAACACGCAACCGTGTTTCTGACTTATTAGTCGTCATCAGGACGGTATAGCCAAATTAAAAAATGGACAAAATTTGGAGATACAAAACAATCGGAGTCAACACAAGCAACCGACCTCCACATTATGACAACAGTCAAAATACCCACAATATTGTGGGAACATTCAACATAGCCACGCGGGAGGACATAGCCACCTGCGTGAACAACCGAGCCCAGGATATAATAATGAAAAAAGGTTGTTGATGCGGGAACAAAGACATAACAAAAGAAAGACCTTATTGGGCAAAGCCCGCGTGGAAACACGCAACCGCCGACACGTGTTTCTGACTTATTAGTCGTCATCAGGACGGTATAATTTGGCTAATCGTGCGATTATTTTAACGCGTTTCGCCAACGAAACCAGAATGAACATCGATTGCATCATTTGCAGCGACTTGCTCACAAGTACAAGTGACGCATACATCACATCTTGCGGACACCTATTTCATTACTACTGCTTAATAGAATGGTTCAAAATATCGGAAACATGCCCACAATGCCGAAGTGTGACGAGCGCTCGAACTATACATCGGGTGTACTTCACAGTTACGAACGACGAAAGTCTGCAATTTCAAGTGAACCGTTTGAAACGTCAACTTAGTTTAAAGGAGTCAGACGCGATTGCTTCCGCGAATAAATATATAAAAATATATATATATATATTTGTGTGTGTGTGTGTGTGTGTGTGTGTTAGTGTGTTTCCCGGTTCTTAGATAATGAACCACGTCAACTACGCGGTTCGTTACCCGAGAACCTGAAAAACAGATTTTGCCCGCGAGAACAGCATATTAATCTGAAACTGTTTTTTTAGATTCAAATTGAAACTGCAATGGATGTAGAAAAAGAGATGATTGTTAAACGCTTAAACGTTCCTCTTGGTCTAGAAGAGTTAATGGAAAGTCTGACTAAAGAGGTACTCCATAAGAAACCCAACGATGTCTACTCGTTCGCGTCGGAGCACTTCGCCCAACTATTGGCTTTCCGCGATGGATGTCATAAAAGTAAATCATTTTCAGTTTTACTTTGAGATAGGTAATATTAATAAAAA
Source organism: Geotrupes spiniger (assembly GCA_959613385.1). NCBI lineage: Eukaryota > Metazoa > Arthropoda > Insecta > Coleoptera > Geotrupidae > Geotrupes > Geotrupes spiniger. The sequence continues at coordinate 49,743,764 of OY390733.1, read as the reverse complement.
GGATCAATTTATGCAGATCGAAGAGCCAAAAAGTCACCGATGTTAACGAAAACTATTGAAGATTGCATGAGAGGGAGGTCATCAATCAAAATCAAGTCTGCTACTATTGGAATGACGGTACCCAACATCATCGTTAAAGCGCCCACCCTTTCATCGTACGTAACTATCTCCAAGAAAACACAAAATCAAAGACCCGACAAAACGAAATCGATTTTGGATAAGCGCAAATTAAAAAAAAATCTCGACAACGGAAAGCAACTGGAGATTGTTCCAGGTCAAACCATTAAAAATGAAGTGATTCGAAGTTATAGCAAAAATTTAAAAAGTCAAATTGCAGACGATCTAAAACGTGGAATGAAGAGCGATGTGAATAAAATTCCAAGCCTTAAGATCATTGAAACTGGAAAAAGCGTTGGGATTATAAAACGAGATATAAACGAGAAATCGTTAATTGGAATTACATCCAATGATTCAAATATTAGCAAAAACAACAATAACGAACTTAATGACGCGGAAGATATTAATATTGGCGATTCTTTTGATACATTGCTAGACAATCAAATTATTATATTTGGAGCCCCTGAGCAAGCTAATAATGGCATATTTATAAAAGGAGAGCAACGAAATTTGAACGAAGATATTATGAATAAGCTGGACGTTCTAATTCTTAAAAATACTAATACCAGTAATAGGTTTGCATTGGATGTAGAAAGTAACCAATTGGAAGTAGATCGAGCCCACATGCAGAGCGTAAACAAACTAAACAATATTGAAAATAATAAAGAAAAACAAGAGCCTAAAAGTACAAATATCGGAGACATTTTGACAGCCGATCATTTCAGCATTGTCTCTAGAACTAATGGAAATAATAGTGATGATTGTGCAATAATATCCACAGTGAGGGTTAAAGATACAAACCAACCTAACATATTGAATGAAGAAACGTTACTAAACAAACTGAATGAAGGTGAAGTGTCAAAGATGGCTGATGATCAACATATTTTGTGCATAAATGAACAAACCAGTGAAGAAATTAGCAATGTTCAATCTAACATAAATACCGAAGAAAAAAGCACTGGAAATTCAGAAACACAAGCTGAAACTGACGATGACGTATTTTTTCGAAATCAACGAGTTATTGCTGAGGGTAAATCGGCTGAGTTGCAAAACCTGGACGAAAAACAGTACTATGACGATACTTCTCTACTTGAAGAACAAAGCAACAAAGTGGAAGTTCATAGAGCTCGAGAGACTGAAGCACCTAAAATTGAGGTGGAATTAAAGACAGGAAACGTTCATGTAGAAGAATATAGGAGTCCTATAAAATCACAATGCGATGCAACTATTAATGAGGAAGATGATATTGGAAAAGAAGACCAAAATCTTGACGGCAAGTGGAACATAGATAGTAATAGAAATATGTTAATGAAAGTTGAAGATATACCGAACGAAGAAAGTGGTAATGAATTGAAAGACGTAACAGAAATGAATGAAGAATCAAGAAAACCCGAACTTGAATGTCTAAGCGATAATCAAAGAGAATATTATTCAGATTTAGAAAATCTAATGGAAGAAAAGGCAATAGAAGTCGACATTGTCGTAGAGTCGAAGAACACCGATTCAGCGAAAGAAAACCTTGAAGATGTGCCCCATAGCACACACGAAAATATATCAGATCTGGAACCGAATGATATAAAACCTGATAGTCAGCCTAATGAACGCGAAGATACAAAACATAATGTAATAGACGGCTCACAAAAATACATAACTACAGATAAACAGGAACATTCAGAAATTCAAAATCAATTATATGTGAAGCAAGAAGAAATTGACGTGAGTGATGATGTTAAAGAGTTGACTGTGTTTGTAGAAGATGGTTTTGCAACAAGCAATACATATCCCGACTCGAATGAATCACAAACTTTGGAAGCAATCGGTAATATCAAAATGTTTAAAAATAAAGACGAAAGGGTAAAACAGTCCACTGAAACTGAAATACTTATAATAACAGAAGTTGAAGGAGGAGCTAAATGTAAGGAAGATATGGACCAAAATAGTACACAATTGGATGAAATTGTTCCTGAGTGTAAATATGGTAATAATGGTGTTGGAGAAAAATTAAACTCAATAAGTTCAATTGAAGAAGATGATGGCGTTAGTAATCAAGCACAAGATGTAAAAGATATTAGCAAAAAAGACGCCCCTTCGACATTAGATCAGATGCCTAAGACAATAAAAGAAAATGAAGGAACTAAAGTCGAAGAAGTTACAGGAAAAAGAAAAACCTTAGACATTGACGTTGAAAACACGGAGTCAGTTGATGTAGCTAAAATTGTGTTCGCAGAGAAAGAAGAATTACGAACCCTTATTAATTGTGAAGAAATGGGGAAGGAAAATAATCAACCAACTATAGAGTTTATCGATAAACATAATTTTAATTGGAATATGTCGGGAGAGGCAAATGATCGTGATCGTATTGATGGTTTGAATTTTGAGGAACGTGCAAAACAATTGCCTGTGACTACCACATTGGAGAAAGAAGAAAATGGAATTTATGAAGAAGCACAACATATAACTGTTACATATGAAGATGTCAAACTAACCACAAAAAGCAAATCGGGAGAAAACGAATGTGAAATTCAAAAGGAAATAGAAAGCACTGTGAATGAAGAAGAACGTGAAAAGTTGTCACAGGAAATACAAACACCGATTAATATATATTCAAATAACGATTTCGAAGTTGAAGATAATACAAAGATAATTTCTAGCGAAAAACAGGTCGAGATTCGTGAAGGTGGTAAGATAATTTTGAAAGAAGAAATTGGAAATGTTGAACTGGAGGCAGCTGCAATTAAAATACAAGCCGCAGTTAGGAGATACCTGGTGTGGAAAAAGTTAAGAAATACCGTTGGGAGAGAAATAACCGGGCAAAACGTGAATTCAGAAATGTTCAAAGACCCCATGGAAACGATAATATTAAATCCAAATGTTATTAGTGCTGCCTTGAAAATTCAATATTTGTGGCGTACATATAAAATAAGGCAAACTTTGAAAGAATCACAGGTGAGTGTTTCATATATACCTAGTAAAGGGACATTTTTTGGCATGAATAATAAATAATAACATAACACACACACACACATACCACTATCTTTCCTTCTAACTTACACTATCTTTTATTCTACAGACTCCGCATCAATCCTTCCTCTGCCTTTCTTGCTCTTGAACGGACATACTTTAAGTGTTCAGTGTAATTATTGCTAGCTGCCACCACACAGTACATCCGTACCTCTTCGTTTATTCGTGTTTGGGTCCAAGTTTCATCTGCCTAGGAATCTCTTCAGCCTTGCCGCCACATATTGTAAGCCTTCCCCTGTCTACGCTAGGATTACAATATTGTTGACGAAGGCAAGCGACCAAATACTGGTCTTTCCTAGTTTATACTTACCCGTCTTGTGGAATTTCTAGTTCCAGCATATATATATATATATATATATATATATATATATATACGAAAAGTAACAAGCTCAGCGGACACCCTTGCCTTACTCCACTTGTTGTTACGTTGTTGTTCAGTCCTGCCATAGTGCATTGTCCACCCTTACCTTGAATCATGTTTCCTCGCATAACGCATGCGTTTTTTGATCAACTCTGTTCAAATCCCTACACCACATTTTTTTTCTATCCACCTATCGAAGCAGTTATTAGGTCTACAAACATGGTGTACAATTTCCCTATTTTTTCGCTCTTTTCTTCTCCAACAAGTAACTGAGTAGATCCAACTTGTCTCTTGTATCGCTACTTTTTATAAATCCAGCATGTATTTCTCGTAACACCGCCGTACCTCAACATCTTCTTCCAATCTGGTCAATCATTCCCCCGTAGAACTTACACAACATATTCATGAGTGAAATCCTACCGTCCCCTGTCCGGCTTTTTTCATATTGGTAAAATAACACTCATTATCGATCCTTCTGACAACTGCCTTTTTCGCAGCCATATATCATTTATAATATGCATAAATTTTCTCCAAATTGCTTCTGGTGACGATCTCCACCCCTTTCTTTGGTTTGCTTTTAGTTCTATGCAGCTCCTTCTAGCTAAACTATTATCTTTCTTCCTCTAGCCCGATTCGGCTTTGCTCTATTATCTTTTTCCTCACTCCTCTTTCCCTCCTAGCAATTTCATAAAATAACTAATCCATTCTGCTATGTCTATGGCCTCCGCCACCTTATCAATTCTCCCTTTTCTCCTTCTCATGTACTCCCATGCCCCTTCTCTCCAGTTAGACCTTTCATTACTTCCAGGTCTCGTAATTGCTGTTCTCAGTGAGCTCATACCTTCTACATGTGTTTCTACCTTTCCTTGCCTTAGCTCTCTCTTCACCATTCTACATACATCTGTTTCCTTTTTCTTCTTTACTATAGCTTTTACATATGTATTATTTTCCCCCATTCATTACTTTTTAACGCCATGTGGTATCTCTTCCTCGTCACGTCGTTCCATACAGTTCTTTAATCTCTTTAGACTTCTTGCTATGCCCATTTTCTCCTATTTACAATTAAAGCACAGTCTGCGACAATTTATTAACTATGTACACCATAATTTCATTTTAGCTCAAGACTTCACAAGCAAGAACAGAATGTGATGAACTGCCGGAACATAGGGGCCTTCTTAGTAACAAAGATGTTGTTAAAGCAACCACCGTCATCCAGGCATTATTCAGGGGATACATAGTACGGAAGCAATACCAGTATTTACAGAAAAGGAAAAAGAAATGTTTCATAGAAAAACTGTTAACATTAACAGAAGACGAGGAGAACTTGCTTGAAGAAAATGATGAAGCAAATGTAGTTGTACTAACACAACCCATATCATATAATAATCAAAGTACCGAAGATAAGTCACTCGCACGATGTTTAACAGAGGTAGAAACGCCGTTGGAATATAAACTTTTGTCACAACTGACAAGGAGCGTCTCGGTTCCCAACTATGGAGAGTATTTTCAAGTCGAAGATTTGGATAGTTTTCCGAAATCGAAAAAAGGCACCACATATACGAGTATGATGAACTTAACTGAAAGCATAGAAGATTTAAGTAATATAAACGATGCAAAGTATACTATAGAACGTGTTCTTCCAAAGGTCGGGGAAATTGTAGACGAGGAAGTAAAAGCAAATGCAATTGAAGTGTCACATAGAGACGTTATTGAAAGTTGGGAGGATAATCAGGCGATTAGCAATGTAAATAAAAGAAATCTTCTAGAACCAGTGGCTGAAACGAAAATATTAGATGAGTTTATTAATAATTCAAAGAAGGTTGATGAATATCTAGAAACTGGTAAGGGAACTATTGAATTACCTGTGGTGAACCAAATTGACTTAGGTATTTTAGGATATCAAAGCGAAGAAAAGTATGTAAAATGTAAGGAATCAAATAATTCTGAAGCAAGCACTTTCACGCAAAGAAAAAGATCCAGCATTGTGGAGATCGATAAAGCGAATGCACATGAAAATATTAATCAAAAATTGCACACGGTTGAAAATTACGAAGGCAATAAAATTGAAGAATCTACAATTCAAGAATTGGAACGAAAGAACGTTGATAATACTTCTACTCCTCTTGGTTACTTGCTAGACAATGGAGATAATTATGAAACTGAGGGAATTATTGATCATAAAACACTAAACTATTTAAATAATGTAAATTCAGAAGGAAACATTGCTAGGAAGAGTGATAATCTAATTGAAATTGACGAATCAAATTTGAAAATAGTTGAAGACAATATTACTGAAGGAAAACAAAATATGCAAATATGTAATAAAAAGGGAAGGATAATAAATGGACAAAAAGAAAATCAAGAAGTTGTTCACGCTGAACATCGACGTGACGAAAATATAGAATTTAAAGAAAACGATAATAAAAATAAGGAAAAAGAAAACTTAAGTGTTATCGGCACGAAAATGTTGGAAGAAACAAGTGAAAGAGATGATAACGAATCTGAAAAAAATGCGGGACACGCAAATGATAGCCCAAAATATGAAAATGAAAAAACGACACTTGTGAATAAATTGAAACTTATTAGAGAAGAGCACGAGATGGAAGATAATAACATTATAAAAACTGACCAGAAAAATGTAGAAACGAACGCTATACAAAGTACTCAAACATCTATAGACGAAATTCCAGAAGATTATTTTAATGCAGCTGTGGCAGCGACAACCATTCAAAAGGTGTATAAAGGTTATCGCGTACGAAGAGATTTGAAGAAAGAAAATGCTAATGACGTTAGATGTATCAGCACTGGAAACACTAAAGCTGGAGGAGATATTCTTACAAATGTTGTTAAAGATTCTGACAATGAAGAAGTAGCTACCGATAAAAAGCTTCCTGATTACAAAATTGTAGAAGAGAGAGTAATTATTAATGAATTTGACAACGGTGTTAGCCATGGGTTTGTAGAAATTATGGAGGATTCGGCAGCTGACAATAACATTGGACAAGATGGGAAGAACAAAGAACATTTAGTTTTTAAAAGTACAAGCAATAATGGGTCAACATCAAAAAGTGTTATAGGAGATGAGCTCGTAATTACAGATCAAGATAAAGCAGCTACTATCATTCAAAAAAAATTTAAAGGCTATCTCGTAAGAAAATATTTGCAGAAACAGAATACTAGTGGCAACATAGAAAATCGAGAAATTATTCATACATATAATTTACATGAACGAAATATGGTTGCGAAAATTGAGAATAGAACTGACATTTCGCAATCGCAAACTAATGGCAATAAAGAGGTAACCGAAGGATCTGAAGAAATCTTGAGAGAGACTGTGGCTGCGAAAAGTGAGAATACAAGGGACACATCTCAAACTAATGCCAATATGGAAATAACGGGAGAATCTGAAAAAATCTTGTTAGCGAACATAATTCAAGACTCAAGAAGAAATAGTGAATGTAAAGAAAATACAATTACAAGTGAAGATATATATTATGAAGGCGCACGTGACACAACGCAAACACAATCTAATGGCAATAAAGAAATAACAGAAGAATCTGAAAAAATCTTGATAGAGAACCAGATTCAAGGCTCAAGAAGAGATAGTCAATGTAAAGAAAACCTGGGAAATACAGTTATAAGTGAAGATATATTTCATGAAGGCATACGTGATACACCGCAAATACAAAATAATGTCAATAAAGAAATAACAGAAGAATCTGAAAAAATCTTGATAGAGAAACCAATTCTAGACTTAAGAAGAGATAGTGAAGGTAAAGAAAACGTGGCGAATGCAATTATAAGGGAATATATATATCATGAAGGCACACGTGCCACATCGCAAGCACAAGCTAATGGAAATAAAGAAATAACAGAAGAATCTAAAGAAACCTTGATGGAGAACCCAACTCAAGACTTCAAGACAAGAAGAAACAGTGAAGGTAAAGAAAACATGGAAAATGCCATTATAAGTGAAGATATATTTCATCAAAGCATACGTGACATATCAGAAACAAAAACTAATGACAATGAAGAAATAATAAAAGGATCTGAAACAAATTTCCTAGAGAACCAAAATCAAGATTTAAGAAGAAATAGTAAAAGTAAAGAAAAAGTGGGACATGCAATTACAAGTGAAGATATAGGTCATGAAGGCACATATGATTTACATGAACGGAATATGGCTGCGGCAAATGACAATAAGGGAGACATATCGCAAGCACAAACTAATGACAATAAGGAAATAACAGAAGGATCTGAAGAAATGTTGATAGAGAACTCTATGCAAGACTTAGGAAGAAATAGTGAAAGTGCAGACAACGAGGGATATACAATTACAGATGTATCAGATGAAGGCAATAATGAAACAACAAGCAATACTGTTAGTGGCAATTTAGAAAATCATGATGAACGAAGTATGGTTGCTAAAACTGAGAATAAAAAAGAAATAACTAAAGTATCTGAAAAAATCATGCTGGAGAACGAAAGTCAAGCCTTAAGAAAAAATAGTGGAAGTAAAGAAACCGTGGGAAATCCAATTATAAGTGAAGATGAGTGTTACAATGCAAAATTGCACTCAGAAAATAATGCAGTAGATAATAGATCACTTGGAGGAAACAATGATTGTTTTGTAGAAGAAGAAAATGCAATCAAGGACCACGAAATAGTAGGTGAGATATTGGTTGAAGATGAAGAAAGTCAAGACACAAGTTTTATTAGTCAACTATCCGACGACGTACACATTAAAGATCTAGTGCTGCCTATAAAACTAGACTTGCAAAATTTGAAACAGACATTATGTAAAGGTATGCCGCTTGAAGCAACGAATGAAGATACAGAAAATGATCATGTAACACATTTAGCGAAATCTATCAAGAATGGTGTAATGAAACTACAAGAGACGCTTTTGGATAACTTCTCAACCAACGAGGCGAAATCAATTATCCCATTCGAATGTACAACAAGCGATAAATCTCAAACACCCGATGCAGAAGGTGCTCGTAAAAACAGTGCCTGCGAAATTTCAACTCCTAATGATTTACAAGGTGATTTTTTAAACAAAGCATCTTTACACATACCAGATGCATGTATTGAAACAAATTTAATTAAACAAGCAGGCGCGGATAATGCAAAACAAATTGAGCAGAGTAATAATAACAAGCAAATAAATATAGAAACGGGTGGTATGGCAGTAAACAATGATTTAAACGCAGACACGTGTAATAAATATTCGAATGACCCGATTCCTTGCGACTTGGTGATGTTTGAACAGTTTAGTAGACCTGTTAGCAAAGAATCTACAATTTCTAATGAATCGATTGATACAGTCATTTTTATTAATCCCACCCGAATAGACAATGAAACAGAGGCGGAGTGCAAATCACTGAATGAAGACCATTTAAAAAATCAAGTAATCGAATTTGAAACGAACAATTTGGATGTAACGCCGAGAATGGAACAAAATGTGTCAACAATTACCGACGATAGATCGAACAACCATGAAGCAAATGAAGATTTAAATTCAAAAACAACTAATTACCACGATTCAACATTTGACAATAATACCAAAATATACGAGAAAATTAACACTACTCCTTCAAATTGCTTAGTGGAAGATAATACATTAAGTAAAGACGTATGTAATGTAATGTCAGATATACAAGGCGCCCAAAGTGAACAAATAAATAAAACCGAAAATGGTGAAAACGCTTTTATTGACAACAATGGATGTAAAAATATTTCCGACGAACAGGAAGAAGTGATTCAAAACGAAACTAATGTTATAGAATTAACGAATTTGTCAAAATCTGATAACAATGATGAAAGAAGTAAAGAATCTGTCAGGGGGGAAATTCAAAGTGAAGCAGCGACTATTACAAACGCAGGTAATCAAGCTTTAGATAAGAAAACGAGCAGTATAGATACTGAAATAACGCAATATCTAAAAACTATAACTGAACCAATTAGAATAGCATTTTCAACCGACAAAATTCCATCTAAAGACACACAAGAAACGCATTTGGCAGCTTTAAAAACACAAGAAATCATCAATCAAAAGTCGATTTACGTTCCTTTACGTGATTATAGTACCGAAGAATTGTCAACTAAAGATTGTGATGAAACTGGTGATGATTTTATAATACAAAAAGAAGGAACCATTGGTGATGCCAATATTGTTAATGCAGTCTCAAACTTCGAACAATCACAAATATACACAAACAGACAAAATAATATAACTAAAGAGGAAATGTTAGGTGCAGTTGCGCTTGAAAATGAAAAAAATAAACAAAGTTATGGAAATAAAGCTGTAGATAGCCTTACTGTAATTGACCATGAAGAGAAGAAAATCGTAAATGAAGAATCTACTGATATGATTGACGACAATCGCAGAGGAAATACAAATACTTTAGATACAAAAATTGAAAAATCCATAGAAAACATTGACAAAGAAATAACCACATATTTAAATTCAATAATTGAACCTATAAAACAAGCCTTCAGTACAAACAATAGTCAAAAAGTTTCCGACGATGTACCAAAATCTGAAGTGAGTTATAATGAAGAGCCTAACTATGTGTATATACCTTTAAAAAATTACGATGATCGTGAAGTACATGACATTGACTTGACTCAGTTGGATAATATTAAAGAAACAAATTCCACACATGTGGAACAAAGCTTAAAATATACGAATGAAGAAAGAATTCTGGAAATTTCTGGAAATAGTCGGGAACCTGACCCGATATTGGCAGATAAAATAACCGACATAAGTGCAGCGCATCAAGACGATATGAAAAAACAACATTTTATACAAACCGAAAAAGAAATGAGTGGTCCAGGACAAACAGCCAGCAATAGGGAATATTTTTATTCAAACAATGTCGAAAAAAATATGCAAATAGATATAGGCGCAGTTTCTGGAAATAATAGTGGAAAGTCAGAAATCAAATCTTTAGAAGAAATGGCAGAACATCAAAGCGAAGATTGGTCCCATGTAACGCATTTAGTTAATGACACAAGCAAAGAAGGTAATTTTTATAAAACGCCAACGACACCCCATAAACCTGAATTTTCAGAGATCACCAAAGACGGCAAGTTCGACAAAACTAATTTGAACGAGGGAGAAACACTACTAAACAGCAGCGAATTTCATGATGGTGTTTTAGTCAATCAGCAAGGCCAGTCTGTTGTTGAGGCTGGGCCCCAAGAAAGGAGCACTGCAACATCAACTGTTGGGCTACATTCAGGAGAATTACACGACAGTATTTTACCAATAGTTCTGCATCTCAACGGCGCCCCAGGTCAAGTATTTGTAATAATCGTAAGTAAAATTCACCGATCGTTGTTGCCACTTAGTCCATCACTGGGCCAGATTCACGCTTTTGTTTGGCTTCGTTCATTAAGCACCTATGACTTTGTAGGAAAATTTAAATGAATGAATTCATTTAAGCGCCGGGGCATACTTAAAATTAAATGATCAATTTCTGCTTGCCTCATGGATTCCCATAATTAGACCCCTTTCAAAAGGAGTTAATTGATTGTAATGTTGATTACGACGAACGGGGGGCATGACAACGACACAAGTAAGGTAAATCAACGTCTAAACTGTTGCATTAAGTTTGTCTTACACACGAGAACAAAAAATGTACCTTAATCAAATTAACACGAGACAAAAAACAAACCAAAAGTTTGCTAGTCATGATGAAATTCTAATCACTTATTCCTTCATTTGAGATGTATATATGTACCACCAAAGTTCGCACGATCATCCCTTCTGGGTGTTCTGCTTTTTTTGGCGATCAGTGTATTATGAAATTGAATTTCTCTTAATAGCTAACTGCTGTAATGTCAGTTGTGGAGGAAATTACTGGCTATATTTTTACTTACACATTATATAGTTAATTTTATTTAACGTTTTTAGTTGAAGGAAGCACTTCGAAATATGAACATTCGTCAGTAGCGATTAATGGCCACTACATGTAAAGGTATTTCAACAACTAAGGTTCTTGGTAATCGCTACTGACGAAGGGTAATAACCCAGAAACAATATTGTCTAGCGATCCACCAGTTAGTCATGGACCTATTTTAATTAATGTTCACTGCACCATTGAGGTGTAAGATTCGACCATCTTTCGTGTATATATACATTGACATTGAACTTGTATAAGTTGAACATTGTTTGGTTACTTAAAATTAATATAAAACTACATTAATAAGATAAAAACTAAATTAAAACTATAAATTAGTGTAACATGCACGTGTTTACTTAATGGTGGAAAACAGCTGTTTTTCACCATTCTCCAAGTTTTTCTATCCGTTTCTCTATTTCGGTGGCATCCCGTATTATTCTGCTGGTGAACTGTTGCATGGTAGCTATTGTCCTTGTGTTGTCGAAGTCGATGATATGTCCCGTGTCTATGAAATGGCTAGCCAAGGACGACGACGAATCTCCTTGTTTTACGGCGGTAATGTGCTCTTATTTGCGGATTTCGATCCGCCTATTGGATTGACCGATGTATGTCTTCTCGCAGTTTCCACACGGTATTTGGTATACTCCCTGCGTTTCTAATGGAATTTTCGTTTTTGGATGCCGTAGCATCGTTTCTATCTTCCGGTATGGAGTGAACGTTGTATCGATGTTTTGTGTGCTAACGATCCTGCTATCAATAATCTATAATGGCTGCTGGTTTTTCTTCTTCCTTTTCTTCATCCTAGGTTCGTCCGGAGGGGTCTGGATGCTCTGAGAATTTCCCGTTTTGAGAATCCATTCTGCGCCAGTACTTTGTGTATATTGTGCATTTCTTTGTTTTTGCTTCTGCCATCGGCTATCCTTTCTGATCTTGTTATTAATGTTCTTGCTACCGAGTGGAGTTGTGCCCGGTGGTGGTGTGACTGAGCGTTGAAGTATCTGTTGGTGTGAGTCTTCTTCCTGTATAATGTATGGTCGAGACTCTTGTCGTATCTTTTCATTACCAATACGTCCAGGAACGGTAGCTGGTTGTCTACTTCCACTTCCATGGTGAAATTTATAGCTAGATGTTGCTTATCGAGGTGCTCCAGAAACCTGTCGAGTTCTTCTCTTCCTTGTGTCCATACTACGAAAGTGTCATCCACGTATCTCAGCCACACATTTGGTTTTAACTCGGCCGTCTCTAGTGCTGTAGTCTCCAGTTCCTCCATGAATACGTTGGCTATCACAAGTGATAGTGGTGATATCATGGGTGCTCCACTGGTTTGTCAAAAATACGTATTCTTGACGCAATGCTTTACTGGTCCCATGATGTGTTCCGGAGGTTGGTATTTCCGTTCCAATATCTTTATCGTGTCGTTTACCGAGACTTGTGTAAACAGTGATACTACATGAAAGCTTAAAGCAAAAAGGCTAAACTGCACAGTAACCGTTGCTTTCTTACTTATCTGTGCTTCTTGGTTCTCGATTTGCGAACCGCGTTGCGGAAATGTTCCCCGAAGGGACGCGTCGACGTTCCGGTAGAGTCCCATCTGCCATCTTCAGGAAGCTCTTCTAGGTCTCGCTGACTTAGAAGAACTGACGTTCGGAGTTACTCGTTGATCCTTATATTCCGGTTTGTCGTTGGGGTTGACTACGCTCGACTGCTTCCATTTTCTCGGCTCCTGGTTAATGGACCTTGGTGTGGTGGACGTGCGATGAAGTGTGACGGTTCCTGTGGCGCTGTCCTTTGAGTACTTGACAGCATATAATTTATCTGCTTCCCCACAGCTCCATATAACAACAACAAAATTGTGCATCCCCGTTAAATTTAAATCTTTTTACATACATTAACAAACCCTGTAAAACGCAACATTTTCATACACGTTCAATAATTGGTTAATTCATATAAAACAATTTATTGGTGATAGCAATCTTGAACTAATGAAAATATACCTCCAAAAATATCCTTTATTAATTTTTTTCGTCTTTTTGTCGTCATTTTGTTTTTGTACATATGTTTTTGTTCCTCACTTAAAAAAACCCTCTATCAATGATACGTTCCCTATTGTGGGTCTGTTCATTTGTGCACATTCACCTTTACATCGACCAAAAAACTGATTTATTACACTCTCTAAAAATCGAGAACAGACATATTTGAGTCGGAAGTTGCATTCTAAGTGGTGCGTAAGGTAAGTGCGCATTAACATATTTACGTGATAGACTTGAAAAATGTTCGCGTTCAACCCTTTGAATACCTCTGCTCTAACTGGTTCAGTACTTAGATTCAGATTCAACCATACTCTATGTTGCATCTACCTGGAATATGTTTCCAATATCTTTCATACTTTTTTATATGACTGGTTCCTTCTGCAGAGTTGCACCCAAAAAACTTCCAACAAACGTTACTTTTCACAACATTGTTTAGTTGGTCTAAATCTAAAGTCAGAAATAATAATAATAATAATCTACATGAATTATATTAGCCAGGGAAGTTTGGAGCAGTTTATGAAAAAAAAATTAGTTGGTTGCATTATTTCTTTGTTAGTTTCAGTTTGTGGGAACGACTTGTTTTGATGATATTTAATGCACAATAATAGGTATGAACAACCTTAATACAATTTCTAAATATGATCGAAATGAACGAGTTAAAGAGATTTTTTGAAGATAGTGTAATTTTCTATTTTTATTTGCAATTAAAAATCTGCAGTGGTCTGCACTGAACTTAGTTATTTTCGAAAAACTTTTTAAATTAAAGTTGTTTAAAATGAATATCAATATCTTTAACTTTTATAAGAACATTTTTTTTTCGAAAACTCGTACCGTTTTGGAGATAGGATCACTTCCTGTTGAGATATTGCTTTCAAAATAGAACGTTTTGTTTCCTGCTATATATTTAAATCTTAAGTTCAGAGTTTCATAATTCTAGCTATAATCGTTTAGGCGCTAGAGCGCAAAGACACACATAATCATTCAAAAATAGTCATAATCGATTCAGGGGACCTCAAAATGGAATATCCGTTAAAATGTTCATGATCACTTTTATCATGAAAAGTATAAGAAAGTAAAAAGATAAAAATTAAAAATAGCCTATGTGCATCAAGTTAAGAACTTAAGTTTTCAGTTTTTTCATGTCATTTCAATTATTTTTCTTAACTCTCCTTGCCGCTCTATTAAATAAAACGAATTTATATATAGTATGCAATTAAACAACAAAATAAGGTGATTACTCTTACATAGTTTATTTTTTTCTATTTTCAGTTTATGCTGACAGTGATTTAGTATAGTTTTGTTTCGTATCTAATGTAGCAATTTTATGTAGCAATGATCCGAGTTTTAAATATTTCAGTCATGTTATGTAACTGTGCTTGATACTATCGGATTCAGAACTTGTTTTAATTATGCAAGAAAGTCAAAGATGATACCAATGAGCTACTATATAAAATTGATAATGAGATGATAATGAATCGCGACCTCAATGTAGTTTAGTAGGAACTTTATTTGTCATGCCATTAACGAATAACACGTTTTTCTTAATTCATATATTTTTTTAGTGATCATACGCACGCGTTTCGCACGATAGTCCAAAAATACATGGACGTTGCGAAAAATGTATGACGGTGGTTTCGTTGGTTATAGCAGGTGTTGAGAACATGACGTCGACAAAGCTTGCAAACGACGGAGCGCAGGCGTTCCATAAAGTTGAATCGGCGCGTACAAGTACTTCGGAAGCGTCTCAGATCGATCGCGACCACGAAATGGATGTAGAAAAACGCAACAATTGCACGATTGTTAAGAAGAAGAACATGGAAATCGAAGCGGCTACAAAGATACAGGCGGGATTCAGAGGCTATCAAGTGCGAAAACAACTAAAAGACAGAGTGAGTACTAAACGTTTATTTCAAGTTTATAAGCTAGCTGTTTTACATTTTGTTTACGACTCGTCGAACAAGTGAATTTTCAGAATCAGTCTCGTTTGTAAAATAATGAACTTTTGAACATGCGTACTTTACACTGTTTATTATTTCTTTTTGATTTTATAATTATTGTTAACTAAGGTTAATTTACAAAAGTACAAAAGATAGCGTTCAGTTCAGTGATCTTATGATATTTCAAAATATCACATAAAATAGCAATTATTATTAAACTGCAATATTGACGAATAGCATTGAATTTATTAATTCGCTGTCATTCAAGAGCATCTGTTTCACTTTTGATTATTTCTAAAAACCGTGTACTTAATTGCGGATAAGGAAAGGTGGGAGTTATAGTTCAATTACACAAGACCACCATCTTGCTATATTGTGTTGAGAGCATTGCTACATAATATCTATATGAAACTGTTATTAATGGCCTAATTTAATGTCATTTATAATCGTCCAAAATCGATTTTGATTTCTACAGAATTTAAGGTAGTACTTAGATATTAAAAAATTCAAAAAATTCTTGGAAATTTGAGGAATGCTAGTTTGTGATGGAATAATGATGTTTCACTGAATAATTTAGTAGTTATGAAATTATGAATTTAATGTGGTCGCTTTTGGGAAAACAGCATCTGCAAATGTTAATTGTTGTAAAATGAATGGAAAAAAACGCCATAAATTCAAAAAATATTATATTGTCAAGATTGTTATGCTAAGTTTTAAGTGAATCGAATGAGTAATTTTCGAGAAATTAATTAAAGTAATGAGAAATACTTTGGTATACCGTGGTGTAAATATATGCTTATGGGCGGTTTCTTCACCTCTGGATAAAGTTATTCGGAAGATAGCCTTTAGCATTGATTATCTGTGGAATAACTGTATCGGTTATTCTAGTTTTTCTTTTTATTTTTATTAAATAATATTGATGATTAATTCATGTTGTCAATGGTTTTCCTCTGTGTAAATCATGTATTGTCAAACTGTATTCCATGTAATTTTAAAAACACAATCAGGAGGTGGGAAACAGACAAATTGAATTGATGTGGTGACACACATCAACATATCTAAATTTAACACATCAACATAAATGAATCTATTTTACTAAGTCTTATTTGTACATTTCCTTCGAAAAAATGACAAATGTTCATTGTTCCATATCGAACTTGGCTGACTAGTCAGCCGAATTAAACGAGATTTGCCTTGAACGACGTAGGTATGCTCTATTGTTGGTCAAGCTTCTGCCAGTTTCCTTCAAATACTCATATTCCTTCATTGGAGGTAAAGTCTTATGAATGTCATTCACTTTCTCCAATCGCATCCAATGTTCAATTTGGGGAGCGAATAATACCAAGTGTAGTATCGGTAAATGACTTTGCGAACAGGTTGCATTTCAGATTGTAGACTGCAATGCAACATTTATAGTCAACATATGGCAGCCATTTATGCTGCTCTATGCTCTATGCACGGGTAGCTTCGAGGCTTTCTTCTTTGGCTCAAAATTATCTTTGGTGACTGGGATCGCTAGTCCTGTTAATAGTCCACGATTATACTTATACGTGTTGTTCGAGCGTTTCAAATTATCATTGGGTATAGCAGCCACCTTCGAGATCGAAGCTTCATGGTGACGGTAGTCATGGTGCGGGAGATGTTTGTTAGAGGTATAAAAATAATAAATACTGTCAGTCACGTTTTATGTGAACTAAAAATAAAACCATTTAAATATTTTGTACGACGTCATTGATTCACCTTCTGTCCACACATTTTCAAGCTGTAAAACAGTACACGTGTTTACACAGTGTTTCCTCCCTACGACGAAGTGCTGTACAAAGTTTCTTCCACGTATTTCGCCTTTTCTTACAAACAGGATCTTGATATGGCAGTTTTTCGCAATTTTTGATGAATAGCCTGCTCCAAAGTTCTTCTGAGCGTGCGACACGTGCAAAACGATAATTAGCAGAGGCAGTATGGTTGTGGCATCTCGCTGCTATTGAAGAATTCAAACTTTTATTCCTATAACTTAGGCTCCAGATGAAAATTTTTGGGCATTCTTTATAAAAAATATCCTCAAATAATCTTTAATCGTGCAAACCACCCGGGATAATTGTGCGGTCGTAATTTTCCTTATCTTGAATGTAATCATACCATTCTCCACATACTATAAAGGTCACTAATGGTCAAAGACATGATGAGTTATGGATCGAATTGCAGCTGCCATATCTTTGCTTGTTGCCTTTGTTTTGTACTAAGGCGTAAAGTGTCTATGGAGACAGGTTATCGTATCGTTAAGTCAGTGTGTTTTTGCTGATTGTAAAGTGTATTCTTTAAACCAGCCATATGGTTTATATCCGATTGCTTTAAGATATTGTCCTTACTTGCAGCTCGGCAGGCAGCGATAGTACAGCTGTCGTCACCACGCCCAACTCAATGTTTTGCTCTTTCAAAACTGGGCTTTCTACAATCAATTTTTTTGTTCCTTGGACTTGGCGGAACAATTCCTACAATCATGGTCCGGAGTAATAAAATTCGCATCAGAGTTTGTATTCGCCGTCATTAAATCTTGGGGATACATCATCGGCGATCGAAGAATATTGTTCGCGGTTTATAAAGTTGGACTAAAAGCCTAAAAAGCCTAAAAGTACAAAAACCAGAATAATGCCTATCGAAAAACAAGAAAATACATGGCTAAGTTCAAACCGAAGTAATCAAAATTTTCCATCCGTTCAAATCCTACTACATATATACATAGATTTCTTGATGACTTCGATATTTCCTTTGGTCATTTTTTGCGGCTGCGTCTTTAAGTTTCCTTGGCGACCGCTGTTGCCCCAATTTCGCTTCCATATTACTTGAATATCTTGAATTCTGGACATGAAATATTCATGCATGCGCATAGTTTGCTGAGGTATGTACGTCCAGCCCATTTCGCTATGCAATGCTTCTGAAATAAAATATACAAATTCTGTAAATAACAAGCGTCCATATTGTGTAATAGTACAAAAAGTTAATATTGTCAGTAGAACACGTATCTACTTCTGTATACTAAGCAATGTTATGATAAAGCAGATTTATTCTGAATTTCAGATTAGGATTCTACTTAAAGTTTTGTATACTGTGCATATTTGCCGAATCATATCCAGGGAACAGATACAAGCAAACATTTCTAAAATTTTATTCGTTCGTGTTTTACTGCTTCATTAGTCTACAACTTCATCAAAATATCAGTTGTCACTTTAAAATAGTGTTTACAAAACATATTTTATTAATTTAAGACCCTAGAAAGGTATCTTGTGACGTGAACAGTCAGTCGTTGAATGAAATACTTGTAGCAATGTTACAAAGGATTTGTTCAGTGTCATTTGTCATGTTAATGTTCATTACTTGATGAGGATTTCCAAAAATGTGTCGCAAAAATTTTAATATTGTTAAAAGGGTCTTATCCATCGACTGACCGCTCACAATACAAGCTAAGTTAATATGATCTAGGAGTGTTGATTTAATGCACTAGTTATTATTTAGATTGATGATGCAATTTATACTTCACTTCACTTTGCATACATGATGACATCAAGAACAACTGCGCTTGTTAATAATTAATATTTACTTATACAAATATTAAGAAAACCAGAATTGGTTCACGGTATTCTATTAACAGATAATAGGATTTTGGAATTAAATTCAATGTGACAAATCAGACGTTATTTTCATAACTGCCTTGATAAATTCTAGAATACATGTACAAGTATATACTTAATATAATTTTAAATTTGTTGTTTAAGTTTGCTTTCACCAAATCAAAAATCTCCAATTCGGAAACTTATATTAATGAAAGTGTGTTCACGGCGGGCGGTTTATTAACATGAATCGGTATTCGAAAAATTCAATGTGTTGCTTCGGCTATTTTCAGGCTCAACCTTGATCCGCAATCCAAGTTTTCTATTTTCCAAGTTGGCTATTTTCGACATTTCTCCGTCATACGAACGAACACAAATGCGAAATGCACCGAGGTTAAGTAAATGTAATGGGATGTGATCGAAAAAACGCTCATTCGTTTTAATGAAGCCACATGTGTGTCTATTTATTTACTGATTGCATTGTCGAATCGAGATCGCTACGTGTTGACGCCGACAGAGAGAAAGCGATTCTGTAATTTTTATTCGTTTTTAATTTAGGATAATACACGCATCCACACGCAATTTCAATTGGCTTTAAGCAAACAATGTCGTTCTTATTTACGTGGCATGTTGATGTACGAGCGCTCTAGATATAATAGTACAGTTATTAAAATAGTATCTAAAATGCAACAAAGGTCACGAAAAAAAGAAATACAAAAAGTATGCGGATTTCACGAACCGTACAATATGGCCTAAACGTTTCAAGATTATCATAGGAAAAGACACTCGTACTATCGCAAACATATGTCCCGGTAATAAAACAAGTACATTCCGAATTATCCGTTTTAAAAATAACGGGGATCGACCATAAAATGCCAATATTACGTTCGCCGATACACCGGTTGCTATTATGTTTAAAAATACGATTTAGTTTTAATGAATAAATGTAAATTTCTATTACTTTGTATTTAAAAATATTTCTTTGATTTATTTATTACTTTTCAAATCATTTAATCAATTAAGTAGATACAAATATAATTACATATGATAATTCCGTCTGATACATTTTGCCAACCAGTAATTTTTCTCTTCTTTGAAGACTAATAAAAGTATTGAAATAAATGCACTCACGCGCCGTCACTTAACGCGAGTACCCCTTTAGCATAAATTATGCTTTTATTCAGCATATGGTGATACATACCAACTTAAAACGATCCCTTTATGAGCTCACGAGATCATCATGCATACGTTTACTGAAGATAGAATAGAATAGCAGACCTCCGTAATTGCATAACAGCAGGTGGGGGCATCGACGTCTACATAACGTTAATGCTCCGTTGTAATATTATACATGTCTGACATATTTTCATTTTAAACACATAAGGAACCAGGTTAGTATCGTTTTAAAAAGTGCTCCCAAAATTCAGTTTAAAAACAATTAATAAATGTTTTGAAATCGATAAGAAATCGCAACATGAGCATAAAGACATATTTACATGAAAATTAAAAAAGAAAAAGTAACCTCCAAACATAAAACGTAAAATAAATATTTCTTGGGGACCCATCTGGGATTTAAAAACTTCAAACTACATAAAGGTAATCCCCCCCCTCTCTACCTGCGTTTGGCAGAAAAGAATTGTGTTAGTTTAATGGTAGTCATAAAGACATGTGTTACCCGCGGAACGTTTCATTCCTTACAAATAAAAGTAAAAAGGGGCAAGGCAATAGAAGTTGTGCTGTCCGAAATATCTTCAATTTTGGAAGGTTAACTTAAAGTTGTTGCACTGATGATTGGCTGAAATGCTTCAACTAATTCCAGTGCAAAGTGGGGGTAGGGTACAATCTAGAGCGTCATCTTGATAAGCTTTAGCGTAATGACAAAGGTGGTAGCAATAATGAGTGTTCTAACTGGAACCGCTAACATTTATTTAAGCAAAAGGACATAAATATAACTGTATTTCAAATCAAAATAAAATGTATAAACTGTCTAACCGCAACGATGAACGTTAGGTAACTGAATGCATAAAATTTACCGTGAACTCC
The DNA here is from genome assembly GCA_959613385.1 of Geotrupes spiniger. Taxonomy (NCBI): domain Eukaryota; kingdom Metazoa; phylum Arthropoda; class Insecta; order Coleoptera; family Geotrupidae; genus Geotrupes; species Geotrupes spiniger. The sequence continues at coordinate 49,722,740 of OY390733.1, read as the reverse complement.
AGTCCATTGTTAGCGGACTGCGCAGGCTAGACGATGAAATAAAAATAAAATGCGTTTACCTTTACATTTGGCTACTACGGAAGTTACAGTGAAAATGTTCATGGTAAAACATACAGTGAAAATGTTCATGGTAAAACAAAGATGTTTAAAAACTTTACATTAACAGTGCTCTTACAATGGCTGGTTTAAATATACATTTATCTAAAATAGATTCGTGATAACGGTATTAATAGTATACAAACATCCGGAACAATAACCCACTTCAGTTTTGATTGCACGAGGGTTTATTCAATGCCTTTGTCAATTATCCAATACGATTCCAGTGGCACTAACTTGAAGTATGGCAGTGATGGGTTCGGTAACGGAGTCACCAAATGAACGCTTGTGTAACGGTCACACGATAAACGTAAGCGGATAAGCAAATAAGGGGTATCTCACAAAAAAGGCAAATCAGAGCCTGAATTTTCCACAACAAAATACGTTCAATATCAAGCGATATTAAACGGTTGCATACAAATAAAAAAAAATCATTATCTGGGTTCGATGATAAGCGACGCAGCATGGCGTACAATGTAAACCAGTGTTTCCAAAACCTATCTAAAACCCGACCACTTTTTGTTAAAAAAATTGTTCGCGATCTTGTCAGTAGCGATTACCAACCATCTACTTCTGAAAGTGGCAGCAATAAAAGAAAAACAGACTTTACAGCGATAAATATCTTAAATATGGTTTTACCGCTATTTCCAATAAACCACAATATGCTATTTGTTGAGAAGTCTTGTGAAAAGTAAGTATGGAGCCATCAAAGCTACTTCGACGTTTGAAAGGCAAATTTTTGAAAGAAAGCCGAACTTTCTTCACAAGCAGCAATATATTTTTTCATTGACAGCCAGTCCTAATTAAAAAGCATAATTAGCAAGTTATAAAGTTGCTTATCGCGTTGCCAAAACCTGATCACGCACACAATTGCTGATAAACTTATTTTGCCAGCAGCTGTTGAAATGGTACATAAAATATTTGGTTAAAAATGGGCTGCAAAGTTAAAAACAATACCTCTGTCAAATAATACCACCCGAAGAAGAATTAGCGATATGGCAGAAGATATTGCATATTGAAAAACGTTACAATGATGGCGGTCAGTAATGTCTTGCAGTGCTTAAAGTGTTATAAAAATGTGAATGAAACGGAAAAAATAAAGTGTGGAAAATGTGCAACAGGGATCCTGCACTATGCATGTGGTCCCTACAAATCAGCAGAACTAAAATTCCTGTGAAACGAACGGGAAACATGTTAAATGGTTATGTTGTGTGCTGTGATCGCAAAGAGCGCACAGAGGTAAGTGAAATCTTAAAAATTGTCAAAAATATGTATGCGAAAAGCAAGCAGTGCTTGCAGCGGAGTGCCGAACTAGAAAAAGTAATCAAAATACTAAATTACAACAACAAAGTGAGGTTATACAGGTGTTGCAAGAGAAAATCTACCAGTGGCGCAAACCTTTAATTACAGAACTCGATCAACAGGTAAAGCTCTGTAAGTAAAGAGACGGATTTAAATTTAAATTAAATTCCAACAAAGAATGCACAAAATATAAACGAAACTTCGAAAAAGTGTCGAAGCAATTGTAAATAAAGGTACCGAGGCGCAAAACATTCAGTTAGAGGAAAATGCTCTAAAACGTAATAATGATTTTAGCGAGGTGAAATATAAGAAACGTACATTAAGGGGAAAAAACAACAACACTACCTTAAGCAGGGCTAGAAAATCGTAAACAAATTTTTATATCGCAGCTAGAAAAAACTACTACTGAACAGCAAGTAAATGACTACCTTATTGACAATAATATTGCTGTATTGCATTGCATAAAATTAAACATATCCAATACCAATATAGCAGCATTCACAATTGCTGTAGAAGCGCATAAAGTGGAAAGCCTTTATGACGAACAGCTATGGCCAATAAACACAATACTACGCCTATATCAAAATTTTCGGAAAGTGGCCTCTCAAGACAGAATGGAAATCATAGTGCAAAAGTAGACATACTTAATATTTTACATCAAAATATCTAAAGTCTGAAAAATAAGACGGATGACATAAAGATCTTGGTTGATAGCTTAGAAGAGGAAGTACATATCTTGGCTCTAAATGAATATTGGCTGAAATCAGATAAGCAGCTCATAAAAATCGATGAGTACAACTGCTTTTCTACATCCACAAGTCACATGGTGGCTCCTGCATTTTTATGAGAGAGTCACTCCTATTTGAAAATCTAAACAGCATAGTAAATAGTAGTCTTGAATCGACCGTTGAGTGTAGTGGAATAAAATCAACTCTTTTGCAAACTGTAATACTAACTATGTACCGACTTCCAACGGGAGATCAAACATTGTTTCTGGTTTGGCTAGAATATATAGCGGTAAAATACCGTACCTATATGATACTTATCGTGGGCGATTTAATCATAAACTGATTGAACACTTCCGATATCAAAACCAACAATTTTATTGATTTATTGAGATCCCTTAATCTGAAACCTTCAATCACAGAAACTATGCGGGTTTATGAAAATTCGTTTACTTTAATTGATAATATTGTTGTTAATGTAGGAAATAATAAGAGTAAAAATATTTCCACGGGTCTTTCCGATCACATGGACTAATTTATATCAATTGAATGTAATTCGGAGATGCGTAAATATAAAACAAAAATACAAAGGAGAAAAATCTATACAGCACGTAAAATGAAGTCATTTTCTGCCAGAATGTCTACGTTACAGAGCATTTTACAATAACAATAATTGGCTCAATAATCAATTAAAACGCAAATGTGTCCTAAAGAGACAGCTTTATGAAGGCATGATTAAAAAATCTATACACCGAGAAATGTATACTTCCTACAGCAAATACTTAAAAAAGAAATAAAAAAAGACTAAATTTGAATACAACTCTAATTACATACAAAATTCCCAAAACAGCTATGTGGAACATGGTATGTAGGATAACCGGACCCAGAGGTTTTTAACTCTAGAACAGTTGAAACAGATGATATGCTTCGTGACATGAACCCATCAAAAGAAATTCACGAAAATATTATTAAAAGAAACCAACCAAAGATCGTGTTTTGAAGCTATAAACATAATTTGTACCTTGGAAGACACTTCTGCCGAGGGCCATGATGAGATTTCTGTTGCGATCATCAAAGAAGCAGCTCCTTTCATTGGTAACCACTTGTCGCACTTAATAAACCTTACTTTATGAAGTGGAGTCTTTCCAGAACCGTTAAAGCGAACGATCATCCATCGGATCCACAATGATCCGGTTAATACAATGAACTACAGGCCAATAGCTATACTATCAAACATATCCAAGATGTACGAAAAAATAAAATTAGTCAGATTAAATTCATTTCTGGAAACAAACAATATCTTGAGTGACAAACAAAGTGCCTATCGGAAACGGAAATCAACCAATATAACGATCCAGCAAGTGCTATTAGAGGTTTTGGGGGCTATGAATGAAGGTGAGCAGATCAGCGCGATGTTCATCGACCTTACGAAAGCATTTGACAGCGAAAACCATAGTACGCTCTTAAAGAAAATGGAAATTATGGGTTTTCGAGGGGCAACTCTGCACGTGATTAATTCATTCGTATATAGCTGATAGAAAATAATGCATAGTAGCATCAAATAAAAACAGAGTAAGATTATCTGCTATATGTAAACGATCTTCCTGAAATACAAAAAAATCCACAGCTTTGTTTGCAGACGACACATCTGCAGTTATAAAGGCAGCAAATAAGAATTTGTTGAATCACCTCATGGAACAGTCCCTAATAACAATGGAAACATGGTTCACACGAACTGATAATGTTTTCCACAACGCATGTAGACACCGTGAGCACCAAACACGAAAATCAGACACTAACTTCATGTGAGGACGTTCTCTTTCTGGGGATAAAAATTGACGCATCAATAAATTGGAAGTCGCAAATTGAATATCTAGCGGCTAAGCGGGGACCATTCAGCTACGCTCTTAGAATTACATCTTCATCAGTAAATCTAGTTACGAGTCTGGCTGTATACCATACTCGCGACTCACGACTCAAGTATGGGATTATATTTTGGGGCAATAGTGTGAATGTGAATCGAATATTCGTGCTACAGAAGAGATGCATCAGGAGTGTTTTCAAAATGAATGACAAAGACAAGTTTTTAAAGCAAATAAAATACATACTTTAACGGGATTCTACATAATGGAATGTGCAAAGTTCGAGAAAATTATTACAAGACTTTCCTAAAAAAATACGAACTCAATTACTGTCACAAGACACAGGGAACGAAAAATACTTATCTAAGTGCTTCGCTTATCTCATCAACAAAAATACAACAAATGTGGTGCACCAGTTAATAAAAAATTATAATTACATACCGCCTGATAGAAGAAATTCACCTGATAAACGTTTCAGACTTTACCTGGAGCGTCATTTGCTGAATAATCCATTTTATACACTGGATGATTTTTTAATAGTACTTTTTAAAATAAGTTTTAACATGTTGTATTGTACCACTATTGAATTTTTGTTATTAGTTTTAATACTTATATGTAATCTTGACTTGTTCCATACTGTATTAGTACCAAGGAATGAATTTTTTTCGTAATATTCTTCCTTTTGGTGTTGTGTATTGCTGCAGCAGACGAATCTACAGATATATCTAACTGTACCCAATTTATTACGTTTGTAAGATATGATACAAAAACTGGCATTAAAGAAGATATTTTATTTTGTTCCCCATTGGAGACCAATATCACCGAAAAATGTTTATTCGACATTTTTTTTATTCGAATAAGTAAATACGACACTGACTTTGGGAAATGCATTTCTATATGCACGGATAGCGCTGAAGCTATGACAGGCTATCAATCTGGTCTTATCGAGAAGCTCTTGCGTCAAAAGTTTTACCACCAGAAATGGACTGTATTATGAAAACCATAATTAATGTTGTAAATTCCATTAAGGGAAAAGCTTTGCAGACCCGTATTTTTGTGCGAAGACATGCTTTATTTGAAAATCTTCTTTGTCTTACCGAAGGTGGCTTTCAAGGGTCAATGTCACCCACAGGGTATCACGACCCACACTTTAGGAAACACTGATGTAAACGAATGAAGTCGTTAAACGCCGAAGAATTCTCAAAATTCACCACACAATAATAACTCTTCCGGGTTTTTGCGGAACTGCGCTTTTGTCAGATGGTGCAGTCATTAATGAACGTAAACTCGGCTACACACGATCCGGCAGGCTTGTAAGTTCGAATTGAACAGTCTGTTTCAGTATTTAAAATTGGTAGAAAAATGGAAGGAAATCGATCCTTCTTGTAAAAAGTCTGTTCTAAAAAAAAATATAATTTGCGGAGCAGTTTTCGCAAGGAAGCAAAAAAAGTGAAGGATTCAATAAGGACGGGGTTAGGTGCCGATGAAGTCTACCATCCCAAACCTTGATGTTTATTAAATGATTTATTAAAATTTGTGGAAGACCAAGACGTCCCTCGGAAATATCGAAACAATATCTCTGGTGAAGTGAGGTAAGTGACAGAAAGACTCAGTAGGTAATATGTTTTGTTTCTTTATTCAATGAAATAAAATCACACTCACAAGAAGAAAATAATTACATTGGATATTTCATTTATTCCAATAAATTTTCAATGGATGAATTTATCTTGCCAAGAAACTTCACCTTGATGCACAAAGTAACTCATAAAGGCCTCTCTAACTTCTTTTGCTGCATTCGCTGTATTTCCAAATGGTCTTCGTTGCAAGCTAGACATGGTACAATCTCGAGAATCTACTCCAAAATTTGTTACACCCTCCTCTGTATCATCATAGTCAAAGCATTCTGGCGGAGCATATGGTCTTGATGACTTAGCTATTAAAAAGTTATGTAAAATGCCGCAAGCCATTACAACGGATTCAATGTTCCGCGGTTCCAAATTAATGTAAGTGTGAAATATCCGAAATCTGGCTGCCAGTATTTCGAATACATTTTCCACAATACGTCTTGCTCGTGATAAGCGGCAGTTGTAATTTTTTTCTCCGTAGAATTTATGTCTGTCTGTCTAAAGGGTTTGATTCATTCGTTAATCTACCCTCAATGGAAATGCATCATCTCCTATAAATACATATGGAAGTATTCCGTATGGTTTCTTTTCCAGAAACTTCAGGAAATTGTTTCAGCAGATTACCGGTTCAACATTGTCGGTAAAAACGTCGCTGTGAAGCTCAGAGACTTAACCAATGATCAGACACGCCTTGCGGAGTAATTCATTAATGACAGCTGAGGGTGGAACTCTCACTCCTTATCATAAATTGATTCATCAACCACCTTCACCTAATCGCTATCATTATCCTAGCCGCCCAAGCTCTAAACTCTCCTCAACATCAGCTCTGCCCGAGCAGTTGCTATTACGGAATATTCAAATGAACATCATTATCAGAATGATTTTTTTTTGTCCCGAATCAAGAAACATTGAAGAAATGGAACCATCGGCATCGCCACGCCACGACCAGACAGCTAGTTTATTTTTCTGATTACTGATTTACTGATAACTGGATTTTTGTTCTATTTTTTAGTGAAGAAATATAATGATTGCTTATATGTTTAATCTCTAATAAAATATTTTCTTACCTTCATAAATCCTTGCGTAGAACTTCCCATATTGCCTTACATTTTTCAGGAATAACGCAACTGAGAGACTGCGGTGATATAATAGTGGAAAACTTGAGGTCCTCATAGGTCCTGCCGGTAGCTAAAAACCTTAAGTTTGCAGTCAGTCTTTCATGAGGTGGGATTGCTTCTCTCATTACAGTGTTTTTTCTTTCTATCAAATGCGCTATCAATCACAGAAGCAGCAGATACGTATCTTCATGCATACGTAGATAATTATGACAATCCTTTGGAGCCAACTTCAATTTATTCAGCAAATTCACATGAGAAAATATGCGTCTTTTTTCAACCAATCTTTACACCATACACGTTTATTTTTGGGTTTCTTTTTACCCAATGCGACTACTAAACCGAAAAGTGCTAACGCGTCGTCATCAGTAGAGGCCATTATGATTAAAGACTGAACGTGCGGAGGGTCGTCAGTCCATCCTGCGACCGGCCTTCATGGGGACAGCTCAGTTCAAACTGACATCTTTACATTTACATCTCAAATCAAACGGCGAGATTCTTGCAAGCAGTCTTTAACTCATACGAAATCATACGAAGGTATTGCATTTTGACATGGAAAGCTCAATGTGACTACATAATTCTATAAGACAGTCATTTGCCGTCGCCAAACGAACGACTTTAACGTTTAAACATATACAAGTAACATAGAAATCCGAACACAAAGAAAAAGTTGAAATTTTTTAATAATTTTAACACCACATAATCGGCTACCATAGAGGAACAATCGATGAAAAATTCAAGTTAAAAAAACAAAAGACTAATGAGTTTTTAATAATAGTGTGTTTGACCACCTCGAAGGCGTCTAGGCATGGATGTAATCAGGTGGTCGATATCTGCTTGAGGCACCTCAACCCACGCTACTTGTACCTCATGTCTCAGAGCATCTAACGTCTGCGGAGAATTGGCTAAATTGGTGAGTCGCCTACTCATCACGTCCCAAGCATGCTCAATTGGTGATAGGTCAGGTGAACGGGAGGGCCATGGCAAAAGATTAACGTCGGCAGCTTGAAGGAAGTCTAGACTTACGCGAGCTACGTGAGGTCGGGCGTTATCTTGCTGGAATATGGGATTTGGCATGGTCGCAAGATAGGGTAGCAAATGGCGCTCTATAATGTCATGGATGTAGCGCTGACCATTCATATTGCCTCTAACAAAGACTAGAGCTGTTTCCATAGGCAATGGCACACCATAAAATTACCCCTACAGTGCGATGCACATGCCGTTCTACCGCAAACTCCATGTTGCGGAGTTCTCATCTTCTGACCCTTGCCTTGCCTTGAACGACGTCTGTGGAATGTCGAATGGAATAGTGTCGTCTTTAGTGACGAGTCCCGGTTTTGCTTGGCCATGCATGATGGTCGGGCAAGTGTCAGAAGACGAAGAGGAGAACGTCGCCATCTGCTACCCTACATTGCGACCATGCCAAAGGCCATATTCCAGCAAGATAACGCCCGTCCTCACGTAGCTCGCGTCAGTCTAGACTTCTTTCAAGCTGCCGGCGTTAACCTTTTGCCATGGCTCTCCCGTTCACCTGACCTATCACCAATTGAGCACGTTTCGGATGTGTTAGGCGACTCACCAATTTAGCCAATTCTCCGCAGACGTTAGATGCTCTGACACATGAGGTACAAGTAGCCTGGGTTGAGATGCCTCAAGCAGATATCGACCACCTGATTAGATCCGTGCTTAGACGGCTCAATGAGTGTATGCGGCTTCGAGGTGGTCAAACACAATATTAATAAAAACTCGTTTGTCTTTTGATTTTTTAACTTGAATTATTCATCGCTTGTTCCTTCATGGTAGCCGACTATGTGGTGTTAAAATTATTAAAAATTCCAACTCTTCGTTGGATTTCTATGTCACTTAGTATATTTATTAATTTTCATCAGTTCTTTCTATATATTCTAGTTCGTTTATGTTCTGGCCTATTGCGTTTTATTTCACTCTGTAATTTACTTATGTTATTTTGCAACATGCAGTACAAGTGTATCTTTAACGACTTCCGAATAATTTCTTCACACATGCAAAGCTTACTGTTGTCTTAAATTCTCTTAAGTTATTTTCTGTTGTGATATTTTCTGCTGTTGTTATCTCTTGATTTATACTTTTTATTTGTCGATCTTCAACACTTGTGAGGCATTTACTTCATAATTCTTAATGCATGTCACATTTTCAGCCATTCCAAGTTATGACGTCATACTTTGATATAATTGTATGCATTGAATTATATTATTAAAAAAGCAAAGTGAAAATGAAATTTTCCATGTGTAATTTTGTTCCTATTATAGACCTTTGATCTAAATTTATGCATGTTCCCTACCTTATTTACACGTTACCACGGCATTGAATTTATCAACATATAATATATAAATATAATTTTATGTTCGACGTCAAACTTTTCCAATTGTGATTAAGAATATGTGAAAACACTACAATATATCGTATGTCCCCGGATTGAATTTACAATAGGTATAATTTAACAACTTTTCTTAGTAACACTTTGGCGTACTGTGAACGCAAAAGGTAGTTTACCTAGAACTAAAAGTGTTTGCCCAACTGTAAAGGCATACTTGATTTAAAAAATCGAAAGTAAACTAAAAATAAGTTTCAGATCAAGCAGGGCGGAACCCCAAAATATGAAATTCCAATTCGAAAATTTCATTTCATTTCAATCATACCAATTGTAAACTCAATCCGGGGACATACGATATATCAATGCCAGAGGTAGAAGAATGGTAGTGTGAAGCAAGTGTAAATAGAGTGAACGACGTTATCACGCAGATCAAACTCGGTATGTAGGTTAGGGTTGTGCAGTCTACGAATATCATCATCGCCCAACAACGTACCTAACTGAATATTATTATTATTATTATTATTATTATTAATAATAATAATAATAATAATAATAATAATAATAATAATAATAATAATAATAATAATAATAATAATAATAATAATAATAATAATAATAATAATAATAATAATAATAATAATAATAATAATTTTTTTTTTTTTTTTTTTTTTTTTTTTTTTTTTTTTTTTTTTTTTTTTTTTTTTTTTTTTTTTTTTTTGCCCCATCTCCTCCTTCACTCCTTGCTTCCCATCAGTCACTCTACACCCCTTAGGGTGCAGAGCCACCAATGAAGAAGACTAACCACTGTTATTATTTTAATTTTATTATCATTATTTCAATTTTACAACGTAAAACAATAAACAACTTAAACATATGGCATACAATAAAATTAAACAAAAGAGGTCACAAAAAAGAGATAATATACCCAAGCAAAAGAAGATACATTCTTAACAAAGCAAAAAGAAAAATCGAAAACAAATCAGCACCACTAAGCCGAAGCTTGTCAGTGGCAAAAATGACTCGTTGTTCAAGTTAATTTATTACATTTTGTCCCTAACTTTCCTTACTTATTAACCAACATCTTAATTGCGTCTTAACCGTGCTTATTTTATCCAGGTGTTTGATTTCCTTAGGAATTTGATTAAAAATTTTGGGAATCACCATCGACATTGTTCTACAGCCATACTTATTTCGGAATCTCGGTTCCTTGTACCGACCACCATGTTTCGCTCTTGTGCTGTGAGAGTGATCCATAACACTTTTAAATTCACTCGAGTAGAAATTGTTTATGGCAACCCTATACATGTATAGATTTCTTACTTTTAATATATTCAATGTCGAATATATGTCATCAACTTCTACTCCTGCTGGCACCATATTTTTCACTATCCTATCTTGCTGTGATTGTATTCTGTCTACCAAGTAACTTGAAGCAGTACCCCAAACAGATATCGCATAGCCCATGATCGATTCCACAAGTGCGTGATAAATGATCTTGAGAAATTCGGTAGGTATTAGATCCCGCAAGTAATAAAACCTTCCTGCAAGCAAACTTAGCCTCTTCATCAATATGTTAACATGGTAGTTCCATTGGAAGTTTTTATCAATTACGAGACCAAGGTACTTATGTGTCGATACCTCTTCAATTGTTGTAGTACAGCCACAAATTTTACCGTTTACGAACGTTTGGTCGTGGAGACATGCAGTGGAATGGAATACAACTTGTAATGGTCTTTTGTCTGCCAGTTTGGGAGGCGACACATGCATTAATTTTGTTTTATTGCAGTTGATGACTAGCTCTTTATCATGTGCCCAAAGCTGAAACTTGATGAATTCATTTTGCAAATTAGCAACCGCAGTTTCAGGATCTTTATGAGTCGATACAATAACAAAATCATCCGCATACGACCAGTAAAAACAGTAATTGAAACATATTCCGACGTCATTGACATATAGTAAAAACAACATTGGCCCCAAGATGCTACCCTGTGGAACTCCCCTATTCACGTTCCCCTCCTTCCCTAATGTCGATCCTACCTTGACTGAAAAAGTCCTATCCCTAAGGTAATCTTCATACCAATTATATATGTGTCCTCTCAACCCAGATCTCTCCAAAACCTTCAAAAGCTTGCTGTGGCTAATCGTATCAAACGCTTTTGAAAGGTCTACAAACATACATACGACATGCTTCCTCTCATTCAGTTTAGTATTAACTGTATTAGCAAAACTGTCCAAAAGTGTAATCGTACCCTTCCGTGGTTGATAACCGTGCTGATTTTTATCCACTATATTATATTTTTCCAGATATGACCAGGTTTTTTCTGACACATACCTTTCCATTATTTTTTCAATTGATGGTAATAAAGATATTGGCCTGTAATTACTATACTCGTTGTGCTTACCTTGTTTATAAATTGGCCGTACGATTGCTTTTTTCATATTTTTGGGGACTCGACCCAATCTCAGTGACGTGTTTATGATTTTCACAATCGGAGGACCAAACCACTCAATGAAATCCTTTACATCTTCTGGTCTTACATTATCAACCCCTGCTGATTTCTTATAGTTCATACCCCGGACTAAGTCACCAACTTTATCCAAGGATATCTCCTCAATCAACATTGACTGCACCTGACTGCTATTGCTTTCCGGTGAGAGTGTATGTGAGCAATGATGAACGATATCCTCCACCTGTTTTGTGAAAACGACTGCAAAATCATCCGCTATCTCCTTTTCTGGTTTTCTAATATATTTCTTTATTGCTTCATCAACCTGTTTTCCCCTTTTCGTGCCCAATATTTCATTAATATTGGACCACGTTTTCTTCATGTCTTTTTTATATTTTTCCAGAAGCTTCTTGTAGTAATTTATTTTTGCTAATTTTATATGCTTATTTATCAGATTTCGAGCATTATTATAAAATGTTCGTAGTCTAGCCTTTTGATTGTCGTCACCCTGAAATTTCTTCCATGTTTGGAAAATTCTATCCCTGTTCTTTATTTCTGTACAAATCTGTTGTGTGACCCACGGCTTTTTTGGGCGACGTTCTGTTAAATATTTTGTTGTCGTGGCATGTTTATATGCGTCATTATATTCGGACACTAACCACACATATATTTCTTCGAGATCCGATATATTAGCCATTTTTTCTGGGTTCAACGATTTTTTTAGCAATTCCGCCAACAACAGTCTGTCCGTCTTCGGAAAAGATCGTACATCTTCTTTAACAACTAGTTTGTGTTTCAGATCCCACGCACAAGCGATCATATAGTGGTCAGATATTTTTGATTGGACAATGGCACTCTGCGTTTCACCCATGTGAAGTCTAGTGTAAATGTGATCCAAGCACGACTGAGATAACAAATTATTTCTGAACTCTTCTCTAGTGTAGTCATTTATTTTACTCTTGAATCCGTTCGATGTCATCATATTCTCATACGTCATTGAAACATTTGAATCGCTTAAAATATCTACATTCATATCGCCTATTATTGTAATAGACTTATCTTTGCATTGTGCGAGGAAAGTGTCTAGTTCGTTTATAAAATATTGTACACTATTGTTCGGAGGTCTGTATATCGCCAGTAGTGTCATCTGGTTATCTTGATCAATGGTGATCTTGATAAGCATTGATTCGAAAGAATCGAAATTTATGCAGACACTCATATGTTGTAGTTGTTTCCGAACATATACAGCAATTCCTCCACCTGCTTTACCTTTTCTGCATTTATAAGACATCATATAATCTTGTATCTCATAGTTTCCTTGTGTCGTTTCCATTTCATCATCATTGACATCAATCTCCGTTAATACTATTACGCTCGTATCACTTAAACAGTTACTTATGGACGCCAGTAATTCATCGAAGTGGGCTTTAATCGAACGTATGTTGAGATGTACTATGATTATGGATGGTTTATCTATGGATTTTATCCAATTGTGAAGCGACATTGTTACTTCACAGTTCGAAAAATTATGAAAATTAATATCTATATATGACAGATCCATTATTTAAGGATTTATCACAAAGATAACAAAATAAATTAATTAAGTTTTTGGATATCTTCAAAATCTCTGATATTTTGAATCTTCGACCCATCTTCTTTCCGTGCCAGAATGTTACCATTTTGTACCCAAACAAATTTCCAATTTTTCTCCCTTGCCATCGCTTTTGCCTCCCATAATAAACTTTTATTATATGCAGACAATTGCTCGACAATGTAAATTTTACCACTAGCCTGCCCGCTGACAACTTCACTATTTAAGACTGTTACCCTTCTTTTAGCCATAATTTCATCCTTCCTTTTCTTCGAATTCATTTTTACTATTATCGGTCTAACTCGTCCTGTTTTCTCTTCCTTTTTTCTTTCTATGCGCGAAGCAACATCAATATCTTCTTCCCCTATTTCAATGCCCATTTTCCGGGTTACTTTGCACACTAATGCTTTTACATCCTCTTGGTCAGTTTCCTTGACTCCGTGCACTTCGAAATTTTTTTCGAACATCTGGTGCTCTATTTCTCCTATTCGATTTTGAAGTGCATGAATTTTTCTATCTTTTTCTGCACACGACCCGACTAGTTCAGCAATCTTTTTTTCTAGTTTTTTAACATGTTCACTAATTTCTTGTTGCCCTTTTCTAATTTCCTCGTATTGTTCAGCTACAAAATTTTGGCTATTTGTGTTTTCTTTTAATTGCTCCACAACGCTCGTTATCATGGCTTTCATTTCAACGATGTCCTTCGCAACCTGACTTGCTTCAATACATTTCGGCTCCTCATCAACATTCTTTTTAACCCCTCTACACGACTCGCACCGCCATCGATCTTTATCTGACCTACCCTTGCTATCATATGTCGACTCTTTTATCGAGCATTTCCCAAAATGGTAGCTCCCTTTGCAGCCCTTACAGAAAACAACAGCGCCATCGCTCGGCAACAACTCGTGACATTTTGCACAGTTATTTCGCTTGCTATCACTCATAATGGATGGGATTTTATTCACGACTTTTATAACGGCGAAAAATACGTTTTTCGGCAAATTATATTTTATTTAATAACGGAAATAAAGTTCAATGTTCGTACACCAAAAATATAATTTAAACCAGAATCAAAAAAATTTTTTCCAACGCACGCAATTTATACCATCATATTATTCAAATAAAATCTTAGTTCAGTAGGGTTTACACTGCCACAACACGGCAAAACTTTACGCCACCAATTAAAGAAAAACCGAACTTTTTCACAGAGCACAATTATACGATGTTGATCGGGCTAATACTGAACAACGAATGAATGAATGAATGAAATAATAATAATAATAATAATAATAATAATAATAATAATAATAATCTTTATTTCCTTTTCCATTTACAGAGTAACAAAATTAAGTAATTACTAAATGTGTATAATTAGTAAAGGATAGGAAACCATAAGGCGAGGTTTCAGCATAGCTTTTGATATTCAATTCGAAATATCGAAGTCACTACTGAAATCACAGATCACAAATCGAAGTGTTGAAAATTGTTTCACCTCAATAGATGATCCATAATTCTGCCAAAAATGTACTAATAATAATGGGTCATAGTCCAGTGTGTGTTTATGTAAATTTCCAACGCGTACGTAATTAGAAAATGTTTAAAAATCCTCTCACAATGACCAGTCAAATTGTAACATTACTGAACTTTTGCGTGACTGAGCACTGCTACCGCATATATTTTTTCTTTTATGTAAAGGCGTCCTACAGTTTTTTCGATGTTTAATATGGTTTATAGTTTCAACTGACCGTAAATAGTACTTCAGTTGATGCTGCAAGAATAGTATGTCTGTCCATTTATATTGACAATATTTTTACCTATTACACGAGATCTAAATTTTAATTCTTCGGAACTCTAGGTCTTGTAGAAAATAGTTGACGTTTTTTTTTATTTCGCAGAACTCTTTCGGGCCAACATCGAACATCAGGCGTTCAACAAGGCGCAAAAGTTCAGGAAGAATATCAGAAAATATAAAGAACATCCAAAAGAAAAACACTTCGCAACTGGAAGAACAATCTGCCACAAAAATCCAAGCAAGCATCAGAGGATTCTTGGTGCGCCGGAGACAGATGAAGAACAAAGACACCATTTACGATTCCGCTTAAACGTACGAATCGTTCAAGTCTAGGCACGAAAAGTTTTCGAAAAACGTCGACCGAAGCACAAAGTCATCTAACGTCCTTTTGGCTACTCCTACGGAAACTGTAATGAGTAGAGGTCAACAATATTTTAGTTTAACATAAAATTAAATAGGGAACGTGAAACTGAACGACGTTCCAATATTCGCAACACTCACATCATTCTTTAGTTAGAAGAATCACTATTGACTGATATTTAAAAATCCACAAGTATTTATGTTTAATATCAAAATTTAAAAAAACGTGACGAAGAAGTAGGCATTTGTAATGATTGCTTACGTAAGCGTTCGATTTTTATTAAGACATAGCTTGCTAGATCAGAGACGGAAACTAAGATTGGCCATGCTCCAAGGAAATTTAGGTATGGCGACATTTTTATGCGAAAATTTGCCAACTGCTGAATATTTGGTACATATATAGATACAAATAAGAAATACCGCATTTATTTCACTTGTTTCAGGAGTATGCTCAGATAATATCAATATTCAAGGATATGCTTTAATTAATTAAGCATTTACTTTAACTTTCTTCGTTCGTACATCCGTTGACAAAAATACGCTCTTTTTATTTCAATCCAAGAAAAGTAATTTTTCAAAAATGTTTCTAGTGCGTTTACAGTGTCATGTTAACGTTAACACTCGATATGATCTCTGCCATGTATACTGCGTTAGGCGTCCGTTTCGTTTTGGATTAGAATTACATTGGTAAGTAAATTTATGATTTGTTAGTGTACCAGGAATACATAATGGCGAAAAGTGGTTGTTTCCAATAAATTTTGTTTTTGTGGCCAATTTTGCTAAAAATATTGTTTGTATATAGTAAATGATAAATATACAGTTATTTTCATTAAACAGTGCTTAGAAGGCGATCAGACACAACACAATCATTTATACGACCAGATAGAAGCACTATGCCTAATAAATAGATAGTGTATGTTCAAGCTCAGTAATGTCATGACTCAGCCTCCACTCAAAGACTCCTTCGAAATACTAGTAGCTTTGTTTTTTTTTCATGGTTAACGCGTCACACTAGGGTTATGAGTATATAAGCTATATGTTAGCTTATTATACTTATTGCAGATAAGACAAAATGTATCCAATATAGCGTAAGGTTAGTTCTTTTTCCAATGAGCTGCCCCTTGACAATTAGTTTACGTGCATTAAGGTACCCTCTACGAGTTGTTGAGGGAAATGTATATTCTTTTCTGTCAATGGATACAGACGGGAGCGTTGCGAACATGGGAAATTGAGCGTTGTAAGTCTACAAAGTACTGTTACTAATTATTAGTTATGTGTATCTTTATCAATACTGTGTTTATTTTCAATAATTCTGTTCATTAAATAATATTGTTGAAATTAGATAGTAGATAGTTAATATTCGTAATGCTTTGCCAAAGAACATAAATATGATACGTTTTGAAAAATAGTCGTTATGTGGTAGATAAATAAAAATATTAATTTTGATATCTCTTTTTATGCTCCTCTACAACACCTCTTACAATATTTTAACACCTTCACGCTAGGCTTCACCTCTGCACTCGACACCACCTCGTAAATGGGTGTGCTGCCGAGCCCAGAGATTGAAGCTGTCCTCTTTGCTTCATAAATTATTCGAGTACAAATGAAAAAAAATTTAAACATACTTAAATCTAAATTAGTTATACCTTACCATCAACATAAAAAAGTATGTAACAAAACCAATGCAATGAAACAAAACCGTAAAATCCAGTATTAAAATGAGTGCAAAGGGAAAAATAAAAATTCAAATCTTAAATATTAAGTAATCACAATTCTTAAAATATATCTTCCGTTTCCGCCAGCTTTAATTTTTTTCTTGCCTTTCTCTATGTTCTCTATATTCCTAATCTCATCTGGAATTTGATTAAATATGGTAGGTATAAGAACAGCCGTTGTTCTAGATCCATTATTGTTACTATGTGCCGGTATATTACACAGCCTGCATTCATTTGCCCTTGTTCAGTGCATATGGAATAATTTTTCTCTATATGTATTATAAAAATTATTTACAGTGAGCCTATATTTGTATAGATCCCTGATTTTTAAGATCCCTAAGTTTGTATTGTACTCAGGCCTAAGTTTTCTAGAATTATTATCAGTTTTTCGTGGTTTATTGTGTCGAATGCTTTACTCAAGTCGATGAACATACATAGAACGTGCATTCTTTCATCAACTTTAGTATTAATTAAGTGGGCGCATTTCTCTAATAGTGTTACTATTCCCTTGTTCATATTGGTTTCTGTCTACTAAGTTATATTTGTCATGGTAACTCCATGTTTTCTCAGACACATGCCTTTCCATAACGTTTCACACCACTGGTAGTATTGATATTGATCTATAGTTGCTGTACTCGGCATGTTTTCCTTGTTTATATATGGGTCTCACTATCGCCTTTTTTGTTTCTTTGGCGATTCTTCCATTGAATAATATTTTCTGTTTGTGCGTATGTCTCTGTTCTTATGTCACGTATGAGTCTGTTGTCGTGAGTGGCGGCCCACCTGTAAAAGCGTTCCGCCATTTCCTTTATGTAGGTTGTTAGTAGCGGCATGTACGCGTTTGTATGTAGGTCACGTACACGTGCGTATGGCTCGGTGGCTAGCGCGAACCTAAGACACTTGTTCTGCGCCACTTGTAGTCTAACTAGGTTCGTTGCCGAAGCCCCGCAACATACAGGCGACACGTACGTCATCGTCGGTCTTATTATTGCCGTGTAGAGTATCAGTTTGTTGTCCGTTGTAAGTCTGATACTTTTTGAGACCAGTGCATACACCGATCTCATTGAAGTGTGTCCCATTTTGTTCGCGTATTGTATGTGTGCACCAAACGTCGTTTTTATGTCTAGTATGACTCATAGATATCTTACTGCCGTTGCGTATTGCGATATCGTTGACCATTGTCGGGTTCGGATCGTGTATCGCCTGTTTCGTCGCGTGAATGCGATCATTTCACATTTAGTTGGGTTGACTGACAGTTTCCAGTCGGTGAAGTACCGTTAGAGTTCCCTCATATGGGTGTCTATTTTCTTGTGTGCTATGATTTCTGAGCTCGACGATTCTTAGATGACCGTGTCGTCAGCGTAAAGGGCGAGTTAATGAGAACAGTTGTACTCCAACGACTGAGCCTTGGGGAGCACCTGTCCTTATGAAATGAGGTGCTGAAATGGTTTGATTAAGTCGAGTATGCCTGTCTGTTAAGTCGAGTTTGTTTATCATTTAGGTATGATAGATCAGTCTGATTAATGACATGTCTAGTCGTATTTGTTTAGCTAACATCCATCTTTCCTTACCGTGTCAAATGCTTATTGCAGGTCTAGTAATACCATTGCCCCAATTTGTTTCCGATTAAACGTTTTCCGTATGTCGGTCACGAGTCGCGCCACTTGTACGGTGTCGTATCCTCGTGGGAAATCAAATTGCTCGTTTATGAGGAAATCTTTCGACTTGTCCCTCAGGCGTTTGTTGATAATTGTCTCAGTCACCTTCAAGATACTGCTGAGGAGACTAATCGGTCTGTAGGTGTCCGGTTTGTTTCGTTGTTTGCCGGATTTGTGCATCTGCAGGGACATTGTTGCGTTTATCAGGTACGTCAGTTGTACGAGTCCTTTTCGGGATAGGTTTCTAAGGATTTTATTTTGTATGTCCCGGGGCTTTCAGCGGGCCTTACCGCTTCATTGCGGCGAAAATTTCTCGAGGGCTCGCTAACTTTAATTCGTTACACGGGGGGATATTATCTTGGTAAACGAGGGATTTGGGGTTGGTGCGATTTTCCGTAACACGTTGGGCACCAAAAGTTTAATCGTCGAGATTTTTATTTCTCGAACGATTGAGGGAATGTTAGGTTTCGGATAACTCGTTGTCTGAATAAAATACGTAGCTTATATAAATAAGCCACCACGATTAGAGTTCCGTTGTTGTCCTGTATTTAACGAAGGTTTCGTTACAGATGTGTTCTTATAAGATGCCTTGCATCCGGACTGTGAGAGACAGAGAGCAAGGGGTGATTTATTCTTCGAAGCGACGATCTGTAAATGAAGAGAGCTTCTCAGACTGGTAGGTCTGGGCTGGATCGACGGGGTCTGCTTGACAGTCTCCGGGGCGGGGTAGTTCATACCCGAGAAGAGCCACGGCTGGGCTCTTCCCGGTCGCGGCGTTCTTCCGGGTCCGTAGGTTGAACATAATTCTCGGAAGCGCTGTTTCCCATGCCGTGGCGTTCCTCCTTTCGAGGTGGATTCGGAGTCCCTTCTTGATCTCCTGGTTCTGCCGCTCCACTGGATATGCCTGGCGTAGTAGATGCCAGAGGTCGAGCGGATTGCTCCCCAGTTTCCAACCTTGTCGGCCCAGGTAATTGACGTGACTTGTGGTCCATTGTCATTAATTATGGATTTCGGGTATCCAGAACGAGTGAAGATATTATCCTCCAGGGCGGTTGCTATCGCTTCGGCGCTATTTCCTTTTAAGGGTTTTTTTTTCGACCCACCGACCACTATGTTTCTGTTTCCTTGCCAACTTGCTACGTAGGGTCCCATTAGGTCCACGCAGATGGTTTCCCATGGTTCCAGCTGAAAGAGAGCTGGGGCAATAGTTTCTTCGGTAACTGCCGACAGAAGTTGTTTCGTGACTTCTTTCTCGTTGGCGGTGATGTTGTCAGAGGGATTCCTGGACAAGGCGTCGGCGAGTTCGTTATCTCTTCCTGCGCAGGGATGACTTGTCGAATTTTAAATTCTGGCAGAATGAGGGACCATCTTGTTCACGCCGTGTTCTCGGTACTGCGGCCAAGCGGATTTGCTCCACGTGGTCCCGGCGCTTGTTATATGGTGTCCTAGATTGTTAAGTTGCGATACCCCAAGACTTTCCAAAGCCAGCTGTAGATGGTTAAGGTGGTCTTCCATATTTTCCGAATATATGATGATGTCATCCAAATACACCACGGCAAACTTCCGTAAAAATCCCGCGAGTACTTCGTGCGTCATCAGTTTATGGAAGGTTGTCGGTGCGTTTCTGAATCCGAATGGCATCACATTAAATTCGTATGCGGCCCCATCAGGAATCGCGAAGGCGGTACTGCCTTCAGGTCCAGCGTTGTATAATCGTTACACGGCGGATGTTGTTTTGGGGAACGAGGAATTTTGGGTTGTAGGTCGTTGTTTCGACGGCTCGGACGCATCCGGCGAAGTGTACTGTGAACTACCACTAACCTCCTCCTGACTTGATCTTCGGAAGTTTACTCAGTATTCACTTTACAGACAAGGAAAACGTGTCCGAGTAAACAACCCGCAGTTTCCATGTACCGGTACGTACGCATACCAATACCGAAATCGCGGATCCTAGTCCACCTGCAAAACAACAGAAAACACGTTAGTTGTCATACAAATATACTTGTTCGTATTGTTACCGGGGCGGGGGTGTGAAACAAAAGGGTATTTTTGGTGGGGAAAAATTGTGAATACACTAATTAAAAACAGAAGACCTTTTTATTAGGAAGATCGTTAGGAGCGTGTGGAATTTATTTGGTTATTGCAATATTAACACTATAAATAATTAACTAATGAAAAAATCTGCAGTTGTCCACACTGAACTTTCTTATACTTAGTTATACTACATTTTTCCAAAAAACTTTTCTAATAAAAGGTGTTTAAAATTTTAACGTCTACAACTTTCATGTCAATAATTTTTGATATAATTTTTCGATAACTCGTACCGTTTTCGAGATACGGAGAAATGTGACAAGAGTAAACCATCACTTCCGGTTGAGATATTGCTTTCAAAATAGGACGTTTTCCTAGCTTTAGCCGTTTGGACGGTAGAGCGCGCACAGACTGACACACAGCCACACAGATGTCATTACAAAAATAGCCACAATCGATTCAGGGGACCTGAAAACACGAATATCCGTTAAAATCTCGAGTTCGAAAATTTTCATGATTCCCATACTTATACCTAAAGTATAAGAAAGTAAAAATTATATTAACTAAAGATTAACGTTAACGCACCCTTAACGTTAAATAACGATTCGTTAACCTTTTTAAACAAGTCCTCCGCGAAGATTAAAAAAATGTCAAGTTTGTTTACGTTAACGTCCGAGATCAGCAATATGGCCATCGAAGTAAGGGAACCTCGGTGACTATACATATATATATATATATATATATATATATATATATATATATATATATATATATTTTAATGGGCAAACAGCCGCATATATATATGTATATATTGTAATGATTTTTAAACATAAATACCTCACACATGGACTTATACACATATTTCGCACCCCGAACTTAAATACACTGAAAATAATAAATCTCGAACTAATCGGAAACAAATATCGTTTTGCACCGGGTGAATAATAGGTAGTCAATTAAGATAAATAAAATTTAATTTATAAGTATTAATATTGTAATCACACATTACATTACAACATTGTAACCACGTGTATATACAAAAAACACCTAGCCTTGGAAATCCAAAAAACGCTATAAATTATCTGGTTGACAAGGAGATAAATAAACAAGAAGTGAAAAAATATTTGACGGAGTACAAAATCGTTGAATACGGCTCCTAAATTATTTGAAATTAAACGGAGTAATAACAATATAGTGCAAACCAATTTTACTACTAAGCTAGTTTCCAGAAAACAAAGATTATAGACCCTGAAAGTCAGCCAACGCCTGATCAAATATACCGAGATATCGCCGTAGGAAGTGCCATACGTGGAGCTGCGAATGAAATATGAGAGAAAACTGAGAAAACAAAGATTATAGACCCTGAAAGTCAACCAACGTCTGATCAAATATACCGAGATATCGCCGTAGGAAGTGCCATACGTGGAGCTGCTAATGAAATAGGAGAGCAAACCAAGGTACTTGAAGACATTATTACGATTAGAATACATTACACAACACACATACACAACCGTTATTGTAAGTTATACCGTTTAGTTTATATAGATTTAAATTTAATGATAAGTGTTTGTAAATTTTATATTCATTCAAAATAACATCAAATTATACCTGTTTTGAAATTGAACTTGGTTGACTACTGTAATTTACTCGACCCAAATACGACCTGCGAAAAGTTTCATGTTACTTCGATTAAAAAAAAATCCGCGGTGGTCCGCACGAAACTTACTTATACTTAGTTATACTACGTTTTTCGAAAAAACTTTTCAAGTGAAAGTTGTTTAAAATATCAATATCTATAATTTATGTAAGAACTCAAAACGCGTATATCCGTTAAAATCTCGAGGTCGAAATTTTTCATGATTCCTATACTTACTTATACATAAAGTATAAGTAAGTAAAAAAGGAGAAGTAAGAAAGGTAAGTCCGAATTCTAGCTTCCTTCTTGGGTAATTGTAAATAATAAAGAAATCATAACAATAAATATATATATATATATATATATATATATATATATATATATATATATATATTATTCAATGCGTTGAGTTCGTTGAACTTTCTACCAATTTTTGTTGAAGTATGATTGATTTTGGCAGTATTGCCAATTGTGGGTATAATTGGTTTTTAAAACACTGTATTTCTTATGTTGTTATATTTAACGTTTCGGTACTGCTGTTACCTTCATCAGAAATAATATAAGATTTTAATATCGTTTTGAGGCAATGTATTATGAATTTTTTAAACATCCAAGATAATACATTGCCTCAAAACGATATTAAAATCTTATATTATTTCTGATGAAGGTAACAGCAGTACCGAAACGTTAAATATAACAACATAAGAAATACAGTGTTTTAAAAACCAATTATACCCACAATTGGCAATACTGCCAAAATCAAACATATATATATATATATATATATATATATATATATATATATATATATACCACTGTTTTTTTGTTTTATGACGTTGATTGTATAGATTTCTTTTTGTTTTTGATGGTACTTTACGTCAAGAAAATTTAAACTATTTACGTTTCGCAACCGTCCGGTTTGCATCATCAGACACTATAATAAAAACAACCAAAAGTTACACAGGAACATAATTTACAGTTAATTGAGTTGATTTAAAATTTGATAAAAATGGTACTTATATTATAAGTTTTGGAGGATGTTTCCAACTAACATTATGTCTTTGTTAATGTGGTCAATTTTTAACACTTTAAAATAAACTAATCTGAACATTTATATGTTGTTTTACAATGATTTTACGAGACGCGATGTGATATGTTTCGTCTCTATACACTTAACTGATAATATCGGTCGATGTTTTATATTTTATGTCAACAAAAACCCGTGATCAAAAACGTCTGTTTATGTGCGTGTATTATTTTATTTATAAGGAAATTTTCAATTTATTGAAATTCTCAATGTAAAATGCTATGTGTGTGATTTTGTAAGAATATTGTCATATTCCTTTGGTAAATCGACTGTGTCTTTTTTATTGTTTATTGCGTGTTTTTCCATTTTTATTTGAATCATTTCTGATATAAACCGTTTTTTCTGGTTTTTTTCCATATCAAGAATTTTGGTCCCTTCGTACTTGAAACTATGTCCTTCATCTTTTACATGTTTTGCTAGTGCTGTGCTGTTGGGTTTATGTATTGTATCTGATTTATGTTGTGTTAATCTATTTTTTAATGGTTGGGAGGTGGTTCCTATATAGACCCCTTCACAATTTTTACAGTTTATTTTATATACTACATTGTTTTTTTGCATTTTGTTGATTTTAGCTTTTACATTAGTTGTTAGTTGTTGCCCTTTGTTAGTTGTGCTGAATGCGGGTGTTAAATTAAATTTTTCGAAAGTTTTTTTGAAGATGTGGGATCGATTATTACTGTAAGGGATTGAGATGTATCTTTTTTCTTTTTTGTTTTGGTTCTTTTCTTCTTCAGAAGGTGTCTTACTATTATATTTATTTGTTATTTTATTTATTTGACTTTGTATCATTTTTATTGGGTAGTTATTCTTTATGAAGGCTGATTTTATTTTATTGATATTTTTGTTTATGAAAGTGGGGTCTGAGATTCTTATCGCTTTTTCGATTATGTTCGATAGAACATTTATTTTTTGATTAATAGGGTGGTTTGAGTGGAAGTTGAGAAATCTCCAGCTAGTGGTTTTTTTCTGAAACCAGTCGGTTTTTAATGTATAACCTTGGTTTCTTATAATTAGTGTATCTAGGAATGTAATTCTGCTATTTTCTTCGATCTCGACGGTGAAAACAAGTCTTGGGTGAAAATTGTTGAAGACCTTAAGTAGTTCGTTTATTTTGTCTTTTTTATATGTTGTAATGATGTCGTCAACATATCTGTGGTAAAATGAAGGTTTTATTGGAAGTTTTTTAAGGCATTGATCTTCTAGATATTCCATTACCAAGTTTGCTGCCACTGCCGAGATGGGGGTTCCCATGGCACAGCCAAAAATTTGATGGAAAAAAATGTTTTTCCATCAAATGTTTTTCCATCATGAATTCCCTATGATTAAATATAAGTTATCAGTGTCTAATCCTGTCATGCCGAAAATGTATTGTTTACCAAAAATACATAAAACTGGTAATTTAATGAGACCCATTGTCTGCAATATTAATTCGCCAACTTATTTAATTTCTAAGTGGCTTGTAAAGGAATTTAAGAATTTACCGACCAATTTCAACACTTTGTCAGTACATAATTCTTTAGATTTTATAAAGAAAGTTAATAATTTACAGTTAGAAGTCGGTGAAATCTTAGTTTCTTTTGATGTTTGTTCATTGTTTCCCAGCGTACCTATTCCAGATTCTATTAAATTTTTAGAACATTTTTTAGAAATTAATGAAATTCAACCTTGTTTAATTAAGGAATATATTAAACTTACGAAGCTATGTATGTATCAAAATTATTTCCAAGTAGATGGTAAATTTTACCAACAAACACAAGGTGCAGCTATGGGTAATAGTTTATCTCCATTTATGGCAAATCTTTTTATGAATTTTTTCGAACTTAAATTTAAAGAAGACGCTATTTATTTTCCTAGGGTTTGGATTAGATACGTTGATGATATTTTCTCGATTTTTGATACTTCGAAATGTGATATTAAATCTTTTGTATCAGAATTAAATTCTAAATTTGAAACAATTTCTTTTACATATGAAATGGAAATGAATAATCAATTACCATTTTTGGACACGTTGGTTATCAGAAATGATAATAAACTAGAAATTGATATATACAGAAAAGGAACTAATGTTACTAGATTTATAACATCAGATTCTAACCAAAGTTATATAAAATGGCTGCTTTTAATTTCTTAATTAACCGTTTATTAAATTTTCCGTTAACGCGTGTTAGATTTGATAATGAATTAAAATAAATAAAATTAATTGCAAGTTATAACGGTTATTCTGATAATTTAATTAACAATATTCTGCGAAAATGCAAGTATAATTTATTGGTTAAAAATGCTACAACATTAAATTTAGAAAGGTCAATTAATAAATTTATTAACCTTCCTTTTCACGATTCTACAAAAGGTTTTGGTAAGACTTTTTAAACATCAAAATTTTAAAGTAATTTTCGTTTCGTTAAATAGTTTGAAAATTCTTTTAGGCATACCTAAAGACAAAGTAGAAGTTTTTCAAAAATCGGGAATTTATGGTATTTCTTGTAGTACATGTGATAGAATATATGTTGGGCAAACGAGACGTTCTATTTTAATTCGTTACAAAGAACATATGGCTCATTTAAAAAATAATAGAATGGAAAAATCTAGTGTTGCTCAACATATATTCGAATCTGGACATGTTATAAGTTTGAATAATTTAAAATTGTTAAGAAATGTATCTTTTAACAATCAGTTAGATTCTTCTGAAAGTATTTTTATTTTTAAGAACAGATTAAATTTAATTAATTCACATTATGGACAGATTCCGAGGTCACCACTTTATGAATTGCTATAAGATACAATTTTTAACTTGTAAGGTTCATATTTATTTACTATTTTATAGCGTTAGTGTTGGTTGCTATTTTTATGTTTGTTTTGTTTATCGTAGATAGCTAATTTTTCTGAAGATGACAACATAGTTGTTGAAATATGTACATATAAAAAGTGTTTAATAAATATGTGAGAAGGGGAAGGTATTATTATTATTGAAATATAAGAGTTAGTTTAGATATGTTTAAGATATTAAGGTATTAAGAATGGAATATTAACCCGTAAATATAGAATTTATAATATAAATGTAACGTGATAATTCGGATCTATCGGTGGACTCGACGTTTTTACGAGCGCGAAAAACTGACAGTTTAATTGAATTATAGCGCTCGGTACCGACGATATCACGTGCTAGCACGTGACTTTCACGCGGTTTTGAAACGGAGATGTATGCAGGTGTATGAGGGAATCTATGTAGGCGTAACTCGATTATAAATAAGCGTAAATTCGGTAGCTTCAGACAGTCCAAAAATCGACACAGTCGTCTACAGTCGAAAAGTCAACAAAGTCTTCATCAGTCGCTCTATACGGGTCACTCGTGCACAAATAACGGCCAGTAAGTTTCTTTTATATTGTTACTATTATTTGCCTATGCAATGAATTGTTTATTAATAAGCTCTGCGTCTTTGTGCCTGAACTCACGATAAATATAATATGTTTATTCATTTAATTTAACCTGAGATAATTTGAGTCTATGTTCGTCATTTGATTTTGAATTGTGTATATTTGAATTTATATTTGTATATGTGTAATTTGTGTTTAATAAATAAGCCATTTTTGTATACATGTATATTTTTAATTGTCTTTTATAATACTTTCACAATTCATTTGATTTTATTTTCATTTAAAATAAAATCCCATTTATAAAATCAATACTAACGTAACAATATTTACAATCCGATATATATTCACAACCCGAGAACCAAGAAGCACAAATTTCGCGTGAGAACATACGGGCCAACATACTAGGTGCATACTGTGTTAATTGTATTACAAATTATCTCCATAAAATTTCAATTAAAAATAAAATTGGTACATACAGCAGGTATCCTTTTGTTACAGACTTTATGGCTGCAAAAAGTTTCTAAAACATCACCGTGATATCATGTTGTGCCGTGACGGAAAGGATTTTAGACAGGCTAGATTATGAGGAGAAAATGACACAATTTCTAGATGATGATGACATTTATGTTGTGAGCAAAACATATCCTACGAATATCATTCAGGGCAAGAACAACGCGCTAATCAAAAAATTTAAAAATTCAAAAATTATTAGTGAAGATGATTACAACAGATTAATTTACCATAATGGAAATCCTAAAATCTAAGAGTTAAATAAAACTAACAAAATGGGGCATATCCATATCAACAATAGCTATATTGCCTATAAGGATTCGTTCGTTTACTAAAGATCTGGATCATCAATGGGGTATCATTGTTCTCCACTTCTGGCATCGTTAGTAATGAGCAAATTTTTGGAGTATGTAGTTGTCTTTATCTTGTGTGGTGTATATTTATGTGCATGACATTTTCACTGCTACCCCATAAGAATAAACTAAAAGAAAAGAAACGATGTGATACGCAAAAGAAACAAGTTCTGGGAGCGTATTCAATTTTCTTTCACAACACCCTATGAAACATAAAATTAACTTGGTGGTAGCACTTAAATACTGGATGGATAGAGTGAGTAGTGGAGTATTCCATCAAAATAATACTAAGACTATTCACAGAATCCTAAAATACAACAATTATTACAATCTAATCTAATGCACAAGTTACAATGTAATGATTGTAGTTTATCGTATGCAGGACAAACCAAACAGTGCTTAAACAGGCGAATCCAAAATCATAAACGGGATTGCAACAATGTTATGACTAAAGCCGAGAAGTCAGAAATCATTATATTGTGCTCACATGTTTGGAAACATCACCACACATTTGACTTTTCTAAACCAGTGAATTTAGGTACTCAAAGTAACGTACATAAGCGACTAATTCTCGAATCTCCATATATATCGTCGTGACCCCTAATACTTGTAATATAATGGATGAATATACATTAACTTCAGCAATTTATAAGAATGCACTAAAGATTATTTAGGTAGTTGATCTTCCGTTCGATCGTTTAATATATTTGTTTAGCTGAAGAAACTCGTTTTTTACTAAAAAGTCATTCCGAAAATAGTCAGAATCGATTCAGGGAACTACATAATGTGTATATCCGTTAAAGTCTCGAGAATCTCGTATCTCTAAATTTTTCATGATATAAGTAAGTAAAAATCTGCAGTGGTGTGCACTGAACTTTCTTATACTCAGTTATACTCAATTTTCGAGAAAAAATTTTAAATCAAATTTGTTTAAAATTTCATTACCTTTAAGAACAATTTTTTCGATAACTATTTCGATACTATTTTCGAGGTACGGAAAAAGGTAATAAGAGTAAACCTTCACTTCCGGTTGATATATTGTCTTCAAAATAGGACGTTTTCTTGCTTGCTTGTTAGATAGAAAACATGTAATTACGAAAACGCAAAAAAATACTTGCAGAATAGTAGGATGTTAACGCTTCCTTTTATTTATTTTATAAATTAAATTTTGTATATGCATGTGCAACATATAGATATGGTTTGAATTATTGGCAGGAATCAGCGGTGGTCGACTTCTTTTAGATGTTGGGATTCCTAAGAGATACTTACATTATTCCTTTGTAGTATCGTTAGTGATACAGTTGAATTATAAATAATCACAACTCCAATTGATACTTGCTTTACGTGTAATTCTTGATTTTTGTAGATTGTTATGCTCCGCTTACGTAAGATAGATTCCTTACATTTTGTGTTCTTCTTGGATTGATGAACAATTGCAACGAATTTTACCCTTTCTTGAAGAGAATATTAAATACTGATTTGTAGTTGAATGAAATTTCGTTTTCAGTTTCGTGAATTCTTCGCATGATGTGGAGTGCGACGTATGTCGCAACAAATAATATACCTAGGAATAATTGTGTGGTACGGATTTAAAGATTCGGAATCATTTAATATGTGTAATGGTTGTATTGCAAAGTGTGTATTCTGTTAATATATCGAGATATGTAAGAAATTTATTGTCCTTTGCTGTATGCAATGTATGCCAATTATTTGTTCGTACTTTAACATTTATCATACAAATTACAATTTGCTTTAATAGTAATTTCCTAATTTAGATAATTCGGTAAATAAATCATAGGAATTTATTATGCTTGGATGTAGTATATGTTTTTGACAAAATATTCGTAAGTTCTCAAAGACTGACAAAATTTGTTGTGACAGCATTATTAAACAATTTATTAAACAATTCTCTTAAAATTAATAAATTAATAAAGTTTGCTTATATTCAATATTGTACTTAGTTCCAAGATTTCATTATTTTGAATATTTGTTATTGTGTCATTAAATTCATCTAATAATGTCTAATAATTTTAAACAAGCCTTAGCTATGTGTTCTTGATTGTTATTGTCACGATTTCCTGTATTGCATGTAATGAATGTTCATAGTCCATTAATTAGTGCTCTTTTATTTCTAACATGTGACGCTTTGATACACAGTATACATTTTCTTTGTAAATTTGCCGTTGCGTATTTTGTAGAACGTAAATAACACAAGTTTACAAATGCGGGTAAAGTTTTGGACCCGAGCAGATGAGAACGATTCTTAACGTTATTTGATGCCCTGAACTCAGATCTTCAATCCGTGTATCAAGATTGGTTCTAGTTTTCAATGTTGCGCATGGTGGCTGTACAGCCGACCATGTTGCATTAAACATAATACGGAACTTGTTTTGTGCTGTGATTGTGCTTCGGAACGTGTAAAAATGCAGGGATAACGTTAAAAAGTCGATTCGAAGTATTTTTGTTTGCGTGGGTGTTATATGTTTACGTGGAAAAATCCGCGTACCGAGTTTTGTAAAGCGTGCAGATCAAAGCTACACAAGTGGTCACTTGGTGAAAATGTATACTTTTCATTTTCTGTGCCAAAGTTATGGAGAGAATAGAAAAAAATGCCCTAACAACTTCGTCTTCATAACAGGCGAGCAATGAAAGCGATTTCGCTATGGAAGAAAACCATTTAATTTTGCGAAGTGAACTGAGTGATTTGATTCGCAATTTGAATTTATCGAAACAAAAAGCTGAGTTGACCCTAAAACACAAGTCACTATGTACAGAAATAGCAATCACGCGATTTTACCGTTTTTCAAAAAAGAAAATGACATGTGTTTCTGTAATGACATCAAAGGTTTATTTGATGTGTGTTTTTTGTGCCTGTGGGACAGCCGTGCAGTTGATCATCATTATGTGAGAAAGGTGTGGCCGAGTCGTACCCATTATGAGCCCGGACAAAAAAACGTGTCCTCTGTGCCACTTGTGAACCCACAGGTTGTTTTATTGCCACCTATTCACATTAAACTTGGCATTGTTAAGAGCTTTATCAACGCGCTCAATCGCGAAGGACCCGCTTTCCAGTACTTAATTAACTTGTTTCTAAAACTAAACTAAACTTGTCATACGCAAAAAACAAAGAAGGAATATTTGTCGGACCTGATATTCGCAAACTAATGGCTGATGCAAAGTTTACAAAATGTTTTACGCCTGATGAAGCAGCAGCATGGGCATCCTTTAAAACTTGGGCGACACCAGCGACGAGCAGGGAGAGCGTCTACATCGAGATATAGCGAAATCGAAAGGCGATACCAAGAATTTTGGGACGAAGGCATGATGAGCGACTACTGCTGGACCATGATGCGTGAAACAGATCCCAAGCAGTATAAAAGACTCAGTTCAACATCTGTTTCTTTCTGATTTATACTTTTTAATTCAATAAATGGCAGTTACTGGTCAAAAGTAGTTAAATAATAAATTTATTGAATATTTCGAAAATTTGAATTTTAAACAACCGGCTACTGATTTGGATTGAGCCTCGTAAATTAGCTTATAAGCAGATTTTGGTTGCTCGGCTCCAAAACCGTGTATACTTGTGTAATTATAATAATATAATTATTTTTTATCATCGCATATCATTTTAGCGATTATTAAACCTGATTAATTATAGGCATTATTTATTGCGATGTTTCTTAATTTAATTCCTTAGATGGCTATGACCAGGTATCTTTAAAAATTACTTTATTTCAATTTTTGCATCCTAATATTCTGCAAGTATTTTTTTGCGTTTTCGTAATTACATGTTTTCTATCTATCAAGCAAGCAAGGAAGAAAACGTCCTATTTTGAAGACAATATCTCAACCGGAAGTGAAGGTTTACCTTTTTCCATATCTCGAAAATGGTATAAGTTATCGAAAAAATTGTTCTTAAAGATAATGAAACAAACAAATTTTAAATGGACTATGTTTAAAAACACACACACACGCACGCACAGACCCACAGACAGATGTCATTCCAAAATTAGTCAGAATCGTTTCAGGGGACCTTAAAACGTGTATATCCATTAAAATCTCGAGGTCGTAAATTTCCATGATTACTATACTTCCTTATAAGTATAAGGAAGTAAAAATGAAGAAAAAAAAATTTTCAAGGAGGGAGGAATTACATACCCTACATCATTTCAACAATAGTATACGTACCTTATTCCCTGTTATCACATGTACTTAAATTTTGTAACTTGCAAATAGTACGCATAATGTTGTGATTGCTAAAATATGATTTATTAAAAAATCTGCAGTGGTCCGCACTGAACTTCCTTATACTCAGTTATACTCCATTATTCGAAAAAACTTTTCAAATGAAAGTTGTTTACAATTACAATATCTTTAACTTTAATTTTTTTCGATAAGTCTTACCGTTTTCGAGATACCGGAAAAGTGGTGAGAGTGAACTATGACACACACACACACATGCACAGACCCACACACAGACATCATTCCAGGATCGATTCAGGGGACCTCAAAATGCATATATCCAAAATCTTGAGGTCGAAATTTTTCATGATTACTATACTTCCTTATACATAAAGTATAAGGAATTAAAAACGTCAATTATAAAAATGCATAATTAGCATCAATACAAATTACCCCGTAAATGTAATAATCAATGGAATATGTGCATTTACCATTTATTTAGGGTATGACCGGCCATAATAATAATACTTTTAATGATAAAGAGTGGGGACCCCATATCTATTGTTATGTATAACAGAATATTACCTAAATAAGTTTTAAACCTAGTTTGAACATTATTTAACTATGGTCACATTTAGACTGAACCTAAAATATTATTAAATTATAAATACAATTTGTGTAATGTCGAATACAAATACACACATAGAAAGCACATCAATAAAGTTAAACGAATTTACAGTTAAGAACTCCATTTACCATGGTAAAGAAAGGTGGGATGACGCATGAAGGTGTACACAAACAGAGGATATCTTGCATGAGCGTGATAACATCACAGAATTGGTAGACATGTAATATGTGATATAGAAATTTGGACGATTTTTTGTATATGTATTGCTGTGTTTCCGAGGGTACAATAATAACAAAAAAAAATTTAAATTGAGAAAAATAATATTTTAGTTTATAATTTATTGCTAAATTAATACTTTAAGCGAATATGATTTTTATTTACGGAGAACATTAGTTTTAATTTTGTGTACATTTCGTTTACATGTCATGGGGGAAATGGCAATGAGTTGAGTAGGGAAAATTAAGTGGGGTTTAGAGAAGTGGGAAGCGATAATAATATATAAACGATTGCGGACGAGAAATTAGGACAGTTCCAAGACAGTTCCCGGACAGTTCCAGAGCAGTTCCAGAGCAGTTCCAGAGCAGTTCCACGACAGTTCCACGACAGTTCCTGAAAAGTTCCCGGACAAGACAGAAGAAGAAGGAAGCAGCCGGAGAACCACGGAGCCAGAGTCCAACAACAGTAATATAAATAAAAATCTAATTTTACTAAATGTTTTAACACTTGTGTACGTGTTAATAGTATTATTATTATAAAGGTTTGATTAATGTAGATTAAGATTGATGCTCGTGTAAGCGTCAATAGGAAATAAAGCAAATAACATTTAAGAAACATTTCATTTAATGCTTATGTACGCTTTAAATGGATAGAAATTTAAGACCGATGCTTATGTAAGCGTCGATAGGAAATTAAGAGAAATAATAATTAAGAAACATTTCATTTAATGCTTATGTACGCTTTAAATGGATAGAAATTTAAGACCGATGCTTATGTAAGCGTCGATAGGCAATTAAGAAAAATAACAATTAAGAAACATTTCATTTAATGCTTATGTATGCTTTAAATGAATAGAAAATTAAGATTGGTGCTTATGTACGCATCAACAAATAGGAAATTAAGCAAGTAACATTTTAAGAAAAATTCCATTTAATGCTTGTGTACGCATCAAATGGACAGAAAAGTATTAGTTAACATTTAATAACCACGAGCGCATCAAGGAAAAGACCGCGCTTTTATTTTCTTAATAGGCTCAACAATCGGACGCTCGGCATCGACGATACGACGGGCGAAACCGTTTGGCAGCGACGAAGGCCACGCCAGGGGACCGAGTCAAGACCGAAGTACCGAATTGTATTAATTAAAATACGCAAGTTGTTTGTTAATTTCAGAAAATAAATGTTAGGTAAAGAATTTAGAAAACTTTTTATTTCAACGTGTCCACCTGATATCTGTTCTCAACATAATAAATATGTCTATGTAGCACGGTAAAATATTAAAAATTCAAGTTTTACAAATGTTACACCCTATTGTAATTAAAAATAGCATGCGGCATTACATAGCATTGTAGTATACATTATTAGATGAAAACGAAGTTCTTTAAAGTGTAGGAAAAACTAGATATTCACATTCTTGGAGTTTGCGGACACATATTTTGTGGAATGTGGAATTATATATGCGCTTATATGCCGAAAAATAAAAAATGTACAAAAACACGCGATTTGATACTAAATATCTGTGTAAGTGAAAAAATGTATGACATATGGATAAATAATTATTGAAAATTGGTGAACTATGAAGATTGTATGAGCACCGTATACTGTTTTACCGTTTTTTTAAATAGAATGTGGGGTCAAGTGAAAATTAGGAAAATGTGGTTGCTGTGGGGTGAAAGGCCCCCATCCTATGTGTAGTCCTTGCAAACCAGCAGAGCCTAAGTTCCTAGAAAATAATGGAAAGCATGTAAAATGGTTCTGCGAAGAATGTTGTAATCGTGGGCAAGGCAACAACGTGAGTTAAATCGAAAATATTGTCAAAAAACTGGACTTGAATGTGTTTGAAGCATTGCAACGCATCACTGATCAAGACCCCAAAATTAAAGAGCAAAACAATAAAATAGATGAACAAAATAGGGTTATAAAGAGTATGATATCCAATAATCAACCTGAGATACAAACTCATAATTATAGAACCAGATCAGCGGGTAAATTGTCATCTACAACAGAGGGCAGTAATGGTACTGCAAATATTAAATCCACATATGAAACAAAAACCGATAACGAGTGCATCGCCTCCAATCAAAAATTTATTTATACCGGTACAGATGAAAATATCAAAAAAGTCGTACAAAAACCAACTTCAGCGCAAAACATCAAAATAAAGATGATTTTACATCAGTTTTTCTTAAGACGCTTGAAAATATATTGGAAATCGCATAAAAATATACAAAATATGTACTGCTTATCTGCGGTGACTAGCTGACATAAATTTCTTAAATACATCAGACATCAAAACGAGAAGTTTGATCGATCTAGTAACTTCTTTTAATCTAAAACAAACGATAAGAAAGCCGGCAAGAGTCACTCCATATTCGTCAACATTAATAGACAAAATATTTGTTAACAGGCGATTATGAGAGTGATGTGTTTGTATGGCACTCTCTGACCAATATGGCAGGTAATGTCGATAAATTATAACGGCAAGAAAACAATTGCAAAAAGTGAACAAAAGAGAATATTTGCTGTCAAAAAACTGAATATTATTTCGGATTGTTTAAGCAAAGTAAACTAGGAAACTAGGCTATAATTATCTTCATGAGACAATATATAAATATTAAATGAAGTATGTTCGCTTAGAATTGGTAAACAAGCAACGTGTGTGAACAAAACGTGGCAACACGCGAAATATTAAACAAATGTAAAGTGAAAAGGCAACTTTACGAAAATAATTATCCAAGATAGGATAAGTAGAGATGAGTATAAGACGTACTGCACAGATTTAAACAATGCTATAAGGGAGGCAAAATTACAAACCAATTAAGATATCATAGAAAATTCTAAAAACAAAACTCGAGCAGTATGGAATTTGGTAAAAGAAATAACAGGAGGAAAACATAAGGAAGACTTTAATCTAAACACAATCCGAACTGAACCACTCATGCATGATGAAAAAGAAATTATGGATTATATAAACGAACCCATACGAGAATACACGAAAATATGCGAACAGACATGTTTCTTCAATCCCACAGATCCAATCGAAATCCTTAGCATTATTAATAACTTGAAAGATACATGGGCAGTAGGCCATGATGAGGTACCAGTCACTGATTTAAAGAAACTATCACATATAATCAACCCATCACTGGCAAATGATGTATTTCCAAAACGACTAAAAAGAACGATCATAAAATCCATTCACAAAAAGGAGACAAATCAAAAATAACTAATTATAGACCAACACTGTATAAAATATCAAAAATATTTTACAGACAACAATAAATGCTTTTAGGGAGACAAATAAACTGTTGCATAATAGGCAAAGTGGATATCAAAGAGGTAAATCGACAACTACAACCATATATTAATTCATGTCAGAAGTGCTGGATGCGATCAACTGTGAAGGAGTCACTGCTGGGATATTTATTGATTTATCGAAGGCTTTCGATAGAATTCATCACGAAACACTTTTGCTGAAATTAGAAAAAAATGGGTTTCAGAGGATTGGCACAAAAGTGGATAAGATGATATCTATGTCAAAGGAAACAATGCATATTAGCTACAAATGAAAAAGGTGAGAGAATATTTTGATCATGGCGGGTCAACAATAAGGGAGTTGCAGGGTTCTGTATTGTGACCACTTCTGTTTTTGGTATACATTAACGATTTACCGGATGCACTGCAAAACTTTGCTGCTCTAATTGTAGATAACACATCTGTAGTGGTCAGAGCCTTAAATTTAGAAAGTCTGAACCATGATATAATAAAGTCACTAAGCGCTATGGAATAATGGTATACTGCCAACAATTTATAAATAAACATAGAAAAAACACATCTTATGAAATTCACAACAACGCAAATTGACCACATGAATATACAGGGTGGATCTTAAATGGCGGATAATATTCATAACATCCGATTCTGCTGTGAACACCGACCCGCGCGTCCGAAACGCTCGCCGAATCGCGTAAAGCGCGTAAACCGAACGTGTTTCCGAAAATCTGGAAAAGTTCCGGAAACTCGGTCACCAAAAGGCTTCCTTTGGAGCGTAGGAATCTTTTATCCAGTGGGGTAGCACGGCCGATTCCCAGATTTCTCTACTTCCCAATTTTCACGTTCACGCGGATAATCACTCAAAAAAAAAACCCCTCGTCAAGTTGTGAGCTAAATTTATAGATTAAGCTACCACCAGCCCCCAAGATAGATGACTACCTTCGTCAAATTAGGGTTAGAGGTTTTTTCATTAATTATTAATAAAAGAACAAACAAATGGTTTAAATAACTTTAATATAAAAAAATAATTAAATTAAAATAAAATTCAATGACGTTATTATAGAAGGAAAAATTATTAAATTTAATTAAACTAAATTGTGTCACCATTTGTGAACTCCATTATAAAAAGAAAATTATTAAATTTAATTAAGCTAAGCACATAAAATATGAAAAATATAAAAAGAAGCGACGAACGAACTTGTGATCGACATTTAACAAAAACGATTCTTCATAGAACCTTTATACTTTTTAAATTATTTACTTTAGAGGAAGGAAAGAAAACTTGCCCTTTTTAAATTTAATTCATCAAATCAAAAATAAAGATTAACAGAACCCACATAATTTTGCACTTGTTACAAATAAAAATTTCTCTCTTGTTCTTTAAGTCCCAATGGATTGAAACAACTTTAAACAACGCCAATTAATTTTAAGTATTTTCCGAGATGTTAGGCTAAATTTCGACAGTTTAACTCAACACTGCGCGACATCTTCGACGACTCACGGCGCCGGCGTCCCGAAGGGGCCTGAGTGCGCCTTAACTCTTTATCGGAGCACCGACTTCTTTTCCCGAAGAAGTTCCGAACGACTCCACCCAAATGGTGCCTTCCGAAGGGGCACCGGATGACTGACAGTTTTTCGTTCTTACCCCGTCTTAAAAATCATATTTTCAAATATGATAATCGGCGAGCGGGGACGCAGCCCACGCAAGGTGCGCGTATGTTTGGCGCTATTCGCGCTAATCTTTGTTTATGTCCTGAAATCGTAGTGCTCGGTATTATAATTAATCTACTTAAACAAATATACACATCCGGCAAACAACGGGCGTTAAAAAGCATTTATTAAACAATTTCTAAATTTTCTTTCAAGTCGCAATCATTGGCATATTTCAAGCGCGCCCGCTCGAACTGGCGCTAATCTTATTTATATTCTGAAATCGTAAGCGGTCATTTTATTAATTTACTTTAAAGAAATATTCACATCCTGTGAACAATAGGCATGATTAAAAGCAATTTATATGATATATTTGGCTTATCGGGTTCCATAGAATTTTCTTTCCGGATGCAATCGGTACATTTCAAAACGCGACCGTATTTTAAACCAATATATGTAAGTAGGGTCGGAATTAAATAATTTTATTTCTAAGCCATATTAATTGGCGGCGGTCTACACTGCATCAAAGATGGAGCAATAGAGTCTTATAACAATTTGCTGTGAATCTCATGGATGAGGAGTTATTGGCAGTCTTAAGTTAAATTACGGGTTGCTCATCGTACTATATTTTTATAAAATAATGTTTTTTAGCTGTAGTATAATCAACAAAAGGAATCACCCATCTGTAATTGTAGTCATCATACTCTTGGTTTACGTAGAAGCTTGACCTTTCTGCAATGCTTGAGTTTTCCAAATATGTTGGAATACAATTTTCACATTTTGAAATAAACGTAGGCTGTTACGTAGTTTTTACTTTAAATAATTTGACGTTTAATGACATATCTGTGACAATTTATTGTAAAAAAAGACGTGTTGAATTGTCTTGTTGTTTATTATTCTAATAATTAGCGTCATGGAGTACAGTTTTGTGGAATATGCAGACATGTATTTGATATTAGGAGAATGTCATGGCAATTTGTACGCTGCTGCTAATTTATATGCTGAACGGTATCCAAACAGAAGGCATCCAAATGCTAATGTTATTCGACGACTGGATCAACGAATGCGAGAAACTGGAAGAACTGCACCTACTCCAACAGTTAACAGAGGCCGTCCACGTCGAGTATCACCACAGGTTGAAGAAAATATCTTACATGTAGTGGAAAATGAACCAGAACAAAGTACCCGGTCCATTGCCAGAATGTTTGATATTAGCCAAAGAAGCGTTCATCGCTTATTACAGCAAAATGGCTTGCACCCGTATCATTATCAGCGAGTCCAGGGATTATTGCCACAAGACTATCAGCAAAGAGTCATATTTTGTAGATGGCTACTTCGTGAGCAAGAAAGGAATCCTGGTTTTATTGGACGTGTCTTGTGGACTGATGAAAGTACGTTCACCAGAAATAGAACATTTAATATCCATAATATGCACCAATGGAGCGATGAAAATTCTCATGCATTGTACCAAACGAATCATCAAATTCGGTTTAGTGTTAATGTGTGGGGTGGTATTATTGGTAATAGGCTCATAGGACGACACATTTTGCCTAACAGACTAAACGCGAATAATTTTGTTGAATTTTGCCACCAAGAAGCCCAGATTTAAACTGCCTAGATTTTTGCTTGTGGGGAACATTAAAAGCATTTGTGTATGAAGTGGAAATTGATACTCAAGAGCAACTTTAGCAATGAATCAATGAAGCAGTTATAATGATTCAACAAAACAATATGCTTGAAAATCTAGAACAGAACATAATACGTAGGTGTATGAAATCCATAGGGGTTGGGGGTAGCCACTTTGAGCACTTATTGTAATTTCAAATGTATTTACAAAATAAAAAGCTTATGGCGTAATCGATATTTCCTTACTAGTTATGTGCTGTTAATCTCAAAATGTAAACAGCACATTAAAATTAGAATATTACTGTGAAAGAAGTTTAGTATGCATGTGTACATACATTCTCCTTAGGTTCCTAATTAAATCAAGTGCGTTGTTATGTGAATCGTAGGAGACAATACTCAGATTAGTACGACTTGCCACACAGTGTTGCCTAGTTTGTAAAACTTTAATTAAGAATTCTTCAAAAACTAAATGCATTCCTTGCAAAAAAATGGACCCACAATTAAATTGGAAGGCACAAATAGAATACCTAGCAACTAAATTACGACTATTCAACTATGCATTACGGACGATCGTTTATTAATAAAATTTAATAACTTCAAAATAATTGAAATAAAATTAATTAAATTTTAAATTTCACTTATAAAATTTAAATTAAATTTATTTTAAAATAATTTTTAATTATAAACTAATAAAATTAAATTGTGTTATGTCAATCGAGATGCTGGCTTACTAGGCGTATATGAAGTTAGATAATATTATTATAAGTTATATTTAATATGGAAAATGTTTCTTTCAACCCAGTGTTAATGTGTGTGAACAAAGAGTAGCTTAAAATGCTTCATATATGTCTATGAAACTTACGAAAGTGATATAAAATGAGTTAACGCGACATTTGGCAAATATATGTACGTAACCTATCTAGCGATAGAGCAATGTTAAATACGTCTGTATGGAGAAAATATAATAGCTACATAAACGAAGTATAAATAGATAAGGCTGTTACAAGTTGTGTTAAATCTAATGCAATGTGGAAACTACTGTGTTATAATAATAATAGTTTGCGTTACGGAAAGGGACTTAAAAAGGTAAAGGATCTTTAATTTAATGAACTCATATATAGTTGGGGCTTCACATGTCCATATATGTGTCTTACAAGGTTTTTCGCATTGTAATATATGTATATTGTAAATAGTTATCTTAGTTTTGTTAGGTTTACGAGTGACCGGAAACCGAGTTTTTGCCCACTCGTAGCTGTATATATTCGGGATCGCCACGAGCTCTCGCTCTCTCTCTGTGTGTGTGCATCTTAACGGAGTACATGTGAAAGCACGTGGCTAGGTATTGTGAATAAAGATACAAAATTAATAAAGGCGTTTTATTGTGGACAATTAATAATCATCCGAGCAGATGTAATACGACGAACATTATAGTGGCGACGAGGATGGGATATAGCGAATCGGTCGGATGATTCAATTAAAGAAACCACATTTTTAAAAAACGGAAGTTTGCACCACGTGAACGCGTGAACAATGGCGAACTACATCGGTAATATACGCGAGTTCGACCTAAAGGAGGGTGACTGGACAATATTTAAGGCAAAACTGTCGCAGTTTTTTATTGCAAATAGTATCGATAAAGACGATATTAAACGTGCAATATTTTTAAACGCGTTAATTGATGAAGGCTATTAATTAATTAATAATCTTTGTGTGCCAATAAACCCAACGATGAAAAATTTTAAAGACTTGGTGGAAATATACAGCAAGCATTTTGTCCCACAGAAATCATCGTTCCCGGAACGTTACAAGTTTTACAATGCATTTAAGGACAAATGCGAAGAAGTCGGTGATTGGGCAGCAAGGGTACGCAGTTTAGCAGCTAAGTGTGAATTCGGAAAAGAATATCCGCCTGAAATGATGCGCGACCGATTTATTATGGGAATGGACCGCAGTCCGATTTTAGACAGGCTTTTCGAAGAGGATGTCAAGATTTGGATTGCGACCGGGCCATCGAAATCGCCATCAGCAAGGAAGCAGTCCTCCATAACTTCGAAATGGAGGGGAAATCGAAAACTTCCGAAGTCTATCGAATGCAGGATAACCCGGAAGCGGCGCGAGCACCTAGGAACAATGTTCATCGCGATCGCTCCTCCAAGCATCAAGCCAAATCGCACGGAGGCTCGAAGTTATCAGCTGTCGAATGTAAACAAGACGTATAAGTATGTGGTAAAATAGGACATTACGGTAATGTATGTAAGTACAAAAATTATAATTGTAACAATTGTGGAAGAAAAGGACATTTAGTTGCAGTGTGTTTTAAGAAAAATTGTAATAATTATTTAGCAGTAAATTCCATGTATAGTTTGAGTAACCCTATTAAACATACACCAGTAATTATCACGGTTAAAGTAAACAAATGTCATATGGAATTTGAACTGGATACAGGGGCCAGTAAATCAGTGATATCCTCAGAGTTTAAACATAAATATTTTTCACATATAACAATGCAACCTACAAAAAAATATTTTTTGAGTTATAATGGGGCGAAAATATTTGCTCTAGGACAAATAAACGTTAATGTTGAGGACAACGGTGTAATGAAACATATTAATTTATTTGTGATTAAAGGAAATGGACCACCGTTATTAGGCCGAGATTTCTATTACATGTTCAAGATGAAGATAAATAAGTTGGAGGATGCACCCACGGAGAGGAATAAGGAATCAAATAGGCAAACCGTTCCATTCTTAGTCCGAGGTCTGTATAGCGAATTTTCTGACTTGTTTTCATCTAAATTAGGGTTATTTAATAGAGGCACCATACATATTTACGTAAAGATAATGCTATTCCGAAATTTTATAAGGCACGACCACTACCTTTTGCATTAAAG
This sequence comes from Geotrupes spiniger, assembly GCA_959613385.1. Taxonomy (NCBI): domain Eukaryota; kingdom Metazoa; phylum Arthropoda; class Insecta; order Coleoptera; family Geotrupidae; genus Geotrupes; species Geotrupes spiniger. Next base: position 49,680,643 of record OY390733.1, on the reverse strand, counting down.
GAAAAGGTTGACGCGGAAATTACGCGTTTAGTTAAATTAAATGTTTTGAAACCTGTAGATTATTGCGCATGGGGTACGCCTATTGTTCCAATCATGAAAAAAATGTACTAGTAAGGATATGTGGGGATTATAAAGTTACGTTAAATCCAGTAATTGACATAGATCAATATCCTTTGCCAAGGATCGAGGAATTATTTGTGCGGTTGCAGGGAGGCAAAACTTTTTCTAAATTAGATTTATCGCAAACATATCAGCAGGTACTTTTAGATGCTGAATCCCAAGTGTTAACAACAATCAGTACGCATAAGGGTTTATTTCAGTATACTCGTTTGCCTTTTGGAATTGCTTGTGCGCCTTCAAAATTTCAGAAAATTATGGAGTCATTATTAGAAGGAATAGATGGGGTAGCTTGTTTCATAGATGATATTATAATTACGGGTAAAAATCAGTTACAGCATTTAACACGTATTAAACAAGTATTAAATATTTTGCATAAGAACGGATTAAGACTTGAGAAAACCAAATGTGTGTTTTTCACAAAGTCAATATCGTATTTGGGGTATACCATCACGCAGGAGGGATTGCATACATGCCCAGATAAAATCGAAGCCATTGAAAATATGCAGATACCACGGGATGTAACACAATTGAAATCTTTCTTAGGATTAGTCAATTACTATAATAAATTTATACCAAATTCATCTACAGTTTTACAAGCATTGTATAAGCTATTAAAGAAAAACGTTGATTTTAATTGGACCAATGCATGTAATGAGGTATAAAATATATTAGAAGTGGTTGGCCTTCAAAAATAAATGCTGAGATAAAACCTTATCATTTACATAAAAATCAATTGACGATTGAAACCGGATGTATTTTACTGGGATATAAGGTTGTGATACCCAGTATTTTAAGAGGCAATATTTTAAAGGAATTACACCAAGCTCACATGGGAATGGTAAAAACCAAAAGCATAGCTCGTTCATATGTATGGTGGCCAGGTTTGAATAAGGATATTGAAAAGATGGTGCAAGCATGTCAGAGTTGTTTGTTAAACAGACACAATCCACCTTTAGCAAAACTTCTTCCGTGGGAGTATCCTCAACAACCTTGGGATCGTGTACATATTGACTATGCAGGTCCATTCTGTAATAAATATACATTAGTTCTCGTAGACGCTCATTCTAAATGGCTGGAAGCTTTTATAGTAAGTAGCATGACGGCATCCGTTACAATAAATGCGCTACGAAGTGTGTTTGCGCGGTTTGGTTTTCCGAAGGTGTTAGTTTCTGATAATGGAAGGCAATTTATTTCACATGAATTCCAAAATTTTTTATCAATGAATGGAATAAAATTCAAAACGTCACCACCTTTCCATCCAGCAACCAACGGGGCTGCGGAAAACAGCGTAAAAACAATAAAGCGAGCTCTTTTAAACGCGATTGGAGGCAATGACAGCATCCAGGATTTAAATTTATTATTATATCGTTTTCTGCTAGACTACCGCAACACGCAACATTGTACGACGGGAATATCTCCCGCTATAAAGTTTTTAGGTAGATCTCTTAGAACCCGATTAGATTTATTGAAACCGGAAGTACAAACGAGTAGCCATAAGCATAAAAAACTTAAGCATCAGAAACTTAACCAGCAGAAACAAATGCAAAATTATCGGGGAAGGAGAACGCGAAAATATGAAATTAAGGACAAAGTTGCAGTTCGAGATTATCGTAACCCAAACAAGCCGACATGGATAAAAGGGATTATTGTAAAGAGAATGGGTCCTCGAACGTATTTAGTGGACATACCCGAAATAGGAAAACGCTGGAGAAGGCATTTAAATCAAATAATCGATTTTGTTAATTTTTCAGTTGTAGAGGATAATGTTTCTGACCCGGTTCCCGATGCTAAAGTTGAAACAAACATAAATGTAAATAGAAATAGTGTGTCTGCGGCTGGACCTGAGATGGGACAGTCAAGTGACACGACTGGACCGTATGTTGAAACGTGTAGTGAAGGAGTCAGAAGTAGTAATAGACCAACGCGACCGCCAATACGTTTTGGCTATGATTAGTATTATTTTTTCCTTGGTACACGTTTCAGGATAAAGGGAAAGTGATGTAATATATGTATATTGTAAATAGTTATATTAGTTTTGTTAGGTTTACGAGTGACCGGAAACCGAGTTTTTGCCCACTCGTAGCTGTATATATTCGGGATCGCCACGAGCTCTCGCTCTCTCTCTCTGTGTGTGTGCATCTTAACGGAGTACATGTGAAAGCACGTGGCTAGGTATTGTGAATAAAGATACAAAATTAATAAAGGCGTTTTATTGTGGACAATTAATAATCATCCGAGCAGATGTAATGCGACGAACATTACACGCATCAACTTAACTCTGCATGGAATTAAATCGCCGTTTAATTTGAGATGGAAAAGCTAACGTTTGAAAATTGTATACAAAAATGTTAAAATGAAAGTGAGATTAAATGTAACAGAGTTTATGTTTTTAAGCGTTAATCTTAGTTAGGTTACAGGTATGGAAATGTTCTTGAATTCCTAATTTACATTTGATTTATAGTGGAAACAGAATGTTAAATGTCTCATAGCGCGTGCAGCTGTGGTTATGAAATTTTAAACGCGTTTTTCTTGAAACTACTTTTTCCAAACTAGGAGGACAGATTTCTCGGAGACTATTGCACGGATACATTTAAAATTTACAGTAGCTTCACAATAGTGTTCTCTATGGAAGCCGTATTTTCATTTGATGTAAACTTCCACAAAAATTGATAAAAAGAAAATCCGTACTTCCAAAGCCAAGGAGCCAGGACTCAAGCCGAGAAATCCGTCCTCCCGTTTCGGTGCTTTTAAAATAGGTGTATAAAAAGCTTTTTGTACTTCAATATTGCTTAATGAACCCTCTGAGAAGAATTTCTATACCGCTTATCATACTCCCAAAATAAATTGATAAATTTAGCTCTCTTTTCCTGCCTCTATAGTGGTTTTACCCCTTAATATAATTCGAATTTCAATGATTTTACTTATAGTTTGCGTAAAACTTGTAAATTGAGGTAAAAAATAGCATATTTGGTTTCAAAAATGTCAGCCGTGTTTCCGGTTTTCAAATATATAAACCGCTGGTGCGTTAAAGCTCACACTATGAAACTTTTAACTTAAGATTTGTATATAGCAAGGAAGAAATCGTCCTATATTGAAAACGATATGAGTTATCGAAAAAAATGTTCTTATTAAAGTTAGAGATGTCGAAATTATAAACAACTTTCAGTTGCAAAGTTTTTTTGCGAAAAGTGAAGTATAACTAAGTATAATAAACTTCAGTGCGGACCACTGCAAATTTTTACTTCCTTATACTTATTATTATATGTATTATATTTTTGGAATGACGCCTGTGTGTGTGTGTTTCTGTACGCGCTCTAGCGTCCAAACCATTGAAGCCAACACTATGCAATTTTAAACTTAAGATTTGTATAACAATCCTATTTTGAAAGGAATATCTCAACCGGAAGTAATGGTTTACTCTTATCATCTTTTTCGGTATCTCGAAAACGGCAGGAGTTATCGAAAAAAATGTTCTTATGAAAGTTAAAGATATTATAATTTAAACAACTTTCATTTGAAAAGTTTTTTCGAAAAGTGGAGTGTAACTGAGTATAAGGAAGTTCAGTGCGGACCACTGCAGATTTTTACTTCTTTATACTTTATGTACATTACTTCCTTATATTTTATGTATAAGCAGTGGCGGCTTGCATGTGGCTGCATATGAGCACGTGAACCCCCAGAGATTTTCAAAATTAAAATTAAAAAAATGATACAATATGGTCAAGTAAACGATTTTAATAAATTCATTTAACTTCATAATTATCTCGCGCCGCGCTCTGGGCTCCGGCTCAATTCTCAAATCAAACGGCAAATAGCAGCGAAGTTGTCGAGGAATGAGTCGGTGCAATTGCACCAATAACACTTACGGGAATTAGACTGATTTGGATACCTTAGGGGTGGGCGGAGTGGCGCGGGTACAGTAGTAATTTAATATAAATCGAAAATAATTAATTATGATGCTGCAAATTGCAATGGCTAGCACCAGTGATAGTGAAACCACTTCGACAAATAATATTGAACAAATTAAGAAAAAAAATTCGTCCTCACCTTTATCAGAAAAAAATAAAATTAGAGATTCGGGAAAACCAAAACCATTAATAAATATTACACAAGTGACGAATTCTAAGTCACGACAATTTAGAAGAAATTTCAAACCTGAAATCTATGAAAAGGCAAAATGTTTTTGTGGTTCTGCAGATACAAACCGATTATATTGTTTTCCCTGTTTATTGTTCGCCCGTGTTAATGCAGAACATAGTTGGTGAAAAACCGGTGTAAATGATTTAGGCCATGTTGCACAAAAAATCAAGAAACATGAAAACGCACAGTTTCACATTAATACTCAGTTGGATTTTAATTTATTAGGAAAACAAGATATTAGGCAACAACTAGACAGCGCGTACCGACAAAATGTTGAGCAACATAATGAGCAAGTTAGAAAAAATAGATATGTTCTTTCAAAAATTATCAACGCCATTAAATTTTTTGGCGTTTTTGAATTAGCTCTTCGTGGTCATGATGAAACTGACACTTCGTTGAATCCTGGGATTTTCCGAGGTCTTATTAACTATACCTCTGAATTGGATGCAGCTTTGAAGGACCACATTGAAAAGGCTACAGTTTTTAAAGGCATGTCAAAATCAATTCAAAATGAATTGTTAGACTATATGTTAGAAGTGTTACAAGACACCATAAAAAAGAAATACTGAAGGCTGATTTTGTGTCAATCATGGCTGACGGAACGACAGATGTATCAGCAGTTTTTCAATGGCTGTAGTTTTCAGATGTGTTTTACCTAACGGGTCTCCTGCAGAACGTTTTTGGGCATTTGTGAATCCTGCAGGTCATGACGCTGCCAGCCTAGCAGAAAAAATCAATGAAGTTTGGGAAACGGTGTTGGATAAACCAGAAAAACTTATTTCGCAAACCTACGATGGGGCTAGCGTGATGTCTGGACAATCTGGGGGTGTCCAAGCAATAATTCAAATACACTACAAATATGCTTTTTATATTCATTTTTACGCCTCCGCAATATCTCGCATGCTTCAGGATCCTGTATTTTTGTTTTGGCTGACAGCGTTCAAGCGAATAATGCCACATAGTGATATCTTGTATAATCAGTTACAAAAGACATGTATTGCGTCAGTTCAAATACAAGAATACTTGAAGACATTCGAGGACTGCATTCAAAAAGAGGGGGATAGTATCGATAGTGTTTAAACTGAAATTCCAGAGGGGTGAACGCCAGTTAATAGACCAAGACAAAACGAAGATCCGTATATTTCAAAAATTGTTGCTGCCAAGGAAATTTGCGATTTAATTATTAATCATGCAAAATCCAACTTTTTTCGGCCTAAAATTTTCCAAAATTTGAAAAGCAATTTCCTGTCGAAGACTTGCACACTGCAGTTGAGGCATATCCCTTTCCTAACAGTGTAAGGCTCAGAACAGAATCAGAAATAATTTATAAAAGGCCGGACTTCCGAAATTTATCTGTAGCAGTACATCTTCTGAAGTCCATCACTGAAAATAACCTTGAAGATTTATTCGTTGCTACTTTTCAGCTTTTAAAAGTAATCGTCACCATTCCTATGACAACGGCTGAGGCTGAAAGATCTTTCTCGACTTTAAAACGAATTAAAACATTTTTGCGTTCGACAATGACCCAAGAAAGATTAACTGCCCTAGCCAAGTTGTCTACTGAAAAAAACTTCAAGATTTTCCCAATTTTAATGGTTTGGTTATAGATAAATTTGAATTAATTTGATTTTTAAACATTGCACTTGATTTTGGTTTTTTATTTTGTATTATATTATCATATTTTTTTGTTATTTGTCTTTGTATTGTCTTGATATTTTTATTTCTTTTGTTATTAGATACTGATTAGTCCATTTTTGTTAAAATGTTTTTTTGTGCCAATATGATTTTTTTACCCGCAGCAACTACGCCAATTATTATTTTATTATTATTATGTGAACCTCTGTAGTTTCAACTCACGGGCCGCCACTGTGTATAAGGAAGTGATGGTTTACTCTTATCACCGTTTTCCTTATTTCACAAACTGTACGAGTTATCGAAAGAATTGTTCGTATAAAAGTTAAACATATTGAAATTGTAAAGTTCTTTTCATTTGAAAAGTTTTTTCGAATAATTGAGTATGAGTAAGTATAAGGAAGGCCACTGCAGATTTTTACTATTGCGATAGGGCGGCTAACAATGTGTGTGGCTCTGGCGCCGAATGTATTCAAGATACCGCTATGCGACTTTAAACTTCAAAGTTTATATTTAGAAAGCAACGTGTCAAACATATGGTTTAGTCTTATCAGCGTTTTCATATCAGCGGTTACGATACTAATGCCCGGTTTCACAAATGCTAATCGGTCGTTAACAGCTTGTTAACGAATCGTCAAAAGTTTGCCAATTCGTTATCGAGTCTTTAATCCATCGTCAAATACCAAATGTATGTGACCTGTCCATCATCAAATATTTGACGATGGATATAAAGAGTCGATAACGAATCGGCCAACTTTTGAAGATTCGTTAACAAGCGGTTAACGACCGATTAGCGTTTGTGAAACCGGGCATTAGAGTTACTTACAGGGCCCCTTCCTGGGGCCCGCCCGGTCCCACGTTGCCTCTAGTAGCTATCCTTGAATCGGTCATGTTATCAGCTTTGGATACCTTTACCATTTGTTGAATATCTTCGCATGCTAATGTGTATCTTGAATATTAAGTACGTGCCGTACTAGGCGTTCAACTCGCAGAGTTGCAGGCGAACCAGTGGTCGTCAGACCCCATGTCGTGCCCAGGAATTGTACGTCTGCCTTTATCGGCAGGCAACTTTGGATATTAGCATACCTTGCCTTCTGGACATACGGTTCCAGTATCATTGTACGCCCATTACACCGGGACATGTCGGGGTTTCCCCATAACCACGCATGGTAACGGCCTGCCTCACCACACAGATGACGGCGTCATACCATTGCATATAACAATAAAACAGGTACCACATAATACATACATAATATACAGACAACTATGTCTTACCAACGCCACTGTTCTCTAACATGCATCGTCCTTTAACACAACTCACAAAACTATACGAAGTTACACATAACTCGCATGTTCACATCTTTATAATACACCCTATTGCACGCCACTGCAAGTGATAACAGATATTCGTTAAAGTGCGGACCACCAAGCACCAACTGTCCTTGCTTAAGCGCCCTCATCATTTAAAGGACGCCCCCTACTTAACCCCTAACGGATTGGCTGCACAAATCTATGCACATCCGTACTCATTTTAGGGAATCTAAACAATACTCTGCAGTGGTCCGCACTGAACTTTCTTATACTTAGTTATACAACACTTTTCGAAAAAGCTTTTTAAATGAAAGTTGTTTACAATTTCAATATATATCTACAACTATTATAAGAATATAACTCGTACCGTTTTCGAGATACGGAAAAAGGTGATAAGAGTAAACCACCACTTCCGGTTGAGATAGTGAATAGGACATTTTCCTCCGTGCTATATAGTCGGATTAAAGATTAAAGCGCATACAGACACACAGACACATTGATTTTCATCATTCCTATACATAAAATATAAGAAAGTATAAAAAAAGGAAATATGTATTTCTGCAAAAATAGCTGCGCTACATTTTAAAATTTAATATTAATTAAATAATTTTAATAATAGATCAAGGTGAGAATTAAAAGAATTTGTTACAAGGTCGCTTCGAACTGATGTAAGTTCTGGTGCGTTTGGAACCGCCGCACAGTGTTCCCATCAATGCAATCTAGGTAGACAAAACTCATTATCTAAATTTCGAGAAAATTAACAAATTAACCGTTATTTTCACTGTTAGATAGTGTGGACCCCACAAATTCACAAAACATGTAGTTTTGTTGCAATATAAGGGCACAGTGATAGTGCAAAGTTCAGTTTTCAATAAGCTAACAATTGAATCGTTCCATACTGGTGATTGTTCGCTCACGAAAATACGTTCGTTTCGTTTGTTTGTAATTGTGTAAAGTGTTAATTTTATATGGATCCAGTAGCCGAAGGTATGATGAACATTTATTTATGAAAATATAGACATATAAAGCTGTTTAAAGTATGCGTAAATGGTCTTATAGTAAGTACCTTTAAAATAGTAAAAATATATACTTTGCGAAGATTCAGTAGAGTTTTTTTTTATGAGTATGTCAAGGTTTCGTGATAATACTTGGCTATTCGCTGTTGTATTTTATTTACTTCATAAATATGTGAACGTTATATCTCGCACTTTTTCGCATATCCATATTTATTTAAATTTCAGGAGCGTTGTATTCAATTTCAAGGCAGGAGTTTTTCGAACTTTGGCGTCGCTTCCCATTTTTAATTTTCATAAAATTTTGGATTTAGGGTTTTTGGGCAATTGTGATCAATTATTACTAGTAAATATTTTCGATAAAAAAATGTGATTTCTTGATTTTTGCCGTTTATTTTGCCATCGCAGGTTGCTCTGCATTTAAAGAAGACAATTGTTTTTTGGGAGTAAATAGAGCAATAGGTATTCTACTTTTGAGAAAAAAAAATACTAAAATTGGACTAAAAATACAAAAAGATATGAGGGTGTTACACTCTTAAGTGAAACACACTGTATATTTGTATGTGTGTTATAATAAATGATCCACACCAATGTTGTATTAATTATCACGTTCTTATTATAGCCGAATATCTGTAGAAATTAAGAATATTTGACCTTTAACGCAATTATATATTCAAATTATCCCTCATTTTACAAATAATATCATTGGTTATTTTCCAAATCGAAACCGCATAAGTTAAATTCATAGTATTTATTAACATTTATAATAGGAAGTAAAGATAAATGTGTCAAAAATACGATAAAATCAATTTGGAGGTTTTGTCCACCTAGATATGACAAACGGAACACTGTGCGCCGGTCGACAGGCAGCCAAACGTACAAAACACTTGCATGTGCACCAAGAGAAACCTAGACAACTGCATTTGTATGGTATCCATTTAAACAATAAGTAAACTCCCATTATAAACAAGATCGGGAAGGCGTATTTGATTCGATTTTAAGAGCATTTAGTTTATTGTTTACAAATGAAGGTGGTCATTATAAACCGTCGTTGCAACGAATGCTGTTTTTGTCTTTTTTGTATTGTGCGTTGTTCATATTTTGTTTTTAAAATAGTAGTCTTATTAAATCTTTTAAATTCAAATAATTTTGCGTTATATACAGGGTGAGTCGTTAAGAATGGGAAACCGGCAATGGTAATCCAGGTCTGGACTCAACACATTTACACAATATTCAGGGTGATGAAAACAATGTAAACAATCTGAAGATTTATTATAAATTCCGAGTATTAATAATTATTGTTAATTATCACTATCACTACTACTTGATTCCGAATCAGGATTATTAACATTAATTACAATATTTACATTTGGTATTGGTTGATAGCTTAATTTGACATTAGCCACATGTTTTATACAATTTTGTCATTTTTCCGTAGTAATACTATCTACTTGTTTTCGGATTATATCAATAACGCAGGCGAACTTTCGGGGTTGTTTTTAAATTTCCTTATGCCTGGTTTTAGATCACTGCAAACTAATTCAATTGAAAGATGCAAAAGTATGGCGGTAACCTTAAAACAACACAATTAGAACTGTTGGCCATCTCATCCACAACATAGTTTTTACTGACGTTTTGGGTACGAAATAGTTCCAGGAGCTGGGGTTTCGTTTTTGCATCTGAAGGAATGTCAATATTGTTTGCGCTCAAATTAATAATATCCCCTTTTCTGGTGCTTGTATTAGGAATTTTTAAGGCTAAACGGCTATGCGATGGTTCATTATCTATAACTACAACTGTATCACGGGGAATATTTGGCAACAATTGTTTCTGGAACCACCACAGATATATTCATGTCAATTATCGGAGATAAAATATTCAATTTAGACTTTAATTCCGTGTTTTGGGGGCACATCAAGTCAACTTGATCAGTTCCTTAATAAAATTAATAGTATACACCCCAAAATTAAATTTACGCTTGAAACAGAGAAAAATGATCAAATAATTTTTTTAGACTTAAGCTTAATTCACACAAATTTATTTTCCGAAAACCGACCAATGTCAATTCTACAATTCCTTTCAAATCCAATCATCATATGTCACATAAATTAGCAGCCTATCATGCTATGGCACATCGTGCCTTTTCAATTCCAATTCCAATTCCATTCATGTAGAACTGAATAAAATTAAATCCATAGGAAATATGAATGGCTTTCCAGTCAGTCTCATACAAAAAGTAATTAATAAAAAACGATACCAAAAGACAATTTTTCATATTTATCGAAAAGTTTCAAATTTAAATAAAGATGAATTCACAACATTAAAGTATTTTGAAAAAAAACACTATATTCTTCAAAAACAAAATTACGTTTAGACCAGGTTGCAAATTGCCAGACATTATTTAATGCTAAAGATAAAATCAATCTTTTAAAGAAATCTGGTATTTACGAAATCTCGTGTTCCGAATGCAATAGTGTATATGTTGGCCAAACTGGGGGAAGTTTTGAAACACAATATAATGAATATTTTAGAGCATTCAGTTTAAATTACGATACAAGTTCATTTGCAAATAATAATAAAGATACTTATGACAATTATCGAGGTGGAGTTCAATAAGTAAACGGTTATAGATGCGGTATAAGGCGACCATCTGGTGCAGGTCAAAGAGTAATTATTTTGTATATTGGTAGGGAGAATGAATCTTTGGAAGGATGCCGTAAATGCTTTATAGGCGAAAAAAGGAGACTATCATCACGAAATGAATAAACAATATTATGAGGAATGGTACCGGCACGTGCTATCGGTAATACCAGCAAAATCAATAATTATGATAGATCAAGCTCCTTATCATACAATGCTAGATCCTGATTTTAGGAACCCTAGATTGTCCTGGAGGAAATGAAATGACATGAGTACTTGGTTACTAAAAAACAAGGTGGCACTTCCCGGAATTACTAATTTTTCAAAATTGACTAAACCACAGCTGTTGCTATTGTCCAAGCCGCATCGTTATCAAAATGTACTACTATTAGAAATTACTGCAAAGCAAGTAACAGGAGACAATGTGAAATTATTGTGGTTACCTGTAGCTCATTGCGAATTTAATGCTATTGAATTAATTGGAGCATATCTGAAAAATAAAGTTGCAACAAGAAATAATACGTTTAAAATTAAGGATGCATTGAATTTATGTCAGGAAGCTTTGAATAACGTTTCAACGGAGATATGGAAGAATTGTGTTGAGCATTGCTAGAAAATTGAGATATCGTACATAGATAAAGAACACCTTATAGACGAAATTATGGAACCATTTATAATTAACTTAAGAGAAGGTGACGATGATGATGAATTGCCGGACGAATCAAGTGATAGTTATGATAACGAACAATGCAATAATGAAATTGATACAGAGGATGTTTTCTTTCCTCTTTGCATCATAGAGGATGTTACACAAGGTAAGTCGTACTGCTAAGAATTCCAATACGGCACAGTCGTCTGCCATAAGCAACTTCGCTCAATTAGTGGGTAACGTAATAGGTGTCATTCAAAGGTTTATGCAAAATACTAATCTGACTACACGACCAGAACCAATCCAAACAACCACTTCGTTCAGAGACTTTTTACCGAAATAATACGACTATTAATAATATTATGAATATGCCGATTTGTCAAGAATTCGTTCGTTCTTATAATGGACCGCAGTCATGATACATTTTAGTTACACATCCACCTAGACGATACTGAATATACATTGAGGTAAATAATGATAATAAATGCAGTACAAGAAACATGAACAAGTCAGAATGTTTTGCGAAAATGATTCGCTTGATTCTACTTGTGTATAGACAAAAAGAATAATTTGTCGTATCACACGAAAAAACTGTAGAACTTGTATTTATTATTTATAACAAATATATATTTAAAATTATTTTATTGTTTTTATTATACGATCTTAAGATATGAACATATTATCATTATTATTATTATTATTATTATATTTATTTTCATTCGTCACATTGGACACATTGAGTTATTGTAGTATTTTTTATTATATATGTAAATTTCCATACGTGTTCGGAGATAGCTACAAGTTGATGTTTCCTTACAAATAAATTCCGATTTCGTGCGATATCCTGTAACGGAGATAACAGAGATCAAAAAAAAATTCAATTTGCGGCTAAAGTATTTATAATGTTGAAAGAATTAAAATCCCCCTCTGTGCACAACATATCAGATTACGTCCAGTCGAAGTTTCAATTTTTTTTGTTGAACGGTTAATTAGAAAAAAAATTGTAAAGTCGGCTATCCGTTAGATATCGCAAAAATTTGATGCTTTTTTGCACTTCCCTAATGATCTAAACGTCCCTACACAAATATTTGAACTTACAGTATGTTACTTAGAAATTATTGCTGGTTGTAACAGTGTATATTTATTTTCCGCCAAGTGGTTTCTTTGATATACGTCTTCAAATACAGGGGTCTATTACTTTGTCACCGATAGTAATATCCATTATTTCTCCTTTTATATAACTTTCTGCGATTATATAATCTATTATGGACCGCTCTGATCTGCTGGCGATTTCTTTGGTGTATTAGTGCTGAAACATGGTATTTGTGATCACTAGATTATCATCTCCATAAAATTCTAATAATAATTTCCATTGTTGTTTGTCTTCGCCGCGCCCTCCTTTTACTCTTTCCCGTTTATCTATATCTTTCCCGACTACCGCATTGAAGTCCCCCGCTAAAATACGTTTTCCTTTTTTATTTTCACAAGCTTCCTCTATACTCTTTGAAAATGTGAATTTTTTTATTTTCAGTTTCGTCTGGTCCATATACTACCATTATTGTATTAATTGCCATTCCCCTTTCTAGCTAACAAGGAAACAAATTTAAGAAATATAAAACGTTAATTTTGTTACATAATCTCCCTGAACGTCGATGCATTTGGTCCAACGATGCTCCAAACCTTTGATTCCTCTGGAAAAAAATATTTCGGTTGCTCTTCCAACCAGTCGTTTACGACCGTTATTATAGTCGTAATATATGGTCCCCAGAAGATATTCTTTTAATTTTGGAATTAAAAGGAAATCACTAGGAGCCAGGGCTGGTGAATATACGGGATCTTCAAACAATTCAAATCCTGCGTTCAGAATAGCGCTCATGGCAACATTGCTTTTGTGGACAGGAGCGTTGTCCTGATGAAACAGAATCCTTTGCTCAATTTCCCCCATCTATTTTCCTTGACACAATCGCGCAATATTGAAATTAAGTTGGCATAGTAGGAGCCTGTTATTGTATATCCACGTTCCAAAAAATTAGTCATCAAAATGCGGCCCGTGCCCCAAAAAATGGTAGCCATAACTTTACTAGCGGATGCTACTCCATACTTTGTTGCTTCGACTCAGGATCAAAGTGGTGAACTCACGTTTCATCAACGTTTCATCAAGAATGAAATTTATCCGGATCTGCTTTAAACTTTGTCAAACAGTCTTCAGAATGCAATACTCTAGAACGTTTCGTGGGACCCAACGTGCAGACAACTTTTTTAGCCCCAAAATATTTGTTAAAATATTTAGTATCATAATAAAATTCAGCTATCCGGCAAATGGTCAGTCGTATTTCTGTCATTACCATATCGTGTATACGATTAACATTTTCTTGGGTAGTGAGTTGTTAGTGACTAGGTGGTTTCTAAAGATGTCTTCTGCTCGTCGTTATATACCCAGTCGCCGCGTATCCGTTATATTCCGTTGATCCGTGTACGTCATCGTCTGCTGATACGTGTCCCATGATCCTACTGGATTCGTCCTCGATGGTTGTGGCTGCGTCTTTAGTGGTCCTTGCTTCTCGGTGTGCTTTAGTGCCAACTTCCAAACCTTACTTAGTCTATATCCATATTCTCGGCTGAAATTATTCGGGTTCTTCATTATTTCCAACTCTCAGTATCTGTGGGTACTTGTGATGGTTTCTGGCGAGTATCTTCACATCGTCGTAGTCGATTATGAGACTATTTCGCGTATTATACTGTTCAGCTAATGCGAATCTTCCAGTACTTGCCTGCTTGACATTTCTTCGATGCTCCTTGACTCTGCGCTGTATATTGCGTTGGTCCAATGTACGATATTCCACACTGGCATTGGAGTTCGTATATTACTTTAACTCGTAATCTGGGTACCGAGTCTTTGTTGGATGGAAGTAGTTTTTTAATTTCCATAACTGTGCTGATATGGGAGGCGTGCGTATCCTGCTGGTTCATCCTTCTTCTTCTTAGCTTCGGCAAGTCTTTGGATATCCTGTGGTTTGTAGCCGTACTTTTGATGTGCATCCTTTACGTTGTATTTCTTCGATTTTATTACTAGCATCACTAATTTTGTCCGCTCTGTAGCAGTTTGGTGACTAGAGATCTTTTCTGTTGTGGATGGTGATGTGAGGCTGCGTGTAGTTATGGGTCCGCATGCGTCTTCTTGCGGTATACTCCATGTCACAACTTTTTACTATCGTTGAGTTTGACTAGTACATCCAGAAAAGGTAGGCAGCTATTCTTTTCTGTCTCCGTTGTAATGTTGATGTTTGCATGTTATTCGTTGATATGCTCCTTGAATGCATGTAGACTGTCCACACCGTCTGGACATATCATGAATGTATCGTCCTCGTAGCGGTACCAGCATTTCGGCTTCCTGTGATGAAAACTGATGGCTTCTTCTTCAAAAGTCTCCATGAAGATGTTGGCAAGAGTGGTGATCCCATAGCTGCACTGTCCTTCCGCTCATGGAATTCTCCATTCTAGAAAGAAAGTGGTGGTTAAACACAATTTTGCCAGGTCAATTATATCCAGTCTGGTGAGCTCTAGGGTTTCTTCCACTGGTATGGTGGTGAGGAGTGTTCCACGTTGAAACTTACCAGAATGCCCTCGCTGGTTATTTCATGTCCATGTAAAATCTCCATAAAATGTTCAGAGTTCTTCACAAAACTGCTTGTTGCGTACTGCTGCAGCTGCCTGGCAATATATCTAGCCAGTTCGTAAGTTGGATATTCACAGATACACTTACATTTGTTCCTAGGGGTTTTTGTGTATGTATCCTTGGTAGTCCATATAATCTTGGAGGCTGAGTTTCTGATGGCAGTAAACATTGATGTTCTTCCTTCGCTCCTTGACATTGATTACATGTGTAGTAAGTGTGACGTTTGATCTTAGCTCTTGTGTCTCTTATTTTCCTACAGTGTTCAGGATCCAATAATGTGCTGATCTTCTCATTATAGTCCATCCAGGTCATCAATACTGTTCCGTTTCCCTTCGGTACGTAGAACGATGATATCTTTATTATTACGAAGTTCTTTCAATGCGTCCTCTTCTGTCCTTGATACCGAGTTGGTGGTTTGGTTTTGCAGATAATTTTGCACGTCGCATGTCTTATTTGTTCTGCATCTTCTGCTCGTAGAGTCCTTATTGCACATTCCACTTGGGTGATTATTTCGTCCTTTTGCATTCTTCTTGGTGCAATAGCGAAATTTAGTCTTTTCGATAGTACCCTGGTTTGCTCTTTAGATAACGGTTGGTTGGTGATGTTCACGAATGTCTTCTTAGAGTCCAATGCTGGTAGTGCTTCGGTCTTATTTTGATGTATCTTCTTGGTCTGTTTTCTGGTAGCGTTGTTTAGGTGACGTTCGGCGTGATCGTAACTAATCCGGTCCAATGTTTTCCACATATCTTCAGGCAGGAATTGACTTACTTCCAAATGTAGTTGATAAAATTCATTGGATGCTAAGTTTATTTCGTAGTATGTGTGGCGCACTCTTTCTCGTGTAAGTGCTTGTTCCGCTAGGCGAATAATCCTCTTAGCAATGGTAGTACTCAGATGGTGTTGTATCTTGACCTTGTCAGTTGGCTCTTCTTTTTGCGTAGCTTGTCCAATTTCCTGGTTGGTTGGATATCCTCCCCGTAGAGGCGCCCAATAGTCGAATGTAGGTTTTCACGGCCATTTTTTTTCAAGAACTAAGGCAACACCCGGAAGATACATCATTATGTAAAAATGGCCTTGAAAGCCTACATAATCTTGTCCTATAGCACAGGTATCTTGCAGTCTATAAATATGGTTGGAGAAACTACGGAGGAAGAGACACAACACCCGGACGAGATGAAAATGAAATCCAAACCATCATAGAGAACTGTTCCAAGTGCGGTTCCATCTAAGGTGGGAGGAGTTATAGTTCGTGCACATCTCAGATGCCAGACTATTCCAGGAACTTCTTAGGGTCTAATTCATAAACGCTCCTTAAGTGGACCTTACACTCATCTCATATTTCACTCACCTCGCACTCAACTTAGCGCGACCTCACCTCAGCCTTATAATTCGTATTCAAAGACAATTCGTTATGTGAGTAACGTAGAGGACACGGTAAGGGTTTATGTCATTAAATGCGCCATAACCAAGGAGAGATTTTAGTGGTTATGGTTGGCATCACTACTATCGTTCGCCGTTAATAGCATTAATTCTGTGTTGAACGTTACCAGCAGTATAGTGTTATAGGTATTTGAAATAATATGGAGGTCACCAGTTTTTCTTCGGTATTTTTATACTGAATTCTGACTATTTGCCAAATTCTACGTACGTACGTAGTATTGTTTTCGTTCTTCGACCAATATTCAGACACTACTTGAAAATTGATATTGTTCTTAAGTTTTAAACGAGTATTATATAAATAATAAATGCCCGACATTTGGACATTTTTATTCCTTTTCTGATGAAGACAACGACGGCGATGCAAAAACCGCGTAGCAATAATGCATTCACGCTCCATCACGGCAAAAATACCGGTCTCAGTTCCAATGCGGCACGTGTGAATATATATTTCTTGCATGACCTGTCTCGAAAACCGAAACCGTTGTTTTAATTCTGTTTGTTTACCTCTCCAAGGGGTTTTGCACATCCCTTAAAATTAACCTAAAAATAAGAAATAAATTTGCATAAGTATCGAGTGTTGTCTAGTTATTATGTTTGATAGAGCCCTACAATATAACATGTATCTTAAATATTTGAAATAAACCTACCTTGGTGCATATAAATATACGTCCTCGCCTTCCATATGTTGCACAAAATCCAAAAAATTGTTTCAACAATATGCACACTCGATAAATAAAAATTGCAAATATTAACGAATAACAAAAAGAACACTAAAGGCGACAAATAGTATTAATTAGTCACGATAAAATATGATAATTTATACGCCAAACGACACAATAAACATGCGAAAGGAACGCAAGGTTGAGGTGAGTCTGAGGACGCCTCAAGAAGCGTTTATGAATTTCACCCTTAGACATGCATATAAATGTCGTAGCATCTGAATAAAACTCTTTAGATGTACTTCATCTTAGTTTATAATAATCTAAGTTTTAGTTTAACTAATAAATACTGTTTTGAAAAAGGCTTTGGTGAAACAGTAAAGCGCTAGTAAACGTGGATTAAGAATTAAGAAAAAAATTACTAAATCAGCCAAGAAATAATGGGTACTAAGAGCTATCCCGTGCATGGCAATTGGTAAACTATTGTCTATGAAGCGACTTATAATAATAATAATTATTAATCTAATTGTTTTACGCAGACAACACTTGTACTAAATAATCTAGTCGTCAACGGAATATTCAATTTCGCTGTCGAACTCTGATGTAGTATGTCAATTTGACAGACAAGAGCTATGTTTAGATTATTGATAAATTATTAGTTTGTAAAAATGCCAGATATCTGTATAAATTCCAGTGTGTCTCAACAAAATTTTCTAAAATACATAAAAAGGAAATTGCAAATTGGATTTTTCACATTATCTCGTAGGTTTTTCGACTGAGAAAATTACAATTCACTATTCTTAAAATGAATAGCTTTGTATTGTAAGTGAAGGAATTTTAATTATTGTTTCGTATTTGCAGGTGTCTTTTCATTTTGTGGTGGGATTCTGATGGGGTTTATTAGTGATATGTGCGCCGAAATCTCTGCTATGGAGCTAATGTTTATTAAAATGACCCATGTATACACCTTCATATGCCAGGTTAGTAATATGTACTACTTGTTTCCAGTATGTGTATATAATATCTGAGACGTAATAACTGTCGTTATTAGTTAAAGAGTAAAATAATTTTACTACGGCATTAGAACTATTGAAATACTTGCTAAGAAAATTATGTAAGTACACAACGTATTGTAAACTCATTCCATATTAGTGAAAAACAACTCTAATACCCGTTACCAGTCAAATAATCTCTCACATTAATAAATTTGAGCAAAACACACACATTAGTTATACGAAGCGTACCGGCGCATTCCGCTGACTTTGCTATAAGATTATTATATATACTCGCATAATTGTAAACTAAGTTAAGTTCGTTACTACGATTCGCAACCCGTGTTTCGCCGCTTCCGGACATATCCCACAAATATGAAAAGTTTAGTTTCAAGATTATAAAAGATTAACTTAGAATTAAAAATCATTATTTGTTAATTCACACGAGCGTGTAGATTCTTAATAAATCGGTTTAAAAAAAAGCAATTTTAACTATCGATCATTTAAGTGGCGCAGTCGGTAGGATACTACTGACGTGTTATTGACTCAAATCGCAAAAACCACGGTCCGTTTCAACGGTTTACACCAGTACCCTGCAATTTATAACTCAACAAGAAGGAAGAAATCGAGACAAGAGTACCTGGAAAAGTGCCCTCAGTCATCGAGGGAAAAGAAAAACCCAGCGCCAAGTGAGCAGAAGCAATTGTCGCCCCAGCAACTTTATTTTTAAGAAGAAAGCCAAAATTGGAAATGAAACTCGTACTATCCCTCATGTAAGTACTTGTCTTTTCATTAAACCACTATGACCAGTGTTGACGATATCTGTCAATCAATCAAAAACTTAACCATCCAACAAATTGACCCTCAATTAAACACAAGTGCAACGACGAATACAGTGAAAGTGCCGTTCACGCCAAGAGACATCACCACAGTGTACCAAGATACTATCCCAGTATTCGATGGAGACGCATCGACACTAAATGCATATATCGCGTCGTGTAAATTCCTAATAGATACGTTTCACGCACCCGCCGGAGAACGAAATCCAGTAATTTTCGAACTATTACTGAGAATATTCCAAGGTAAACTAAGTTACAAACAAGAAGCAATAACAAAGAAATACCTTCGTGGTTAGAACTGAAAAATCTCATTCTAAATAACTTCGGAGATCAGAGAAGCGAACCCAGCCTCTTCGGAGATATGGCCGCATTGAAACCATCAAGGACTGAAAGCGCCAACTAGGGAAACAATTGAAAGAAACTCTCCAACTTCTATTAGCCCAGGTCAAACTCAGACATCGAGATCCGAATAGCCGAGTATTAAACAGTAAACTACAAAAATACTGCTTTACAAATATATCTCCAAGGTCTTTTCGAGATATATCAGAACATCGGTATAATAATTCAAGAATCCTAGTTGGACGAATAACAATTGTACTTTCAAGACTTAGAAGACCACGAACAACAAAAGCAATAACCAAATTACGAGGATGCCTAAAACGAATATTCACATTATTCACGATTATTCAGAATACCCGTAAGAAGAGCAAGGCACAGAAGAACGGAAAGAAGAAGCAGAACAAGATAATTATGAGCTAAATTTTTGTTACGCCCACACCATCAATTCCCCAACGTAAATGGAAAATCAAAGAACAAAACAATTGCCAAACCAGAAACAATTCAACTTAATAACATCAACTGTACTTTACCATTTATTAGATTCGACGAAATAAAATTCTTCGATACAGGATCAACAAAAACTTTAATTAACTCAAGATTATACCATCACTTTCGCGAATTTTCTTTAAAAATTCCATTTAATATTAAAACAGCTCATGGATTAACTAAGTACGATGAAGCAATTCATGTAGATATTCCAACCATCTTTAACACAAAATTAAAAGATACATTCTTCAAATTCGATTTTAGTAAGAATTTTGATGGACTCACAGGAATCGACCTTTTAAACAAACCAGATGCAATTCTTGATATTAGACGAAGAAAACTCATCACCAAACAAGCAGAAATACCATTGTTCATGGAAGACAAACAGAAAGTTGTGCTAGAACCAAAACAAGCAAAACCAGATTACCAGTAATGAAACCCAGCGGATTAGCATTCATCGAAGGAAGACAATTACACCCGGGAGTTAAAATAAAAAGTTCATTAGTGGACATCGTTAATAACGAAGCCCTCGATATCGCCGTAAAGAATACGGATCAACGATTGGGTCTAATGTTCAACGAACCCCTAGAAACAACAGAAGTTGAGGAAATAATAGAATCATGTAACTATGGAAATCTCATCATGAAACAACGAGAAAACATCAAAAACCATTTGAACCTTCAAGGACTCAATATAGAAGAAAAAACAGCAGTAAAAGTAATTACAGAAAAAAACAAACACCTATTTCATATAGACGGTGAAAAATTAACATTTACACGTTGTATAAAACATAAATTAAATTTGAAAGATCAAACACCAGTATTCGTAAAAATGTATAGACAGCCAATAGAAACGCGAAAAGAAATTAAAAAAACAAGTATTAGAACTAGTAGGACAAAACATCATCCAGGAAATCATATCTTCATGGAGCTGCCCAGTAAATGTAGTTACTCGAGAAGTAGACGGGGAATTAAAAAACGAATGGTTATAGATTACAGAAAACCGAAAGGCCAAATGATTGAAGATAAATATCCAATCCCGAATATATCAGACATACTTGATAAATTAGGAAAAAGTCACTACTTCAGTAGCATTGACCTAGCTTCTGGACACCACCAAGTGGAAATGGATACCGCGGACGTAGAAAAAACCGCATTCTCAACAGAGCAAGGATTCAAAAATGCACCTGCAACTTTCCAAAAGTTAATGGACAACATCCTAAGAGGATTACAAGAACAGATATGCCTAGTCTACCTAGATGGCATCATAGTTTACTCAATATCCTTGCAAGATCATATGGATAAATTGTAAAAGGTTTTTAAAGCAATAGAGAAAGCAAACTTTAAAATCAAACTGGAAATATGCGAGTTCCTAAAGAAAGAAATAAAATATTTAGGACATGTTATTACAGAAAATGGAGTAAAGCCAAACCCAGAAAAGGTACCCTCTATTAAGAAATACCCATTACCAAAAACATCAAAGGAAATCAAAGCGTTCTTAGGCCTATTAGGTTACTATAGAAAATTCATTCGAAATTCGAATGTAACAAAACCATTTACAAAACACCTAAAGAAAGGAGTAACATTTAACATCGATACGGAGTAACTTTCGAAAAATGCAAAAAACCTACTTTTAAACGAACCAATTCTAGAAAATCCGGACTTTTCTAAAGAATTTATAATTACAACAGATGCATCCAATATAGCATTAGGAGCAGTTCTATCACAAGGAACGATTGGACAAGACAAACCAATTTGCTACGCTTCAAGAACTCTAAGCGAGACAGAACAAATATTCTCCACGATAGAAAAGGAACTATTAGGAATAGTATGGGCTATACTTCAGACCATACGTATACGGAAGAAGATTCAAAATATTCACCGACCACCGACCATTAGTTTGGTTGTGGAAATTAAAGGAGCCCAATTCAAAAATGATGAGATGGAGATTAAAATTCGAAGAGTACGATTTCGAAGTCGTATATAAAAAAAGGAAAATACAACTCGAATGCAGATGCGTTATCAAGAATAACCTTAGAAGAGCTAAACGCCATGGAAAATGACGACTTATCATCAACAGTGCCGATTATAGGAGATAACCTATACCAACTAATCGAAGAATTACTCAGAGGAGGAATTCAACTAGAATCTCAAAATGTGCCGAATACATCATTCGCAGGAAAGATTATCCCATCCGGAAAGAATTTTAACGCATTGAGAGAAGAAGTACGACAAGTATCAACACAAAGAATGAGCTTGCCAAGAGAAGAGTATCAATAATCACTTTCCGATACCATCCACTCAAACCAGGACATCGAACCAAGAAAATCGTTAGAAATCAGTAAGGAGCCAATAGATAATAAAAAGGTTCAGTATTTCATCAAAAGATACAGAGGAAAAGAACTAAGAGTAGACACAATGTCAAATACAGAAAGAAAAATCATAACAGCAAAAATACCGATAGAAAATACCGAAGAAAAGACACAAAACATAAAATTTTATGTGCATTTCGAAAACTACGAATTATACAATGATTTAATGTGTATACGAAACATTTCAACGACCAAGGTCCAACTATAATACGATGCACAGAAAGAATCTGTGTTGTAGACGACAAAGGTGATCAACTGGAGCACATCAAAAACCACCATGAAGGAAAAGCAAATGACCGAGGTGTAGACGAAACACTTGCCTATTTGAAACAGAGAAAATATTGGTGGAAGAACATGAAAGAAACTGTAACCAGCTACATTAAAACATGCGAGACTTGCAATAGAGCGAAATACGATATACACCCATCGTTACTGCCTCTACAGTTAACAAAATCAAGCCATCAGAATAAATGGAGCTAACGCAACAGACGTAGCAGACGCGTCGATAACGTACTTTCAATTTTATGGAACGCCTGAAGAAATCAACTGCGATAAAGGAACTGAATTTAACAACGACATCGTAAAAACGTTATTGGAAAGTCACAAAATAGCAATTCATTTTGGAACACCAAGAAACCCAAACTCACAAGGAAACATCAAAAGATTCCATTCGACATTAATTGAACATGTTAGATGTCTTCAAGAGCAAAAGCAAGGACCAGTTCATGTGCAGATGAAACTAGCCGTCATAGCTTATAACAATAGCATTACGAAAACAACTGGACGTATACCATTCGAAGTGGTATTTGGACACACCGCTTTGCGAGACCCAATGGATCTACTATGTACAAAAGATTATTACCAAGAATATATGGATGACCATCGGGATCGATTAAAACATCTCTACAAAAACATAGAAGAAATGAATATATCCAACAAAGAAACATATGTGAAGAAACACAACGAGAGATCGAAAGTAAAACCTTTTAAATTAAACGAACTTGTCTACATGAAGAACCCAGGAAGAAGCAAAGTACAAAATCCGTATCTAGGACCTTACAAAGTCACAAAAATAAATGAAGATGAAACGGTTGAAGTCAAAACGAAAACCGGAACAAAAAGCACTCTATTGTTGCAGATGCCTCGGAATCATAGGAAGGGGAGATATCCAATTCGAGAAGATTACAGAAAAAACAGGAATCTTACCAATCCGATTATGAGTGGCACAAAATGTAAATAGTCATACGAATTAAAACCTCTAATAACAGAGAAACTTTAGAACAAAACTACAATTACTGGACTAAAGCAGTAACCTCGATAACGAAGACGTCGAACGTTACGATAAGATAATCCAAGAGTTATCAGCATCACAAACCAAACTTAAAAGAGTTGTTAGCATGCAAATAACGCTAGCAGTGCCTACGATCGCTGAGTACAACAATTCCATTCATATATTGTAAAGTAATCAGCAGGTGTTGCTATCGCGATTATATCAAGTGGAAAAGGCAATGAAAAACCTGACATTCTACGCGCTCCAAGAACAGGAACAAACTCTTGTATATGCATTATTTAATCAACTAATATTCCTAATGGACAACGTAAACAACGTCATAAGTACGATTACAAAAGCGGTGACCTTTGCAAAACTAAATGTATTCCATATCAGGATCATGGATCCCGATGAACTTATGCTAGAATTAATAAATCTAAAAGACCAATTAATAACCAATAAATTTCCAATAAATCCCGAACTATCAAATATCATTTATCTCGAACAAACAATAAAAGTAAAAGCTTATATGAAGAATACGCAAATAATCTTCATTTTAATGATTCCATTAGTAGAACCGAATCCTTATAATTATTATCAAATATTTTTGGTACCCATTCGAATAACCAATTTTACATTCCGCTCGATAATCCCTAACACCAATTATCTAACGATTAATGATGGAATAGTTATTTACAGTCGAATGCGGGAAGTTCAATTTTACAGCGCGACGGCTTTGTTTGAGGCACGAGACCGAAGGGCGAGTGCCTCATTTGCCGGAGCGCTGTAAAATAACTTAACGCATGAGATTTGTATAGAATTTTTTGGCCGATAGTTTTATTTTAAATTAATAAGTCATCTTTTTATACCTATATATTTTATTTATTCAACTTGGCAACTTGTTTATGACAGATTTGTTACATTTAATAATAATAATAATAATAATAATAATAATAATAATAATAATAATAATAATAATAATAATAATAATTTATTATCCAACAGTAGAACAAATACTACAGATTACAGGATAATATTATAATTAACTTATATTGTATGTACAAGCTAACTATGACAGTAGAAAAATAATTAGAAGAAACAAAATACTTATATATATATATATATATATATATAAAATATAAACATAACACATAACAAATTACCTTACATTATATTATAACTAATGTGAGAAACTTCCTACGCTGAAATGAGCCCGTAAGGAATTTAATGTGATATTAAACAAATCAATTTCCTGACAAAAACTATTTACACTTCTACACATAGAAAACATGGGTGAATGATCATGATGGCGAGTGTTTGCTTGACCTATATAGAAAAAAGGAGAACCACGACTGCTAAGTCTTGGTACAAGGAAACTAAACAAACTCAACAAATAAGGATCGCGAATATAACTATGCAGTATTTTATAAGCAAACAATATTTCAGAAACGGTCCTACGCACTTTCAGTGATTGAAATCCGTACTCCGCTAATAGAGCGTTATAATCGTAACCATGTTGTAAATAAATACCATATTTTCGGTAATATAAAGTTTTTAAAAACACTTTCCAAAGCACCACTATAATTTAAGTAGCCAGGATTCCACACTACAGCACAGTATTTAAGTTTAGACCTAACAAAAGCATTAAATAGAGTAATCACTGATTCATTTTCAACAAATGTCTTAGTGTTCCTGGTCAAGAATCCTAACATCCCAAACGACTGTCTGCAAACTTCCCGTATATGAAAGTTGAAAGTCAATTCTTCATCAAAGTATACTCCAAGATCTTTGTGAACTTCTTTACGTTGCAAAGTCTCATTATCAATTTTGTATGATTATTGAATGGAGGTTTTCTTTCTTGAGAAAGATACGACTGCACATTTGTTGATATTCAGAGTCAGAGAGTTGGACTTACTCCATTCATACAAGGAGCCTAAATCCTTTTGCAAAGCAACGCAGTCATTATTGCAAGTTATTTTCTTATATATTTTAAGGTCATCAGCGAACATCATACATTCCGATGAAATACAATCCACAACATCATCTGCGAAAATCAGAAACAGCAGAGGTCCAAGAATGGAACCTTGTGGTACTCCACTGACAGACATGTATTCGTATGATTTAAAACCTCGATACTGCACAAAATTCATTCGATGCTTTAAATACGACCTGAATACTTCAATCAAGTCATGTCCAACGCCTATTTTATCTAATTTTACCAGAATCAATTTGTGCTGAACCTTATCAAACGCCTTCGAGAAGTCTGTGTAGATTGTATCAACTTGACAACGATTATCCATAGAATCAGATACATATTGAACAAATGAGCACAGGTTAGTTGCAGTAGACTTTCCTTTTACAAATCCATGTTGCCGAGTTGACAACTTATTCTCAACAAAGTAATATAATGGTTTAAACATCATTAGCTCAAAAACCTTTGAGAAGTTGGACACTATTGAAATAGGACGGTAATTGACAAACTCATTTTTATTACCCGATTTAAAAACAGGTGTTACTCGTGATATTTTCCAACAGTCCGGAAATATACGATTCTGTAAAATTAGGTTGCATATGTGCAACATCGGCAACTGCATATGTTTGCAATCTTTTATAAGAAACGCAGGAACTGAATCACAACCCATAGTGAGTCCACTTTTCAGAGAATTCACTGCTCGTAAGAAATCAGATGATTCAAAATTGTTGATAACTAAAATATCGTTATTAAAACTTGCACTGTCATAGTCATCATCATTAATATCACATTCAAGTTTAAAAGCTGATTGAAATACCTCGGCAAATAAGTTAGAAATATCTTCAGGTGAGTCAATTATTTCATCATCCTTGATCATGGATCCCGGAATACGTGTTTGATTTTTTCTCTCATTAATGAAGGAAAAAAGTTTTTTCGGTTCATTTTTTATGTTGACTTCCATTTCAGTCATATAATTTCGGAAATCCGTTTTAATATTTAACTTCACCATTTTCCTATACTCTTTGAATTTGAGTGAGTAGAATGTCGAGTTAGATTTCTTTGACATTTTACGGTAGTGCTTTTTTATTTTTATATTCCTGCGGGTCTCCACAGAGAACCAACATGGAAACGAACAATTTCTCTTGGATTTTAAGGGAACCGTAAGTTGAAAGTAGCCGTCTAGAATTTTGTAAAATTTTTCACAAGCATAGTTCACATCAGTAGCAACCAGTACACATTTCCAGTCAGTATTCAATATCAAGTTATACAACTCAACAAAGTCAGCACGTTTAAAATTATAAACTGAGTTGGACGAGGTTGCAAACCGTTTCATTGAAAAAATTCATACGACGTTTGGAAAACAAGAGCAGGATGATATGAGTCCTCTGGCACAAGCAAGTTCTCAGAACGTTCAATATTACTGCAGGTATACTTTGAACAAAAAATTAAATCTAAACATTTATTAAATTTATTAGTGATAGTATTAATTTGCATAGCATTCGTAGTGGCTAGAAAATCCGCAACACTATTTGATTTTGAACATTGATATACCCAATACCCAAACTGGGAATATTAAAATCACCAGCAAATATAAAATTTTTGTCAAAAAGTGCAAGTAACTCATGTTTGTGAAATAAATGTTCATAAACAAACGATGGTGTCGATGGAGGTATGTACGTCACTATAACATTGACGATCACATTATGTTCACGTAGCTGAACGCATAGAACATCCACATTGTAGCGAACCAAGTCTTCATCTTCACCAATTTGCACCTCGCTGCAACTAAAGCTGGACTTAAAAGCCGCAAGGACCCCACCGCCACGGCCATTTCGGTCTCTTCTAAATACAGTGAAATCATGAGTAAACAGCTCAGAATTGACCAAGTTGTCACTCGCCCAGGTCTCTGTTAATAAAACAATGTCAATGTCATCAAATGACAGAAGGTTGTTATAAAACTCAAAAGTTTTTGTATTCAGACCCCTCACATTTTGGTAGTAATATTTCACACTTAATTTCGACTGCTGGACGCAATCCCGTTTTTTTGCATAACGATTTTAGGTTTACCAAGTATGTATCTTAATATTATGCTTTCTCCCTTAGCTTTACGTGCACGGAAGTCATTTAACGTGTTAGTTTTACAATCAATTTCTCTAGCCGTCAGATCCTTGGAAATAAATATTTGCCGTTCACCGGGATACTCCTTCATTTTCTTGGCATTACGCAGAACAGTTTTAACTTCACTTACCGAGTTTAAAACAACCTTGAGTGGTCTACATTTAGTAGGTATCTTGACCCTTCCCAGTCTCAAAATTTTTACCCCCTCGGTCTGTATCATAGAATCCACATGAATAAATTTTAAAATATCAAGCGTCGTGTTGCGATCATCATCATTTGATTCCGTTTCCGGCACATTAAACATCACAATATTGTTCTCCTTAGATCTACGCTCATCCATTTCCTGAACAACCTGTTCGAAGGTAAACGCATTTCCTGAATTGTTGTCAGGTGTCCCTAGACTATTTTTAATTTCAACGATTTTTTTTATGTCAGCCATTTCCCTCTGCAGAGATGTTATAAGATCCTTGAGGCTCTGAATATGATCAATGATATCACAACCAGAGCAGGTCGAACAGGTCCACTTTATATTCTTTCTTGATCGTAAAACTCGCGTATCTTTGTCAGTTAGATTCGCACAAATATTGCTGACTATACCTCTGCACACATAGCAAGTAACCGTGTCATTATCCGGTGTGTTTTTACCACAGCATATACATGAAACCATAGTGCTGTATTAAACAAAAACACAATTGGAAGAGGAATTAGACAAAGGACACAACCTTCACGCTGGCGGTGCCCGTCGCAGCGACTTTCAAATTCAAAACAGACAAATTACATAGGCAACGGAAGGGCTCAGCAACAGGACGACAAAGGAAGAATTTAAGATTAATTTAAAATAAAATTGATTTAAAACATTTATTTTAAATTCATTAATCCGGCTACAGAATGTAATAATTTAAAGAAACGATGCCAAAAACAACGGCAGAAAAACGAACAAGTGTTTTTGTATAGGTGACTTACCACATAAATTTCACACTAAAATACATTTTTATATTAAATACGATGATGTTTGTAAGGAAATCTACTGTCATAAACAAAAGCAATATACGTTCGCACTACACGTCCGCGCTCGACTGAGATATAATTTAAACGATTGTATAAAAGTTAATGGTTATTAGGTAGATAGGTACGTTTATTATTAGCTATTTATAATCGAATGTAGGAAATTGCATTTTGCTGCATGAAGTTTATATCTTAAACCCGATGCCCAGCGGAGTGTTTGGACTAATTTAATATTAAATTAATATTTAAATTTTGTGTATTTTGTTATACTTATTGAATTAGAAATTAATATATCTCGTTCTCCTGAACATCGGCTTCATGATTTCAAAATTGCGTATTTTTCCTACGTCTCTGGAGTTTAAAAAGAAGGATTATTTACTTTTTGGCCTCCCGACATGTAAACATTGTAACTATGCACCGTTCATGTCACATGTAACTTCGTGTTTACGACGACTGTGCGTTTTCCCCGTTTTCCCGCATAGTACGCGGGAAAGTAAATAATCCTTCTTTTTAAACTCCAGAGACGTAGGAAAAATACGCAATTTTGAAATCATTAAGCCGATGTTCAGGAGAACGAGATATATTAATTTCTAATTCAATAAGTATAACAAAATACATAAAATTTTAATATTACTTTAATATTAAATTAGTCCAAACACAAACGCTGGGTATCGTGTTTAAGATATAAACTTCATGCAGCAAAATGCAATTTCCTACATTCGATTATAAATAGCTAATAATAAACGTACCTACCTACCTAATAACAATGTTGCCAAGTTGAATAAATAAAATGTATTGGTATAAAAAGATGTCTTATTAATTTAAAATAAAACTATCGGCCAAAAATTTTTATACAAATCTCATGCGTTAAGTTATTTTACAGCGCTCCGGCAAATGAGGCACTCGCCCTTTGGGCTCGTGCCTCAAACGAAGCCGTCGCGCTGTAAAATTGAACTTCCCGCATTCGACTGTAAATAACTATTCCCGCATACTATGCGGGAAAACGCACAGTCGTCGTAAACACGAAGTTACATGTGACATGAACGGTGCATAGTTACAATGTTTACATGTCGGGAGGCCAAAAAATATATATTAATGCATGTTCCGTGTCAAGAAATAGTATCATCTGAATATATATGTTACTCACCGAGCAACAATATCATCAACGAAGATGCACCCTGCGAGGTTCAGCTGTTGTCATTCTCTAACCACTACAAGAAATGCAACTATAAAATCAAGGACATCCACGCCGTCCAGACAGTGAAGATCACCAAAGAGCAATGGATTTTGGTTCTGCCAACCCCACAAAAGGTGAAGAAAAGATGCAGCCAATAGCAAGAATTAGAAATACTAGAAGAAACCTAGATCGTACAAATCGTACTCGAATGATCCTTAGAAGTAGAAGGCACCATAATG
This sequence comes from Geotrupes spiniger, assembly GCA_959613385.1. Lineage (NCBI taxonomy): Eukaryota > Metazoa > Arthropoda > Insecta > Coleoptera > Geotrupidae > Geotrupes > Geotrupes spiniger. The sequence continues at coordinate 49,650,555 of OY390733.1, read as the reverse complement.
AAAACATATGAATCCCGATTTAAAGACGAAAATAGAGCCAAGGTTCCCCAATTGGACTTCGTCTATAAGAACGAGCAATTAGAAGAAAAAACCAACGTTTCCCTGAACATGGCGATAATCAATCAAAACAACGCCTTAAAAATAAAAAACGACTTGGAATCTCTTCAAGACGAACTTTCTCAACTCAAGGATCTTGACATCCATCAGAGACCCATAACCGCATCGACTATTATTATATACGTGCTAATGGCCATCACAGTCGTGTGGCTATTAGTAAAACATGTACCGTCTCCAACGACGAGCAACCACCAATCCTCAGGAGGTTCCACAGAACCCCGAGGTTCCCAATGAGGAAGAACCAGGAAACCATCATTGGACCTAAGAAGTCCCAGACCATGCTTCCCTCTTCGGCCGCTGACTTAGCTATAAGATTATTAAAATTGCGTCTTGTCAAATCTGACAGCAAAATGAAAAATTTGCACGAAAGATGGTCGAATCTTACACCTCAATGGTGTAGTGAACATTAATTAAAACAGGTCCATGAAGACTAACTGGTGGATCGCTAGACAATATTGTTTCTGGATTATTACCCACTACATGTAAATAGCCCAGTCGAATTAGGTTTTAACCCGGGAAAAATTTCCAATAGCGATTTTTTTCCTAAATCGTTAGGGGGGGGTCACTGATAGTATAAATTTCGGTTTTCGGGAATCGCATCCTATTGCGTCGTCCGCCATATTGGTTTTAAGGGTGCATTTTTCTGTATTCAATAACTCGTCTATTTTCAATTTCACACGAAAAATGATAGAGACCGAAGTTGTTCGGAATTAAATTTCCTACAATTTTGGTCTTTATCATTTTTTCCCTAGGGTCGATATTTTTTCATCTAGACCGGAAAGTGGGGGTGTATCTAAATATCCTATTATCTCGTTTATTATCGACTTTAACGCATTAACGATAATAACCAATGTTGTTTGAAATTAATTTTGCTACAACGGTGGCCCTTATCATTTTTTCCCTAGGTTCGATATTTTTTCATTTAAACCCGGAAAGATGTGGGGGGTGTATCTAAATATCGTATTATCTCTCTTATTATCGACTTTAACGCATTAATGATAATAACCAATATTGTTTGAAATTAATTTTGCTACAACTTTGGTCGTTATCATTTTTTCCCTAGAATCGATATTTTTTCATTTAAACCCAGAAAGAGGTGGGGGGTGTATCTAAATATCGTATTATCTCGTTTTTTATCAACGTTAACTTATTGGCGATGTATGATTGATATTTTTGGACGCACGCTTACGGTAAAGGGAAAGAGTGGTGTGAATAAACCGTTTGTCGAACTGAATGGCTTTTGCAATGAAAAAAATTAACATTTATTTTTCGAATACACATTCGAAAGCCCTGCAAAATTTGCATCAGGTGTGCTTGGAACGTTTAGCCCGTGGTTTTTCTAAGTCCGAGTCGTATGACTCTCCCTCGTAAACATTGATGTCTTCGTCCGAAAACTCAGGAGGGTCAGTGGTGATTGTCTCTGATGGAGGGTTCGCGTCATTGTCGATGTGTTCTTCGTCGAGGAGCTCCCTAATTGCGGCCACATTGCCGCATGATTCTCCGCCGCAGTTGTGGCACAAAACAGAACATTTTAGTCCTGCTCTGCGACAACCACATATCTTCCCGCATGTCCCTTTGCATCTGCAAGAAATTGTCTTTAACAACAATTCTGGACCTATAGTTGTTGCAACAGGTTCCAATCCACGATTCGTTCTCTTCCACCCCCACACAGTAGCATCGGCTTCATACTGCAGCCACATTTGCACCTGCAGGTACGTCCGGTATGTATGTTGCTCCGCTGCTGCCGAGGTAGGTGGAAGCGTCGCCAAATTGAATTTGCTCCTCGTAACCAATTTTGCGAAGCTCCTGTACCGTAGGTCGTCTAATGTTTTGATTTTCTCATTGCCTCCAAATATCGCGATGAGGAAGCATTCTCCAGCTTGGGGCAAGCAATGTTTATGAATGTTTCTGTAGCGGAACAAGCTGGGAGCTTCGCCCAGGTTGTCATTTTTTGTGTTCAAGAATTTTAATTTCCCTATGTTAAATAATGATGACGTGGTGTCGCATCCGCTGAAGGCATGTAGGAATAAAATATGTTTGGCTACAGCCTCTGCAAACTTGCCGGTGAATATAATTGTTCCGGAGTCCGTCCTCTGCTGAGTTTTTTGAAAAATACATTCTTCAAATTATACCCTAAGCCAGTCAGTAATACGAGAAGGCCGATGATCGTGACTTCGTAATTCGACGCTTCTTGAATTGCCGTTCCCACGATGAAAGAATCTGCGTCTGCCGGTGCCTGCTGAACAACGACATCAGAAGCCTGCAAAGCTTTTTTCAAAATATCAATAAGCCTTGTCTTGTTCTTGTCGTTGGCCAAAAAATGATAAGGACCATAGTTGTAGCAAAATTAATTTCAAACAACATTGGTTATTATCGTTAATGCGTTAAAGTCGATAATAAACGAGATAATAGGATATTTAGATACACCCCCACTTTCCGGTCTAGATGAAAAAATATCGACCCTAGGGAAAAAATGATAAAGACCAAAATTGTAGGAAATTTAATTCCGAACAACTTTGGTCACTATCATTTTTCGTGTGAAATTGAAAATAGACGAGTTATTCAATACAGAAAAATGCACCCTTAAAACCAATATGGCGAATGACGCAATAGGGTGCGATTCCCGAAAACCGAAATTTATACTACCAGTTACCCCCCCTAACGATTTATGAAAAAAAATCGCTATTGGAAATTTTTCCCGGGTTCGGCCCTTTTTTGGTCTAATTCGACTGGAGTAAAAGGTATTTCAACAACTAAGGTTCTTGGTAATCGCTACTGTCTCCATTCGTCCCTTTGTTTTCCGCATACCTCGCATCTCATGTAATCTCCCCCATCCAATATTTATTCGCCTGTTCCTCGTTGGCGCGCCTAATCCTCGCTATCATCTGTTCCTCTTCCGCCGAGTTTCCTCCTCTCAGGTACTACGGACTCCTTCCATGTACTTGTATCCGTTTGAAGTTAGTATTGTACCTTGAATGCTCTATTTTCTCACTCCTTTCCTGTGTTTCTACTTGTTTCCACCTCTCCTCTAATTCTTTTCCATCTTTTTCCCCTCCACTCTTCTCCTTACCACTTTCGTCGACATCCCCGCTTTCTCGTACATCTTTATTCTTCCTTCTTCCCATTGCGATAGCCCCCTTCCCTTGCTTTCCGTCCTCTCCAAATCCTCCACTACCTTTTTTGCCAGGCTACCCTCTCCTCTCCCTTTCACCATCGCCTCGTATTTCGCCACTCTCTTATTCGTCTCTACTCTCAACCTCTCTCTCCCTGTCTCTTGCCTCACTATGTAGTCTGGCGTCGATTTTTCCAAATATAACGCCCGTTTTATCTGCCTTATGTATGTCTTTTCTATTAATTTATGTTCTTTCGTCCCCCATATGTCGGCCCCATACAGCATAATACTTTTTACACGCACGTCCCAAATCCTCATTTTGTCCTCAAATTTCCCTTTCCCTTTCCCCCAAAGGCACCCCTGCAAACCTTCGTCTGCCTTCCTCGCCTTTTTGCACATATGCCTCATGTGTCCTTCCTTACTGTTGTTGTCTCTAATCACGTACCCTAGGTATAACCATTTCCTCACCTGTTCAATATCTTCTCTTTTCCATTTCATTTTCACCTCCCTTCTTTTTCCTCTACTTTTCCTGAACACCATCAACTTTGTCTTTTTCGTGTTTAATTCTAAGCCTCTCCTCTCCAGGAAACCTTATAGCCTTCTTATCATCTCCTTTAATCCTTTCTCCGTATCCGCCAATATGGTCACGTCATCCGCAAATGCAATCCCTATCCAATTTCACCCCCCGTCTTGTCCGTTTTTGAATATTTCCTCGAGCCTTGCTATGTATATATTGAAGAGCAACGGACTCAGTGGGCACCCTTCCTTAATCCGCTCGTTGTCCTAAACCCCTCCGTCGTCTCCTTACTCCCTCTTACTCTACACCATGTATCCTCATAAATCTGTCTTATTCTTTCCACAATTAAGATTATTATATATACTCGCATAATTGTAAACTAAGTTAAGTTCGTTACCACGATTCACAACGCGTATTTCGCCGCTTCGGGATTAACTTAGAATTAAAAATCATTATTTGTTAATCCGCTCGAGTTTGTAGATTCTTAATAAATCGGTTTTTTAAAAATCAATTTTAACTATCGATCATGTAAGTCATTAAAAGATAATAGATAATAATTAAGAAGACAAAGTTTGAGTTGGTTCGAGAATAATAAGTTTTTGTGCGCACGTCTTCCGAATGCAAGCGCAATTTATGAAAATATACGTAATCTGAATTACAAAGGTTAAAAATATATAAATAACATTTACGACCAAAATTAGGCAAACAAAGTTAGACCTGTTATGAAACTAATCTAAAGCGACAACACTACCAGAAACTAGAATTTTGTGTCATTAAATTGAAAATAATAAAAATTGTTGAAATTTATGCAAAATCAACGAGCAACAAGAGGATGATTATTGTTGTTGGTAAACAATGCTATTAGCCAAGTATATTGCTCAAACTATCAATATTCCTTTTTGAGTTCATGGTAGTGCTGATGTTTTGAATGAAGCACATTTCAAGAAAGAGCATTTTCGATCGATTGGATTCTCAAGAATTATTAGGTCAATGTAATGGAGATTATGGTCTTTTCTGTTGTAATGTTGTACCAAGTCATACGAATGTGGTTAAATTTTACAATCGCTTCTGTGGTTCTAGCAGATAATCTTTGGGCAGTTTGGCCTATACCTGGTGGACAGTATCAAACCCGAACATAGCAGAATTGCATTGGAAAATACGTTTATGCATATCCTGCTCCCTATTCCCAACGATAACAAGTATGATAATGACATAAAATGAAAGAGAACAATATACCGCTTTAATTGATACTAAAACCTACTCTTAATAAAATTCAATAGTAAGTTGTATTAACAGAAGTACGGCCGCCCATAGTTTATAGCACCTGGATTTTTAATATTAATTGATTTGTAAAAAGCTAATGATAAGGTATTAAGAGAAGATTTTAGTACCAATTGACGGAGTTTATTATTCTCTTTCATTTTATGCTATTATAATTTTTATCGTTGAAAACGGGGTGCAGGAATATGCATTCTGTTATGTTCTGGTTTGATACTTTCCACCCGGTATATAACAGATCATATTCAATAAAAGGTATTTGGTAAACTACCTAGGTTTTCATAAGTAACGGTGGTACATCTTTAAGTCTACCGAAGGAATTGATAATAACATTTGTCTACAATGATAGCTGAACTATTTTTTTAATTATGGCTTTTATAGCAAAGGAATGTCATTGTACATAAAGTAGGCTATAATAAAGTAAACAAGTAAGCAATCATGAAATATTTGTGCAAAAAATGGATTCTCCTGAAGTTCAAGGTTTGTGTGACGAATTACCCGAAATTTAGACGCTGCGCAAGAAGCAATTTCAAATTTGCTTCCAACAAAATCGAAGAAGAAATCGAAGAAATCTATCTATCAACTAATTGCATTGTTAAAGAAACAAAATAAAAGGTACGAACCAAGAAAGTCTAAAGTTCTGACGTCGGAACATATTTCAAAGTTTCTCAAGGAAGCTAAAAATGATTTGTTGTTATTTATGAAAGTGACCATCATCTTTGCTTTAAACGGTGCATGCAGAAGCGAAGAGTTATGCTCATTGCAAGTTGATAATATCGAAGAAGCGGAATCAGTTATAGTTGTGACATTACATAATACAAAAACAAGAAAAAAGCGAACCAATACACGTTAGTCATCGTAGATTCTTTATTTGCTATCGAAATAGTAAATGCACATCACAACCTGAAGGGATTAATACATTTTATGGTATTCGAAGGATCCGAATATTTGACACTTCCAGAAGCTACCACACAGGGCAAGGGCATTGCATGCGTCGAACATCGGCAACATTGCTGACTCATAAGGAGGCAGTATTTCCGATTTAAAAAGACTTGGAAGATGGAGTTCGACATCATCGATTGAAGGATACATAGAAGACAGCATCGAAAGTAAAATTCAAACATCAAAAAAATGTTTAGTAAACTAGATCAGCAAAACGTTACACATATAAACCGCAAACACGATATTTGACATTTGAAATCGTATCCATGTAGACGATGAACCATGTCGTTTAGTTGTCAACATAACAAAAATTAAATCCCTTCTTTTTACTTGATCAATTTGAATTTTATTGGTCAAATTTACCCGCTCTTTTTTTCATTGGTTCCTGGAAGTATTGAATAATATTATTCAACACTTTTCTATCCAATCAAAAACTCTTTACTAACACACTATTTAATAATGAGTTTAATATCGATGTAATTTTTTCATATATTATATGACATTAGTGGATAAACTATTTTTAACAAAGTTGAAGGATAACTACCGCCCTTCAATATGTTGTACAATATATTAAGGCTGGCTTGATGTAGGTCAGAATGAACTAAAATTCTAGTCTGGAGCTGATTTTTACTTTGTTATACTTTATGTATACGTAAGTATATTAATCATGAAATTTTTTGAACTCGAGATTTTAGCGGATATACATGTTTTGAGGTCCCCTGAATTGTTTCTGACTATTTTTCGAATGACGTCTGTGTTTTTGTGTGTCTGCATGTGTGGCTGTGTGTTCGCGCTATGCGGCCCAAATGATTAAAGCTACAGCTCTGAACTTTAAACTTAACATTTGTATATAGCAAGGAGGAAAACGTCCTATTATGAACGCAATCTCTCAACCGGAAGTGGTAGTTTACTCTTATCACCTTTTTCCATATCTCTAAAACGGTACATGTTATCGAAAAAGTTATTCTTGCAATAGTTACAGATATTGATATTTTAAACAATTTTCATTTGAAAAGTTTTCCGTAGATATCACATTCATGGAGGTACTGCTATATTTGCCAGGTCGGCTATTGTTCAGTCTTGTAGACCAATTCATAGTATGGATCATATGCTGGAGGAGCTTTCTTTTGAGTTCTCTGCCATATCCTTTAAGGGCGATACGTGCATTATTATCCATAAACCCCCCGCTGGGGAATACGACATTTATTTTAACCATCTCCAGCATATGCTTTTGTTTTGCACAAGCAAATATGGAAATATAGTTTTATGTGGAGATTTTAACTTTAATTCATTCTTTACGATAAATTTAAAAATGTTACTTGACTTACTGGCCTCGTTTGAGCTTTTATCACTCATAAATGTGCCAACGCGTATAACATCTAGTACTTCCATTGCGATAGATTATATTATTGCTAATAAGAATTGAAAACGCATGTGTTATTAACTCTTCCTTATCTGATCACACTATACAGCTATTTAAATATGTAATAGATGGAACAACTGTAACTTTGAAGAACAAAACTATTAACTCGGCTAGCTACAAATCAGGCATTCATTAATCGGCTAAATGTTTCAATGTTTAGCAATTGTTTTGCGGACTATAGTGTTTGATTATCATTCTATATTAACATAATTTTTGACAAGTTTCTAAACTTATTTCCATATGCTACTGACCTGAGCTGTCCTAAAACCAAAATTAACAGTAATCAGATAGAATATAGAAAATAGATTACTTTATAAGTCTGAAAATTTGAAATATTAGAATAAAATGAAAAGAAAATATTAACAACAAAAATTTAACAACACAAAAACAGGCTGAAAAGAATTAAACAAACTAATTTCTTCAAAGAAACAAAAATATTACGCGAATAAAATACATAGCGCCAATTCGAATAAATATTATGGAATACTGTTAATGAACATTTTGGCAGAAAAAAAGTTCATAAATACAGACTAAATATAGATAATAATTTAATAACAGATGATCTAAAACTGTCAACTACTTCACTACTATTGTAGCTGAAAATCTTAATCAACATTTCGGTACTTCGTTATCTGACAAATGTTTATCGTCACGTCAAGAAAACCATCAGGTCAAGAAAACCATCATTCTATGTTTTAATACCTTTTACCATAAATGAAATCACATACATAGTTCTTTAATTGTCAAATAAAAATTTAGTTGGTAATGATAATGTTTCAGCGAAGTTAATAAAATTATGTATAAATGTGATATAGGAACACTTTCAAAAAGTTTTGGAAAGCTGGTGTTGGTCGGATAGTGGATTATATGAATCAATAACTTGTTTTCTCAACATGGTTTTAGACGGGGGTATTCTACAGCATACGAGGGCAATTGAACATTGTTCCGCAAAAATTATGCACATGTACACTACCGCAGCTTAAGCAAGCTGTGAAGCGTCTCCGAATCCATGAAGCTTGACAATCTGTGGCGATGATCTCAATCCGAGCCATCGAGGAATGCAGACATTCGAGATTGTGGATAGATCTGATTGCATTTCAATTCAAGCTTCAGCAGCTACAAGGATTGCATGAATACTTTCGTGAGCATAACCACCCAAGTCAGTTGAACAGTTGAGCGAGGCAACACATTTCTTTTGGTTAGGGTGTGCTGAAGCTCAATGGATGTTAGCTGGAAAAGGAAGGACTCATTCCTCGATTGCCACGATAACTCTAACATGTGGAAGGTTTCCGGTTGCCAGACTATCGACGTAGTCGTCGCCCTCACTTCAGGCGTAAGAAGTTTTGGGGTGTTTGATGTCCATTTGCGTAGGGCGAAGTCGCCCGCCTTGAGCAGTTCGATTAATTCATTCCGGTTGATCAAAGCAGTGCGATACCGTCGGACCCAGATAGAACATAATCGACGTAGACGTCACTTAAAAGTGCTGAGGCTCCAATTGGGTAGCGATCCCCTTCGTCATAAGCGAGTTGACGAAGCACTCTGATTGCGAGGAAGGGAGCACACACAAGGCCATTCGTTAAATTTTAAGCTAGTCTGCTAGTTAGTGGGGAGGAAATCCTTCACATTTAGAGGACCCGGTCCTCCGCCAGAACCTGATCCATATATGTCTACGTCTGTCGGATATGGTCCGCTGCTTAAATCCGGTGAACTTTGACCCAACACGGCCACGTCCATTAACAAGCGGATTTTTTGGCGGATCTAGTCTGCTGCAAAAAGTCCGCTCGTGTATGGCAGGCTAATGTCACAACGCACCAACACTAAGTGCCTTTTCACATGTGCCTGATTGGAACCGAGACCGGCTAGTCGGTATCGACTATCCGGTTTTATTTGAGCCTTTCACACTAAGCCGGCTTACATCCGATCGGGACATATCGGGAGTGAATCAGTTGTATTTTTGCCGTGATGGAGTGTGAACGCATTATTGCTATGAAGTTTTTGCATCGCCGTCGTTGTCGTCGTAAGAAAAGAAATAAAAATATCCAAATGTCGGGCATTTATTATTTATATAATACTCGTTTAAAAGTTATGAACAATATCAATTTTCAAGTAGTGTCTGAATATTGGTCGACGAACGAAAACAATACTACATACGCACGTAGAGTTTGGCAAATAGTCAGAATACAGTATAAAAACACAGCTCAAATGAATGCAACCTGATTTGAACCGGATGGCAGCGTCCCTGGTAGTCGGTACTGTGCGGTAGCAAGTGTATTGAATTTTATGAGAGCTTTCACACGTAGTTATTTTGCCGACTACGACTATTCGATCCCGGATAGCAGCCTGATGCCTCCACTGCATCCAAGGTCGCCGGATACCTGCTAGGCGGTCGCGCTTGTAGTAGTGCATTGATTTAAATTGACGCTTTTACACGAACCGGAGTGCCTTTTCACACACAGCCGGTCCCGGACAGGCGGTACCGACTATTGGGTGGCAAGTGTATTGAATCTTATGAGAGCTTTCACACGTAGTAATTTTGCTGACTACCCGGTTCTCATAAGATTCAATACACTTGCCACCAGACAGTCGGTACCGACTACCTGGGAGCGGCTGTGTGAAACGGCACCCACGCTATCATCCGGTTCCAATCCGGTTGCGTTCAATTGAGCTGTGTTTTTATACTGTATTCTGACTATTTGACAAATTCTACGTACGTAGTATTGTTTTCGTTCGTTGACCAATATTCAGCCACTACTTGAAAATTGATATTGTTCATAAGTTTTAAACGAGTATTATATAAATAATAAATGCCGACATTTGGATATTTTTATTTCTGGAAGTACGGGCCATTATTTACCAGAGTGAGCAACGCAACAACCTATATAATTACTAGGATTATAAAGACCAAAGGTTGTTAATTATATTGCTAGTATGGCAAAACTATTGCATTTTAACAGCCCGTATTTCAGGACGTGATACAAAATAAAAGTTTCTTAGATATTGTTTAAGAACTAATGCCGAGACGGGTAATAAACAGAATTTCCATTAAATGGGATCGTAAATGAAAAAACCGTTAACACTTTCGCATATGACCATGTCTTGTAAATAATATTTAAAAATATTGGAAATGAATGACAAAGATTGCTTAATTAGCTGAATTATGAGAAAATATAACATTTGAGCCGAAAGCATAACTAGTAATTACATATTGGCTCTTATCAGGATGACACTAGATATCATTTTCTATGTCGGAGTAAACATGAATGTCAGAGAAATGATTTGCTTTTCTCGATAACGTTTGTCCTTTTACAAGTAATATTATCTCTTGTCTATTGTTTAAATAGCGTTTTAAAGTTTTGTAAAATAAATTTTATTCTGAATAATCCACACCGGGTTCGTTTGAATTCTTTGATGTTACGGACAAACCATCGGTTTTCGATCGAACGCAAATGAACCTAGTTTCCATCGCTAATCCGCCCATTTACTAAATTACCAATGGGATTCCAGAAAACAAGCCATAATCTGCTTAGCAGGCATATAACTCATATACAAGTGTCACGATCGAAGCCCGAGGTTGACTTGCGAAGCGTGGCGTAAATTCACCACACTTCCGGGTTTTAAGTTTATAGAGTGTCTGACCGTGTTTGTCGTGGTGGTCTTAGCGTCCGCTACACTGAACACTTCCGAAAAGTCACTAAGCACTTGTGAAAACACAGGAATTTGTCTTTGGGCGAACCCGTGATTCACTTGTGCAGGCGTCACGACGGAAACTTCCTTGGGTGCGGCGCAGTGGGCGAAGTACGTGGTCGAGCGTCCTTGTGTTCCATGATGAACGCAGCGTCGGCGGTAGTCGATCGTGGCGTGCTGTTGGGTCAGCCACGGGAAACCGAGGATCGCGTCTTCGGAAAGGTCCGGCACGACGAGGAACTACACTTCTTGGTCCTGGTTCCCGATGGTGATCTGCGCGCGCACTTGTCCGACGACGGTCATGAAGGTGGTTTCTCCAGCCAGGCGGACTTGTTGCTGGTTCCCTGTAACAGGCGCGGGCGCACATTTTACTTTCATAAAATTGTGCGTCGCGCCGGTGTCCACTAGAGCATCAATAGTTAAATTACGACCACCTACCTTCACTCGTACTCTAGGAAGGGAATTTTATGCTTTCGCATTTGGCTCCGCGGCCCTCCACCAGTTTCCCGACGCCTTTTCGGTGCAGTCCCGGTTGAAGTGTCGTCCCGGGCAATGGTGGCATTTGGGCAGCTGGGCTGACGGAACTGCTTTGCTGGAGCGGCGTTCCTCTTCGGCGTTCCAGGTGACTTCGTTGAGGTCTTCGTACGTCGATGTTCTTGCGACGTCCATAGAACGGCGTAGCTCCGGCCTCAGCAGTTTCCGGATCACCGCAGTTTCCGTTGCTTCGGCTTCATTCGGCAACACTCGCCGAAACAGCTTCGCCTTTCGAAGAATGAAGCTCTCCGCACCTTCGTTGTTTGGTTGTTGCTCGAAAAAAGCTGAATTAACAACTCTGCTCGAGCAGAATCGCCGGCAAACTTACGTCGGAATCGGGCTTGAAATTCGGTCCAGGTTTCTCCGTGTTCCTGGAGCGGTTCGTACCACTTCGCTGCTTCACCTCGAAGTTGACGGAACGCGTATGCTGTCCTGGTTTCAGCCGGTACTTCATGGTGCGGGTGCAAGGATTGGCGCGGTGGTTGGCCGCTTGGTGTTGCGGGCGGAGCCTATGCGGCGGAACGGGGAGGACCAATGGCGTGCGTGCACGGTGCAACTGTGCGAGAATGCAGCAACGCGCATCGTGGTCGGGTGGTGGATGGGTGACCTCATTACGGCATATGGTGGTTTATTTACAATTTAACAACTAAAATAAAATACAATAATGAAAAATGAGTTGCGCGTAAAAGACTCATCAGGAGCGGTCGGTAACACAAGTTAGAATTCGAGCATTAAAATTATCATAAGTAAAATTCAAGAGAGTGTTAATAGTGTTAATAGTATTTACTAGTAGTACGTTCGCAAATTTATAATATGGCACAAGTTAGTATTTCGGCGGTGGACATTGAATACCTAATCTCTTTGGTCGAAGCTGGACCTATCTTATGGGATAAAACATTTGCTATTTATAAAGACAAAAACCAAACAAGGAACGCATGGATAGAGGTGTGCATTGCTCTAAAACTAGATTTTGAACAGGTAGACGACACAGAAAAATACACATTTCGTAAGTTCTAATGTTTATTTAAAAGCTACAATAATAATACATATACAGGGTGTTAAAAAATAAGTGTCACCAACTTTAAGGGCTGATAGAATGGCCCAAAATATGCCGAAAATTCTTAATGAACATGGGTCCGCAAATGGACGAAGTTACGGAGTTACGATTTTTTTTATTTCCACAATACGATTGTGGGCCGATGAAAATCCCCATGCTATTATGGAATCCAGTCATCTGGTACGTTTTTCATTGAACATTTGGATGGGTATTTTGGGCGACAGATTACTAGGCCCGGTTGTTTTACCAAACCGGTTGACAGGCGCTGCTTATCTGAACTATCTGCAGAACACACGGGGTAATTTTTTAGACTAGATTCCTTTGAACCAAAGGCAACAAATGTGGTTCCAGCACGATGGTGCTCCGCGCATTTTTCGATTCGAGTATTTATACGAAACTTTTGGACTAAGATGCGTAGGAAGGTGTGGACTTGTATTATGGCCTGCAAGATCGCGCGATTGAAACCCCCTTGATTTCTTTCTTTAGGTTTGTTCGAAGGTCCATGCCACGGAGATGTCGGGCCTGCCGTGAAATGGAGGGAGGGCGCTTTGAACATCTAATTTGACTTTTTGCCTCTTTCATTTGTTTGTTTGTACACAATAAAAAAGTTGTGTTAACACAAAATGTATCGTAACTCCGAAACCGTCCAATTGTGGACCCATGTTCATTAAGACTTTTCGGCCTATTTTTGTCCATACTATCAGCCCTTAAAGTTTGTGACACATATTTTTTAACAGCCTGTATACAAAAGTTTATATTTTTTATAATAGCAATCAGACAATATATTTCTTATGTTATTTGTTATAATTCCCCCGCGTGAATCTTGTTCTCTTTGGACGCATCAAGCCCAGATATTGTCAATCTGTCCTCAATCTGGTAACCATCTCTATGGCTAACAAAATTGTGTAAAATAACACAAGCTTTTGTTAAATCAACTGCAAACTCTGGCTCGAAATTAATGGGTCTATGAAATATTCTACATTTATTGCTGAGAATACCAAATGAGCATTCTACATGTCTTTGTGCTTTGCTCAAACGATAATTAAATATTCTTTTCTTCAACGTCAAATTTGTTCCCCATAAGGTCGAAGTAGATGTTTGTGTAATGCGAACGCCTCATCTCCGACTAAAAAATACGGCATTCCTGGTAGGCATTTCTCAGCCGGTAAGTCTTGCTCATTATTTGTGATAACTGACCATAATGAAGATGTTTTATATATTTTTGAATCGAAATTTTTTCCATAACTGCCAATAATGACATACATAAAACGGTGTCCGCTACCGCCATTAGCACCATCGACGCATAACTTTTGTAATTGTGGTACATTGAGCCAAGTGGGTTTACTATTACGTGTTTGTTTTCCGTCAACTGCTCCCAAATAGTGTGGAAAATTTGATGCAATCGTTTCCCACCTCTCTTTTGTAGGAATCGGTATGCATTCTAGTCGCATGACTGACCATATAATTTGCCATACAGTTCAGACTATTCTGCTTGCCGTTGATATTCCAATTCTATAGGAATAATGCAACTCTGTGAAAGTGCATCCACTCGCCAAATATCTGTAACAATGGAACTGAATATTTTATTATTCTCTGTTCAGTTGGAAAACAACTTTATTTTTCTTAAATATGTCGCACCATAGGGTGTTCTGATCTATTCAAAATATCCAATTGTGCACCGGCATGGACATAGTTCGAGGTGATTATTGCAGCCAATAAGGAGGGGCGACAAAATATTCTAATGCCGACTAACGATTAAGCACACCGAATAGTCTATATAAGGTGTAGTAAAAAGAAATCCATTATTTTTGCATGAAATTTAAACCTTTATGTATCATAGTTACAATGATCCGATTTAGGTCAAATATGCACCGTCTTGTTCGATAACTTACCATTTTGAAGCTAATTTCATTATGCCTCTCTCATAGAAGCCCTCATCCCTATTGGCATAAAATTGAGACAATCGATTTTCAAAAGCCTCTCTTGCAGCTCTTGCACCAGCAAAATTGTTCGACATGGACAGGAACAGATGGTAGTCACGTGGTGCCAGGTCCGAACAATAAGGTGGATGCTTCAGAACATCCCAACCAAGCTCCTGGAGGTTCTGGTGAGTCATTATCGATGTGTATGGCTTGACGTTCTCTTGATGGAATACAATTCCTCTCCTATTGGCTTAGGCTGGGCGACTACTTCCTTCAGACAGTCCAATTGTTGACAGTACAGGTCCGAATTAAGAGTCGTGCCGTAAGGGAGCAACTCATAGTAGATATGTCCCTGCCAGTCCCACCAAAACCTTCCTAGTCGTCAATCTTAGTTTGATCACCGTTTCCGCCGGCTCACCGCGATTCGACCACTACCGTTTTCGCTTGACGTTGTAGTAAGTGATCCACTTTTCAGAACCAGTCACCAACCGCTTTAGAAATGAGTCGATTTTATTTTGATGCAGCAGCGATTCGCAGATGGAAATTCAGTCCATGATGTTTTTTTACGTTAACTCGTGTGGCACCCAAACATCGAGCTTTTTTGTATCCAACCTTATTCAGATGGGTCCAAACGGCTTTTTGTGCAATGTTTAGCTCTTGAGCAATCGAAACTGCTTATTTTACGGTCGTACTCGACAATGTCCATGATTTTTTCGATATTTTCGACAATTGGCCTTGCAGTGCGTGGTGCATGTTTGACATCGAAATTACCGGAACGGAATCGACGAAAGCAAAATTGGGCGTGATTGGCTGGTACAGTATCAGGACCATAAACACTATTCCCATTTTCAGCCGGCTGGCTTGCGTTTTCGCCTTTATCGAAGAAAAACTGTAAAATATAGCGTAGTTTCTCTTTACTAGTGTCCATCTCTGACGCGCGTTCAAACAAAACTGAGTTAACTAATGACAGCTGTCAAAAAAGCTTTATTAGTACGAAATCTCATATTTCTAACGCCATAAATTGTAACCCGATCGAACTTATACAACGCGAGATACACATTACTAAATCCATCTATTGGAAAAATAATGGATTTCTTTTTACTAGACCTATTATTATTTATTAATTTTAATTTCAGCTAAAGATACATTAAAAAAAATGGGGAAATATCCGTGACGCCTTTTTAAAATCGAAAAAAAAAGAAAAAGAAAGCACAAGATCTGGAGCTGATGTGTCTGTGTCTATTAAAAAATATATATTTATCCACCAGCTTCAATTTTTGAACGGCAGATCCGAACCTCCCCCCTATTGAAAACTCTGAAGAGAAAAAAACCACCAACAGAGGAAGTTCAAAAACCACGCAAATTATTGGGTTGGAATATAAGGAAAGTCGATGAAGTGGAAGAAAAGCTGCTGCAGACGCCGGAAGAACGTCCTGTTGATAGACATTTGTCTCTTTTTAAGAGCATCACTCAAATTTTGTAGTGTTCAAACGAGTCCTGCAGTTACAAATGAGAGTTCTGCAGTTAATAACAAACATTAAACGTCAAAAAATAATGTCACTAAACATGCATCAGCAGAATCCATTCCGGCCTCCTGTGACCACGCAGCAGTTCCCGTTTCCCTAACAGCAGTTCCAGAATCCTCAAGAGACAAGTTCAAATTTGCAGACGCTTTTAAGCCGACGTGGCCTCCAGCAACCGAAGTTATCTCCCTCGACGTCTACAAATTCACTACCAGATTCATTTGGTTTTTCTCATTTATAAATTATTTGTATACATGTCGCTAACTCTGTACATATATACACATATATTCTTATTGATATAAGTGTGCAGTTTTCGTCTGGTTATTTTTTTATTTATTTAACGAATAAAAAACTTTCTAAAGTTCTAATGTATCGTAATTTTCCTACGTTTCGAAATGGTATTATCTCTTTTCAAGCTGCAAATATATTACTAATATATACGTCAATGTAATATGCTTACATACACATACACATCAATATAGTCCTCTTAAAATATAGTATAATATAATATTAAATTTGTAGAACTACTTTCGTGATAAGTAAATATTTACATCCTATGTCGAATAATAAAACTTTATGTAAAACACGATGATTTTTACTTACTTATACTTTATGTATAAGTAAATATAGGAATCATGAAAAATTTCGACCTCGAGATTTTAACGGATATACGCGTTTTGAGGTCCCCTGAATCGTTTCTGACTATTTTCGGAATGACGTCTGTGTGTCTGGCTGTGTACTGTGTGTGCGTCTGTGCGCGCTTTAGCGGCCATACGATTATAGCTAGAGCTATGAAACTTTAGATTTAAGATATGTATATAGCTGGAAAGAAAACGTCCTATTTTGAACGCAATTGCTCAACCGGAAGTGATCGTTTACTCTTATCACCATTTTCATTATCTCGAAAACCGTACGAGCTATCAAAAAAATGTTTTTATATAAGTTAAAGACATTGAAACATTATAAACAACTTTCATTTGAAAAGTTTTTTCGAAAAACGTAGTATAACTAAGTATAAGTAAGTTTCGTGCGGACCACCGCGGATTTTTATTTCAGCATTTTAGGTTTTAATTTTATAATATAGATTAATATAGATAAACATAAATTATCAAGGTATGATCCCGTTATACATCATTTAAACAAAATCAATTATATTTTTAATTATTAATGAATTCTGATACTAACATATTGTAGATAATCATTTTTGTAATTGTTTTTTATTAGCAAGATGCAGTCTCATTATATACATACCAATTATGAAAATGTTTAATCTATATTTTATTTGCCAATTATACTTTAATAAGTTATTACTTTTATTATAATGTTTTCATTTCTAATATTTTTGCATTGTCAGTGTCGAAAGAATGTTTTAGATGCGTTTTAGAGTCCATGCAATATTTGTACATACCATTGCAACCAAAAAAAAAAACCTTTATTGGCATATCTGTTTTCCTACATCATGTTTTCTACCTAGTATACCATGTTATTTTCTCCCGGCTCTTCTTCCACCTGCTCATCTCTCTTCCTAGGTGTCGTCTCCTGTCTGCATTTCCCTCACCAGCCTTCTCCTGTTCTCCTTCAATTCCCTTAACTTTGTCAAGAATCTGACCCCCTCTCCGTTCTCCCCATGCTTCTTTTCCAATCTCCTCCATTCCGTTTCTCCACTTCCTTCATCTTCACTTCTTTGCAGCCTCTCATCCAGTGCTCCCATTTATCATCACCTTCCCCACAGAATTCGCATTTCCTGTACTCCTCAATCATCCAATATTTGTTAGATTTTTCCTCGTTCCCACACCTGTACCTTGCCATGATTCTTTCTTCTTCCGGCGTGCTCCTCTCCCTCAAATATCTTGGTTTTCCGCCGTCCACTTTTATTTCTCTATATTTTGTATTATACTTTGACTTGCTTATTTTGCTCTCTCGTTCTTGCGCGTCTACTTGCCTCCATCTATCTATTATTTCTCTTCCCACTTGTTTCCCCTCTCCTCTTCTCCTCTCTACTTCTTCCTCTGATATGCCTGCCTTTTCCAGTAGCTTTCTCCTTCCTTCTTCCCACTTAGATATTTTCCTTCTTCTATCTTCTCTGCTTCTTACTTCCTCTATTGCCATACTTACCAAACTTTGCTCCGTCCCTTCTCTCTTTGTCAACTCATACCTCAACGCCCTACCCCCTGCTTCGACTGCCAATCTGTCGCTCCCAGTCTCATGCCTTGCGATATACTCAGGCGTTGATTTCTCCAATGAGAGTGTTCTTCTTAGATGTCTTTGCTGGGCTCCTTCTAGTTTTTTGCATTCTCTCCATCCCCACACTTCCGCTCCATACATTATTATGCTTTTTACACAAGCGTTCCATATTTTTGTTGTTTCATGAAAGCTCCCACCCCTCTTACCCCATAAGCACTTCCTCAGACCCTCCTCTGTCCCTCTCGCTTTCTTGCATATATAAGCTATGTGTCCCTCATTGCTATTATTGTCCCTCATTATGTATCCTAAGTACATGTACTCATTTACTTGCTCTATTTTCTCTCCTTTCCATATCATCTGTATCTCCCTCTTTCTCCCACATCCTTTCGCAAAGCTCATTATCTTTGTTTTCCTCGTATTTACTTCCAATTCCCTTCTGTCCATAAACCGTTCTAACCTCTTCGACATTTCCTTCAGACCCTTCTCCGTTTCAGATATAATTACTATATCGTCTGCGTTCGCGAAGGACCATATTTTGCTGTTTCCCAATTTCAACCCTCCGTCTTGGCCCTTCCTCAATATCTCCTCCAACTCTGCTATGTAAATATTAAATAATTGTGAACTTAACGGACACCCCTGTCTTACCCCCTTCCATGTCCTGAATTTTTCCGAGCTATCTTCCCCCACTCTGACTCTGCACCATGTTTCTGCATATATTTCCTCAACCCTTGTCCTTATTCCCTCTGATACCCCTGCTCTCTCTCACGTTTTTAGCAATATGTTTCTGTTTATGGTGTCGAACGCCGCTTTCAGGTCGATTCCTGTGTACAATTTATATAATACATTGAGTAGCGCCACCCCTCTGTAATTTTCTACCTTCTGCTTGTCTCCTTTCTTCCAAATTGGTACTATTATCGCCGTCCTCCAGCTTTCTGGTATCTCCCTCTTTCCTTTCCAAATCTCATTTAACATTTTTAGTGCTTCTCTCCATATTTCCTCCGGTGCATTCAACCAGCCCTCCGAGTCTACCCCGTCTTCTCCCGCTGCCTTCCCTTTTTTTTAGGTTTTGCTTTACCCTCATCATCTCTTCCCATGTAAATTCCTCTAATGTCACTCCCGTCACTCTTTGACTTCCCCGCTCTTTCGTCTCTTCCTCTTTCACTCCCCTCCCTCCTAATAATTGCTGAAAGTGTCTTTCCCATTCCTTTATACTTATACTTTCTGCTCCCTGTTTTCCCCTTTTCCTTTTCCTGAGAAACTCCCAAATCTCTTTCTCTCCTTTTAGCCCCTGCACCTCTTCTATCTCCCTTCTTCTTAGTTCTTTTTCCTTTCTATCCCACAACTCCTTCTGTTTTCCTTTCTCCTCTAAAAATTCCTCCCACATTCCTTCCCTTGTCTCCTTCATTAATATCCTCATTTCCCTTTTCCCTCTCCTACATTCTTCATCGAATGTTTTTTTTCCAATCTCCCACATGCCTCACTTTCTTTGTTATTGATTTTTCCATCTCCATTGTTAACTCCTCGATGCCCTTTATCTCCTCCCATTTCACGTTTTTAAGTGTTTTTCTGTATTCCAATATTGCCTTCTCGTTCCATACACTTCCCAGTCTCCCTTCTCTCCTTCTCTCTTTGTTGTGCCACCCTTCAATTCCACTTCTACTGGTAAATGATCAGATTCCAGTCTGTCCCCCACCCTAAATCCTTCTACCTCTTCTTTCGCGCTGTCGTTTACTATCACGTAATCTATCACTGACCTACCATTTGGCCCAACATATGTGTATTCACCCTCCTTATCCCCACTCTCCCAACCATTGAGTATATTCCAGTCTCCTTCTTCTATCCACTCCAGCAATATCTTCCCCTTCCCATTTAACTGACCTTCTCTCTTCCCTCCCAACTAGACCCCTCCAACCCCCCAGTGCCATTACTTTTCCCGTCCTTGCATTCATATCTCCCCCTATCATGATCCGTTCTTCTGTGCCCTCTATTGATTCATCTATTTCCTCTAATGTCTCTTTTATCGTTTGATTGCTGTAAGCTGTGTATATGCTCCAACACTTCCCATCTTTTATAATCTTTCTCCCTTGGACCTTGTCTGTACCCAGTCTTCTTCCTGCCAACTCTTCCCACCCTTCTCTTACTCCCGTTATAATTCCCCCCTTCGATCTTCCCCTCTTTTTGTCTCTCACCGCTCCCCAACAAATCCATCTGTACCCTTCCGGCATATTTACCTTACATCTCTTCCACGTCTTATCATCCATCCACGTTTCTGTCCATCCTATGAAGTCATATTTTTCTATATATTCTCTCAGATCGTCTTTCATTCCTTCTTCCCCTTTCAGCCACTTCTCTAGCCCCGCTACATTCCAGAAACCTGCCAATAGACCTTTTTTCCATCCTCTCTCTCATCTCCTTTCTTCTCTTCCCTCCCTCTCCCACCTCTTCTTCCATTGCTTTCTCCCTCCCTGCAATATCTCTACTAACCACTTGCATTGCAATCATTACATTTGATTTATAAATGTATCAATTTATTTTTAGGTGTTTTAGGTTTTAGTTTTGTAAAATGCTAACTATTATTCTAATTATGTAATTTATGCGTTTCTTTTATATTAATTTTTTTCTGTTAGCGTTGAAATATATTCTATTGAGTTGAATTTAGTTAAATCTATACCAGTATTATGTTCTTGAGTTTTGTTATTATAGTTTATGTTATTAGTTATGTTGTGTGAATAAATTTGTTGTTTTTATATATGTTATTAATATGCTAGTTAAAGAATTGTGCAGTATTATTGATTTATTTCAATTTTTAAAATTTTATTAATGTTATTTAAAAATTATTATATGTCAACTAAGTTGGTAATTTTATATATTATTAGTGCACAAGATTCAAAATTTTAATACCGTTCTGAATGGGTTGGTTTAGTGTATCAATCTGCATATTTCTCGTTTGCGTTTTTCTGAATTACTATTTGTAATGAAAGTAATTTTGGAGGAATGGGGAGGAATAGGGGAGAGGGAAGGGAGGAGATCAAGGGATGAGGTGGTGAATGGAGTAGGGATATTAAATTGGATAGAGGAAAGAAAGTGGAAGTTACTTACGGATTCGAGAAAGGAGATAAGGAGGGGGAGTACACGTATGTAGGTCCCAACCGAAGGTCGACAATTGACCTTGCTTTAACGGATGAAGAAGTTAGGAGGGATGTAAAGAGTTTCACAGTCGGAGACAGAACAGAATCAGATCATACGCCGATAGAAATAGAACTATGGGGGGAAGCCAGGAGGAAGGTTAAAGAAGGGGAGAAGGTAGAGGAATCATGAACTTATGGAACGACGAAACAAAGAGGGCGTATCATGACAAATTAAGGGGCGTGTAATGGGGAGACATAACGAACATATAGGAGGCTAGCAAGGAGATGGACCGGGCTATAATAGAAGGGGAGGAGGAGAAGGAAGAAGATGCAGAACGGAGATTGAGCCATAGGGGGGAGGAGGAGATAGTGGAATTTACTTGGGAGGAGCTGATGAAGAGAGGGAGCAGGTTGAAGAAGGGCAAGGATGCGGGCGAGGATGGAGTAGATACGAAAGGCTGTATAAATGCACCAGAGGAGGTGTGGAGAGAGACCACCGCGTGGTTAAATGACATATGGAAGGGTAGGAGGGATTTGCCGGGAACTTGGAAGGTGCCGATAGTGGTTCCGATATGGAAGAAAGGAGATAGGGAGAGGGCTGGAAACTACAGGGGGATATCGTTGTTAGGTGTGGGATATAAAATATATGCAGGGATGATTAGAGCAAGATTAGAAGAGGAGGTGGAAGGAATGGAGATCCTACCAGACGGACAGGCGGGATTTAGAGAGGGAAGGGGTACTAGGGACAACTTATATGTGCTGAATTACATAGTGGAGAGGGAACTGTCGAACAAAGGGGGGAAGGTATACGCAATGTTTGTTGATCTCAAGGCGGCTTTTGACAGAGTAGTAAGAGGCACCCTGATGAGGGGTATGGAGAAGGCAGGGATATCATAAGGGGTGGTAACAAGAATTAGACAGATCTATGAGGAGACCTGCTGTAAGGTGCTAGTAGGAGAGAATCTGACGGAGCACGGCTGGAGGATGTGTTTGAAAAAGGGCTAAATGGGGGAGTAAAGTTGGGCAGTGGGAGGACTTGGTCGTTGGCCTTTGCGGACGACGTAGTGATAGTGGTGGAATCGGAGAAAGGATTGATGGAGATGGCAAAAAGATTGGAAGGGTTCCTGGATAGGAGAGGACTGGAAGTAAACGTGCAAAAGACAAAGATAATTATATTCAGGAAAGGATGAGGAAGAAGAAAAGAAGCGCAGGTGAGATGGAAATGAGAGATAATAGAGCAGGTGAGGGAGTGGGCATACCTAGGATATGTACTGAGTGGGAACAGTGGTGAATCGCACATAAGACATATATGTAGGAAGGCGGAGAAGGCAGTGGAAGGACTGAAGGCAAGTTTATGGGGGAAGAGAAAAGGGAAGTTCGAAGAAACAATGAGGATTTGGAATGTATGTGTACGGGGCATAATGATGTATGGGGCTGAAGTATGGGGCGTCAAGGAAATAAAAAGAGTAGAAAGGGGGTACATTAAAAAGAACATTGCAATTAGAACGTTCGACATCGGACTACATCGTGTGGCAGGAGACGGGAAGCGAGAAGATGGCGGTGGAGGCGGGCAGGAGAGTGGCAAAGTATGAGTTGGGGGTGAAGGGGAGGGGAGAGAAGAGTTTGGGGAAGAAGGTGATGGAGGAGCTGGAGAAGAGGGAGAGAAGCAGCCGGAAAGAGTTATCAAGCTGGGAGGTGGCAAGGAGATGACTGTACGGGAAGGCGGGCTGGTCGGTGGGGGAGGTGGAAAGAAGAAGGAAAGAAGGGCGCCTGGTGGAGATAGAGTTGGTAGGGAGGTGGTCGCAGGTGGAAGCCCCGGAGAGGGAATGAAAGATAAACAGAGCGAGGTACAATGGAAGATACAAGGAGTTGCAAGTATACAGTAGGAGGCCGGAATATCTGTGGGGAAGGAAGACAGCTGAAGAGGAAAGACTATTGGCTAGATTCCGGTGTGGAAACGATTGAAAGTATTGGATGAGTAAGGAATACAAGAGGTGCGAAGCATGCGGAAGGGGGGCAGATGGCTGGAAACACTGGTGGGAAGAATGTGAAGAAATGGTATGGAGTAGAGAGGAAGAGAAGCTGGGTCGGGACTGGAGAAGGATGCTAGGAGAGAGAGGAGATGGAGTGGAGATGTTGAGAAAGTTAAAGAAGAGAAAAGAAGGAGGAAGATGTAGGAGGGAGAGAAATAAATAATACATAATTTGTTGTAGATGCAAGAACAGGATGAGAGATGGAGGAGAAGGGAGCCAACAAAAGAGAAGGGAAGCGAGGACCAGGAAGGAGACGAGGGTATAGGAGAGAGGAGAGTCGCGCAGGATCTCATAATGTATATTTGTAAATAGTTAGTTTGGTCAGAATACGCGTGTAAATATGCCAATAAATGTTGTTACTAATGAAAGCAATTAAAAGTTTTTAATATATAATTTCATCTTGTTTCACTAAAAGTTTTATTATTCGACATAAAGTGTAAATAATAATTACTAATACAAAAGTAATTATACAAATTCTAAGTTAATGGCTATTTATGAAACAAGTACAGACTATAGGTCTTTATTGGACGAGCCCTATGAGTTATGGTCGAGCGAGCTTGCGAGCGAGTCTGATAAATAGGGCGAGTCCAAAAAGCCAGATTATGTACGAGTTGCATACATAGCTTTATGTTTGACTGGCAATGAACGATTTTTTCTTCAATTCTTATTTGTGAGAATCTTTAATCATACCTACCTACAAAGTAGGTAGGTATGAATTCGCCATTGTCATAGTTACGTAGTTGTCGACGAAAAATATATTTTGACAAGTGTGTGAAACTGCTAATGATTATTAATTTATCGATTCTGACTTAAAAATGGATCTAAGAGAACCAACAGTGGCTTCAGACGACGTGAAAGAAATGGCGCTGCACGCTTTTGGCAATCAAATCGAAATCTCTATATGTTTACAGAGATTACCGTATGTGGTGCTTAAAGAACACATATTTTGAAATAATTTGACATTGACAGGAGTCCAAACTACTTTATCATTATGGACTAGTCCGATAACGTACCACTTTATGTCCTATATTTTATGTCATAAAACAGCTGATTACGATCGAGTCAAACATAATAGCTATTTAAGTCATAAGGAATGTAAGGACGCATTAACATTTGAGGCAGGCAGGTAAAAGTCAAGGCGAAGCCGAGGCTTGTGGCCTGACGAAAATGTTAATTGTCGATACATTCAGTGTTACTTATTAGGTTTTTCCCGCTGCCAAAACAAAATTTATCTAAATTTATTAAGAAATCGTTTTGATTTGACACCTGACATCGCAATTAATTTTGTTAATATTAATTGTCCTAAGTTGGGTTGGCTGTGTGTTGTCATGTCACATAAACAATGTAATTATAAACAAAGTTCTCAAAATTAATTTGTGGTCGTTTGTGTGATTAGTAAATATTAATAAATATGGATGTTGATGATATAGAAGAAGCGGCAAAGATTGCCTCCTTAAGTTCATTCCACAAAAATCGAGAGACAGATAGGAATTTACTTATGGACTATTCAAAAAGTGGTGCTGTAGGAAAAATGCTGGAAAGAACGCAACAACTAAAACAGCAAGTTTATGGTGCGAATACTACATGCTTAAAGCCACCATTAATGCAAGGAGAATATTGACATCTCTAAATTTCCACAACTTATAGGCTTCCTTAAAAATAGAAACAAAGGCTACATACCGAAGAAGTCGCAAGTATTGGAAAGAGAACATATCTTGAAGTTTCTGGCACAAGCAGAAGATGTAATGTATCATCTAATTAAGGTAACCCCATTTTTTTCTTGAAGACAAATTCTATTTTTGCTTTGATTTGTTTTAGACCGTTACAATAGTCGAGATTGCAGGATGTTACAGAACGGATAAATTCTGCAAAATGGAACTACGTGACATAGTTGACCATGAAAAATATATACTAATCAAGATTCCACAGTCAAAAAAATGATATACCGAGGAGCTTCATGATTGTTGAAAGTCCCGAAGAAGAAATCGATTATATAAAGATTTTCAAGAAATATTACGAAATTCGTAAGAAGTTTGGAGTAGCTATCAGCCCTCGTTTTTTATGCGTTATCAAAATCGAAAATGTGTTAATCAACCTGTTGGCAAACACACATTTGCTAGAATGCCATCGATAATTGCAAAATTTTTAAACTTACCGGATGCGAATTTATACACGGGACATTGCTGAAGAGGCATGGAGCATGGACGTCGTCTAATGTGCAGAAACATATGTAGCCGATTCTGTGATGGAGAGATGAAGAAGATTGATATTTTCAATAAAATATTGTATAACAGGAATTATTCCAACCAAGATTATGCTGCGTCGACAGGGCTCGAAATGTCATCTACTTCCAAGTCCCAAACGCAAGAAGTATCAGCTCCTTAAAATTTCGAGAAGAGTAAATTTCGAAACGACCAAATTCAAGATGCAACGTTTGAAGGTGGAATAAAAGAATCTCAAGAAATTAATTTAACGGATTCTGAAAACGTGGTTTTGAAGAATCCCTTGTTTTCGGGTTGCAGTGTTGTTTTTAATTTTTTCAATAAATAACTATTTTTGTACAAATTTGTTCAAATAAATTTTTCAGCCATTTTTGTTTTCAAAATTATTATATTCCAAGGAATTTAATATTAAGTTCCGTCGTTAAGGACAATAATATACACAAATATAATTGTCAACTTACATGGTATGTTGCTACGAATGTAGAACCGACTTACATGATTGGCAGCGGGAATACTATATTATGCATGTAAAACAATATAATATCTGTTGCACATAAGCAAATGACATTGACGATTATATTTGTACTACATTTGCAGCTTGAAAACAGAAATATCATTTCGTAATGTAGCAAATTTTCTACAGTTGTACCATGCCGAAACTAACCAATTATAACAAAAATAAAAACTACACATAGTTCTACGGTCAACCCACCCTAACTAATCAAGGTGAATAAAAATTGCCTACACATATACATACATACCTGATTGTAATAATTAGCATCTGAACAGGTTGAATGCAATCTCTCATGATGGTATTTGTACGTTGTAGGGTATCCTTGAACCGATTAAGTAGTTCGTCAAAAGAGGAAATTGACATTCTAAAGTAGTTGAAGAATTTATCTTCGTGTGCTCGTAGGTCCTCGAATAACGTGTAAAATGCCCCTAAACTCTTCGCATTTAATATTAATTGGATGCACCCGATGCAGAAACCACATAGCAATAATGCGTTCACGCTCCACCACTGCAAAAATATAACTGATTCACTCCCGATATATCCCGACTGGATGTAAACCGATTTAGTGCATTTTCACACGTGCCGGAATGAAACCGAGACCGGCTAGTCGGTACCAACTAGCCGGTTTTATGTGAGCCTTTCACACTAAGCCGGTTTACATCAGTAAGACGGACTTACTGCGTTTGTAGTTTTTAAATGTCACTTAATAATTTTCTGTTCACTTAACGCGTACATACATACATACATACATACATGTATCTTAAATCTTATTCCTTACCCCGCGTACATAAGCGATGGGCATTAAAATCGAATTGTTAAAACATTTAATGAAATTCCTTTTAATATGAAACATGTACACATTTATAAATCATGGGGTTAATTATTTATTCCAAAACATAAACCTGGTTAGAAATTAATTACAAATTAAGTTTCTGCCTGTCCTGTCGTTGGTATCTGGCTCCGTGGTTCTCTGGCTGCTTTCTTCTCCATGATCGTTGTCCATGAACTGTCCAAATTTCTCGTCCGCAGACGTTTATATAGGGCTTTAGCATATATCAATAACTACTACGATATTGCAACACAATGGGAGAGTGTACTCGCTTGGAACAGTCTTTGACGTGTAAACGAGAGGGCGCCAGCATTAAAATAATCTTATGAAGCGGTATGCGCCAGTGAACTGATGTCCGTGCTAGAAGGACAGCGCATTACAGTACCGGTGTGAGGTTTATATGATGCCATTAGTATTAATTCAATTATGTGGTAGTCTTATATCCTGTATATAATAGAATAAATTTTAGCACAATATTACTTTTATTTTGATGGTTACTAAAAAAATTAAAAAAATATCTTGTTGGAAAAACATTATTAAAGAAGTAAACATTACCAGTAAATAAATTGCAATTTCAAGTGGAAAAGGTTTGGTATGAAAGGGCGTTCACGTGCCGCTGTTTTTACGCACCAATAATGGAAATGCCAGTTGAGTTTCGATTGTGATATATTTTTTGTGCTTTGATTGTTTATTTCGTTATTTTGACTTTGAGTTTTGGTATGTATTTTTATTCACTATCACTATAGTAATATGTCGACTCCTAACCTTTTCGAGGTTTGAAAGTACGTCATTATTTTCCCACGGGTCGAAAGTAATCACTTTCCAATCAAGGGCGAAAAATTAATGGCTGCCAACCATTAGACAATTACATGTTCAATAATATTTAAGGCTGTAATAAATTTGGAAAGACAGCTGCTTCTTTTAACTCAGGTGGGGTGCCATGATCCATTTCACTATCTGACCTTTCGTCTCACCTCTTTATTCTCATATTCTCATCTCATTATTCAAAGAATCATTAATACAAATGTCACATTGATTGAACAAATGTTAAATGAATTTAAATGCAATGTCATAGACTATATATAACGTGAGAGCAACGGAATTATGTTTTAGAGTTGGCCCTGGAAGAGGGAGATAGACATATAGATCGTTCATTTACATTAGTACATGATGACTCATCGAAATCTGACCGGTAAATTGATGTCAGCTGATGAACAGTGGCGTATGCAATATGAAAATTATTGTATTTACAATATTATGTAGGTTAATTGTAAAGACTATTGCAAATTTTACAAGTGGATGTAGTAATATTTATTTGTTCTGAAAATAAAAAACGAAAACGAAGTATTTAATGTTAACTTTAACACAAGAAACGACGCTACGAAACAAACGCGTGCACGCAGCTGATTACAGACCTCCCCTACAATCTAGATATGGACTCGTCTTGACGAAAATTCGTTTCTGCGCATTGTGTACTAATGTAAATGAATGATCTATACCATGAATGTGTAATTTTAATCCAATAAAATAGTTCATTTAAACTGTCACTTTTTGAAGTATTGTAAAACAGTTTTTAATGAAATTTTAACACCATTTATGAACATGTTGCACGACGTCAAAGGAAGAGTTACATTGTGATGTCGGTGGTTGGTTGTCATGATTAGAATGTATTATTTAAAATTTTATTGCCAACATAACCTCAGTTTTTACAGCTTTGCCTGCAGTTTGATTTAATCTAAATTTAAGTTACCGGTAAAAGGGTTGGTACACCGGTTAGTAACGGCGAGTAGTTCTATTACTCAAAATTAATCTAAGACATACGCGAAAACTTCCAAAGCCCTCCCTGAATCACAATTCCGTTGCTCACACGTTATATTGTATATTGGAAAACATCGAATTTATTCGTATTTTGATAATTATTGAATAAAAACGGTGGCGATTGTGAATAAACTAGTATACAATCCTCGCTGGAAAGTTTCATTACGCCTCGGCATATCCTGCGCCTCGGCTGTAATGAAACACTTTCCACCTCGGATGTAATATACTACTACTACCCGGTTTCATAAACGTTAATCGGTCGTTAACAGCTTGTTAACGAATCGTCAAAAGTTTGACGATTCGTTAACGACTTAATCAATTGTCAAACATTTGAGGATTCATTACCTTGACGAACAGTTAAAAGAAAAATTAACATTGCTTTGGATTTCATAAGCAATAACGAGTCGTTAAAGGCTTGTTAACTAATTCACCATTTGACAATCGTTTGTGAAACCGGGCATTAATCTTTTAGTATTGACGAAGACAAGTTGTGAAGATCCGGATTTCCTATAAGAAAGATGGAAATATGTAAAAACTAAGAACTAGTACGTAGATTTTAAAGATTTCATTTCTATATTTTGTACTTATCACCGCGATTGCGCCAGTTCGATGGAAATTAATTTAAAAGGATAGGCAGTTTATTTTCAACTCTCAAGTACTCTTATATTTGCGTGTTATTGGAAGACCTCAAATGCACATGTAACGGCGATGTTGGTTTGGTTATCCGCAACGCTTATCGACATACCGGTTCTAAAGTGTTCTTTTTAACTTACTCGCCACTGTGACAGTAGCGTAACAAAACTACAAAAATGTGATTCCTAAATGGTGGATTTCCTCAAATTACGTTGTAGGGGACCGTTAATGCAGCCTGAGAAAGGTGTTAAAAATACTCATCTCCAATAAATTAACGCACAATTTTGAAATTTTGAGATAACAAAACAGTTATTACAAAATCGTAAAAGTTGATATTCAGAATTTTAAAAACTTGTATAAGAGATTTGACTCGCTTTCCAATATTGTCCCACAAATGTCCTATAGCATTCAGGTCTGAACTTCTTGGTGGCCGGTCCATGACCTGAATACCCACTTAATCAAAGTATTCTCTCACTATTCTAGCAATGTGTGGTTTAGCATTATCTTGCATTAAGATAAAATCATCGCCAATATAGGGGGCATACGGCACGACAGGTGGTTCCACGATTTCCGTGATGTATTGATTACTATTCAGTGAACTTCCATTTATCACCTGCAAGTCTGTGTGAGCCGCCGAAAAGATGCCACCCCATAACATTATTGATCCGCCACCAAAAGCTTTGACTGGTCTTATGTTACATTGGGCATATCGTTTGTTCCGTCGTCGAAACACTCTCACACGTGTATCATTGTTAAACAGACAAAATCTGGACTGGTCTGTGCACAAGACACGATCCCATTCGGCGTTAGTCCAGTTGACGTGATTTCTGGAAAATTGTAATCTTATTCGGTGATGTTCTGCCGTTAAGCCTGGACCTGCGGCTGGAATTCTAGGGCGCAAGTCGTTTTCAATAAGACGCATTATAATCGTTTCTATACTAACTTGCACATTATGTGTGGTTGCAAGCTGGATTTGCAAACTTCTTGAGGTAGTAAATCTCTCACGTAAAGCACGGAGTAGCAAAAATGATCTTCCTGGGCGGTTGTTTTGCGGGGACTTCCTTGTCCTGGTCCTCTTTGGTTCGAACTTGTTTCCCGGAAACGCTGGACAACACGAGAGATTGTTGAATGGCAAACACCAAGTCTTTGGCCAATGTTTCGGTAACTAAATCCTTCATCGTGTTTCTGTCGTTTATGCGTTATCTTGTTTTTGTTTTTTTTGATACTGACTGCAAAAAAGACCTAAAGAAAAAGGTTGCAGCACTTATTACATCCTAACATGATATGCTAACGTCCATACATGTGAAAAATGTGCGTTAATTTATTGGAGAAGTGTATATTTGATTTTGTTTCTTATGTATGAGCAAAGAACTTTGTACCAAGTACATTGTTCACTACTTCTAAGGAAACCATTTAGCAAAATAATTCATTATTAAAGAAGTTAATAAAATTTTAATCAAAGCGATAACTCCAGAAATTAGATAAATCAATAACACAGTAAACGATTAAAGTAACTCTTCGTTTAACCAGGCTCCAACGAGACTACCAAAATAAGCAGGAGCATCTCTTTCCGCGTAAACTCTTGAAGCTTCATTCCCATTATTATGGCATTCACCTAATATCAGTAGCATGTCTACTCACTATTTTCACTATTACCGTACATTTTTACGCCATCAAAACAAAACGTCAAAATGACGTTGATAATAAATGCCTGACAATATCAAGTTGATGTATTCAAGTAACGATCTAACAATTTTTGTTGTTATTCAGAATTTTAAGGCATCGTTGCCAAATACATTTTCAGAACAGCTTTATGGATGAATGGATCCATGCAATAGTCTCCGAGAAATCTGTCCTCCCACTTTGGAAAACGTAGTTTAGAGAAAAACGCGTTTAAAGTTTCATAAACACACCAGCACGCGCTCTGAGACGCTGCGGTCGATCGATAATTAAACCCGTTAACATTCTTTTTTCACTATAAATCAAATGGCATATTATTTTTATGATCCTGTAGTATCGTTAAAGCGAAGGAAAAAAAATCGTGTTGTTGAAAATCCTGGAGTGCTTTTACCCCTTACAGGAAATGTCCCCCGGCTTCGATGCAACTGTTAACTCGACGTTTCATATTTCAAACTCATTTTCCGTTCAATTCAAATCAAGCACACAGTCAGTCGACAATGTAATTTGAACGACTGATGTGAAGAATTATAAAATAAAATTATAAAATCACTCATTACTCGTTACATGTATGAATGAAACATTTTTTAATATAGCAAGTCTATGAATTGAATCTTGCAATTTAAAATATTTATGTATGTGTGTGATAAATAATCCAAGACGTAAGGGTATAAAAAACGCGTTTTTCTGATCCGGCCGAGGCACGTATCGCAACTCGGTGCGTAGATAAAAGTAAATGTGCGCTTAGAATCACGAATCGACTTTACGTTTACAGTAAAATACAAATATTCCTTCGCAACAAAGTTAAAACATTATTTTAGAGAAATAAATAACAACCAAAATTTAGGATCCACACTTTGCACCGTTCGTAGTCGTTCATTGGAAAACTAAACAGAGACACTCCAGGCGTAGAATATTTGCCTTTTCCACAAAACATAACGTAACTGCATTTGTTACGTGCCATTTCAAGGACTAACCGCTTCGATAGTCCGGCCCTAGTCACAAAAAACAGATGTGTTTACCGCTTTGGCAATATTACTACAACGTTACCGTCACTGTCTGTTTCATATGATCGATATTCAGAGCATTATTTGTGCTGTACGTCTGAGATAAATTCGTCATCGCGTATTCAACTTCATTACCGTAGTTCTTATGCACGTCGTGTTTCACTGTCTCGAAAATTTAGCATGCAAAATACGTTAACACTACTCTTTCGTAGAGTCACGTCAAAAATATACCATTATTTTTGAGTACATGCGACATCTTATTAGTTATCATTAGTGACCGGAATTTATGAAATTTGCATATCGCTTATTATTTGGGCTACAACAAAATCCTTTAGTATTTACACGAATTACATTATTTGTAGTTTGACGCATATTAAGTTTTGCATATTTTGCATATAACTGTAATTTTTGGAGATTTTATCATATTTGGCATATTAGTGCATATTTGTGCATATTTTAGTATTTTTACTTTCTTGTACTTTATGTACAGTCGCGGGCACGGAATTTCGGGCAGTACATACGTCAATTTGACTGACATGAGGTGTGAAATAGGCTTTACGTATCCTAACCTAACTTTAAACTGTCACTGTTACTGCGAGAGTTGAATAAGTGACATAGGCTGTTTTAAGAATTGAGTATGGGTTGTTATTTAAACTATATTAAGCAAAGAACAATGACAATAAGTAAGAAGAATTTGGATTTTGAATTCAGATTTTGGCGCTGTTAGCGTATGTCAAGTAAATGACACAAAAATGGCAATAAAGCCTAAGCTACATCGGTTTTTGTTAATGTGTCAGAAAATTGCTGCCCGAAATTCCGTGCCCGCGACTGTATAAAGAAGTTTAGGAATCATGAAAATTTTCGAACCTGAGATTTTAACGGAAATATACGTTTGACCTTCCCTTGGCCTATTCTGCATTCTGTCCCCTTAAAAGAATTAATAATGGATTTCGACAACGGAACTAGTATTGCTATTAAAAAATCTCAAGCAGTTAAAAAAAAGTTCATTGGGTGCCGACCCAGCATTTATTAAATCCAATTATGAATTTATAAGTCAGATTATTTTAAGTTTGGAAACACGGAACTAGTATTGCTATTAAAAAATCTCAAGCAGTTAAAAAAAGTTCATTGGGTGCCGAACCAGCATTTATTCAATCCAATTATGAATTTATAAGTCAGATTATTTTAAGTTTGGAAACACAAGAAATGCAATTAATTAAGTCTAAGAATTATTGAACAATTTAAAACATGTGTAAATAAAGTACCAGGAGAAATTGTGAAATTTTAGCCAAAAAATGTAAGCAGGTTTCACATATTTTATTTTCATACATATTTTCACAGCAATACGATTTTGCAAATCCATTTGTAATATGGTGACGAGTTATTAACTCGCAATATTATGGAAATTTCTAAACTAGCAAATACTTTTACAATGTTCAGTACAAGAGTGGAGAAGGGCGAGTCATTAGGCTTCGTTATTTCTAACGCATGCATAAAATGCGCTTCCTTATCAACTTAAATATCTTCATATGTCGTTCTTCGTGATGTCAATATCAACATGGTAATATATATAGTTTCGACGTGTGTATACGTTTTATAACGTAACACTAGGTTTCTATTTGTTTATTGAGTTGGGATCTACTGCACATGATTTTGACACGTGCGAGTCGGAGTTAAGCTTATTTATTGTATTTATGTATTTATCACCTTTAAAAACGAAATTTATTGTATGCGAGTATTTAATTTTCAACCTATTTTCATAAATTTTAATTCATTATTATTATTCATTTTCAGTTGTTCTTCATGACACTATGTGAAGTCGCTATAGTTAGAATCAAAGAGAATCAAACGAAACATGAAGAAAGGCTTGTATCTGGCTTAACCACTTTGCTATTTTATTCAGTCTTCGCCTATTTCGCATCACGGATTCGAGATAACTACCTACATGACTGGAACAGACCTAGACGTTCTTTAAATATTTACAGAGATTACGCGAAATGGATATTCAAGATGGCAGTCGAGTGGGCCAAAGCTATTCTAGTTGTCGTCTGCCTTCGAGAACAAGGCATGAAATATCGACCAGACTTCTGCTTCAACTTTGTCACTTTCACATACTATTGTTGTACTGAAAAGATACTGACCGAAATATTGGAGAATTTGATCGCGTCTTTGAATTTAGAAATTTTTGATTCCCTGGAGCATCTCTATGTGCCCATATTTCTTCGAGCTTACACCTTACTATCCGCCGGCGCTGTCACCGCCTACATGTTCGCTACACCGTATTCAAAGTACGCAATCTTGTCTTCTTACTTTATTATATATTTGAACGGAAAAGATCTGATACTTAACTACATTGGTCCTCTCATGTTGGAAAAACATACTTACGCGTCGTTCAAGATGGCATCAAACAAAGAAATTGAAGTTTGGGACGACATATGTGCCGTATGTTTAAACAGGATGAGCAGGGCAAAAATAACACCTTGCAATCATCTATTCCATCCCCACTGTCTTAAGAGATGTCTGAAAACTTCCTACCAGTGTCCCTTGTGTAAGCAAAATTTTGTACGGTAATGTCAATGTTGTAAAGATTTTTACTAGTGGTTAATAAAAATGAACTGTTTTTTACTTATAAATATTTCTTTTCAGAAACGATAATACATAATAGGTCCACTTTGAATAATGTTTTACGTTAAGGCATAGTTGCTAGGATACATAATTGGGTTAACGGAATAATTTACGAAACGCAATATTCTCATTTTGATATTTCAATAATATCTGTCTATAAATAACATTTAAACGTCATGCAAAAACGTTTTCTCCTACTCATTTTCATACGCAATTTTAATTGTTAAGTTGTTCTTTTTATGACAAGGGTTATTCATCCCGGCTAACGACGTAAGAGGCGATATTCATGTTTCGTGATAAAAAGCAGTTGGCAATTTATTTTTTAAATGAATGTAAATGAGCATAAAATCTAACAGCGTTTTAATATTGACTTTAATAATAACATACACGTCATGACGATATGCAAACACTTATATACGAGCATATCGGGTTTTCTTGTTCAACTTACATAAAAACAATTTCTATGCGAATAAAGGCGACCGTATGGAAATACATATCAATTCCCCGATAAGAGCATATAGAACAGTGTTTCCCAAGATTTGTTGTGCCATGCCCCATTTAAGCCTTTCCAAAATTCTTATGCCCCCCTATGTAATGTACACATAATTTTTAATATTACAAAATTGAATAGTACACTTAAAATACTTAAATGAGGTTTTAGGAAGAAATTACTAGGAAATTGTTAAGTAAATTTTCAAAACATACAATGAAAAACTGAAATTCAAATTCGAAATAATTTAATAAAGATTTTTCTATATCAATTTATTATTTTAATTTTGTAAGATCCTTGCGCTTGATGTTTGCTGCAGAGAGATTTTATGTTAGGTTCCAATTTGGTTAGCTTCAGTCTCAAGTCTCCCCTTTGTGTTATATCCAGCCGATTTCTTTTTTACCAGTAAATCATTTACAACACTAAATCCAAAATCCAAATTTATGACGATGGAAACGGTAACAATAGTTTTCTTGCACATTTGGTTGAATTTGGGTATTTGATTTCTCTTTCCTCACAAAACCATGCCACCACCCATTTATATTAAATAAAGTTTTAACTGACTCATCATTTTTTTCATTTCTGCGAGTTCTTATTGATACTGCATATTTGATATATCAGATAAATCCACTAACATTGGCTGCATTATCCATGTTGGAAAATCAAATTGTTTTAAATCAGAAGTAGGTATAACGACAGCTGGGCATGGGAACCAAATCGTGGCTCCTGATTTGTCGACACCGATTGGCGGGAAGTTCAAAAAATTCCATAAGCGTGCTTTTGTTGGAAAATTCACAATCCCTCACCCCACCAGCCGCACTTCATCCCCCTCACCCCGCCAAACCCAACGGTCCCCTGGTCGACCCCGCTTGGCAGGAAATTCAAAAAATTCCGTAAGCATGTGCGTTTGGCGTAAAACTCACACTGCTCCCACCCCACTACCACCATTGTACAAAATTAGAATCAAGGTGGCGCTGAACGACCACTAGATGTAAAATTTAAGGGTTAAATTTGCGCGTCGCACGTCCGTCGAGAATCGCTAAAAGTAAACGTATCATAGCCACTTAAAATCGAAAAAGATGAAATTTTACGAACTAATATACATATTTCATATCGAAACTTTAAATGAATATCGTTTTCAAACTGGGCTCTGTGATACCGTTCATGAGCGCCAAAAGGAAGCTGGTATGATAAGGCTATGTTAAAGGTTAAATCATCGTACGAACAAGCCGTTGTGTCATTATTGGCGCGTAGGAAAATCGTCGACGAACGTGAGACAGATAAAGATTTTTGTGGTGGCCTTTTCACTTTACAGTCGAAATGTAATCATTCATCAGATGAAAGGTCTTTGAAGGGGACCTGAATTATTGATGAGGTAGTCAAGGGCCTGGAGATGGGTTATGAGATGAAAGAAATCGTCGAAGTGTAGTCGTACAATACCGATCAGTACGATCAAACCTCTAGATCTGGCGGCGTATTCACCAGTATGATGAATGATTTCATCAAAATTAAACAGCAGGCTTCGGGGTGGCCGTCTAATTGCAAGATCGAAAGTGAAAAGACCATCCACATCACGGAGTTTTTGCACAGCGAAGGTGTGCAGCTTGATTACGACGAAATTTCCAAAAATCCAGTCGCAAAATTACTTTTAAATTCTTTATGGGGAAAATTTGGACAACCCAAAACTAAGATTTTTAACCAACGCAGTGAACTGTACGCCCTTCTGACGAATCCTGCAATTGACCTTTGCCATTTATTTAAACGTTCCAAAGAGATGTGTCTTCCGGGTGTTGCCGTGTTTGTTGAAATAAACTTGACGTTTCGCTGATCATACTGTCAGCTTCTTCAGAAGGTTTCTAAAGATTGGTGTTGATATCTTTTGCTCCGCGTTATATAGCCGGTCGTTGCTGCGCTTCGTTGATGCGTATCCGTTACGTTCCGTTGATCCGGATCCGATATCGTCCGCTGATCCGTGCGCGATGCGTCTCCTGGATTCGCCCTTGGTGGTCCTGGCTGTGTGGTCGATGGTTCTTCCTGTGTCTTCCATGGTTCTTTCCGCGTCTTCGATGGTCCTTTCAGTGCCAATTTCCAAACTTTGCTCAGTCTGTACCCATCTTCTCGGTTGAAGTTGTTCGGGTTCTTCATTATTTCCAAAGATTCTCTCACTATCCGTGGGTAGTATTGACTGTTTCTAGCGAGGATCTTGACGTCGTTGTAATCGATGATATGATTTCTTCCCGTGTGGTAGTGCTCTGCTACTGCGGATTTTTCTGTGCTACCATGCTCCATGTCTCTGCGATGCTCGTTTACTCTGCACTGTATGCTGCGTCCAGTTTGTCCAATATACGATTTCCCGCACTGACATTGAAGCTCGTATATACCTTTAACTCGTAATCTTGGTATCGAGTCTTTATTTGACGGAAGCAGTTCTTTTATTTTCTTAGCGGTGCCGAATCTGACGTCGATATTCTTCTTCTGTAGAGTTTTCTTCAGCCTATCCGTCACTCCGGCAATGTAAGGTAGGTACGCGTATCCTACTGGTTCTTGTTTTGGGTCATCCATTGTTTTCTTCTTAGCCCTGGCAAGTCTCTCAATCTCCTGTGATTTGTAGCCGTTTTTCTGCAATGCGTCCTTCACATGTTGGATTTCTTTAGTTTTGTTGCTAGGATCACTAATCCTGTCTGCTCTACGTAGCAGTGTTGTGACTAACGATCGTTTCTGCTGTGGATGGTGATGAGAGTCTGCGTGTAGATATCGGTCCGTGTGGGTCTTCTTGCGGTATACTCCATGTCCCAATTTTCCACTGTTGTTGCGTTTTACCAGTACATCCAAGAAAGGTAAGCAGCCATTCTCTTCCATCTCCATCGTGAAGTTGATGTTGGCATGTTGTCTCTTGATGTGTTCCTTGAACGTGTGCAGACTGTCTATACCGTGGGGCCATATCGGCCCCACGGTATAGACACCCTGCTATATAACGCGGAGCAAAAGATATCAACACCAATCTTTAGAAACCTTCTGAAGAAGCTGACAGTATGATCAGCGAAACGTCAAGTTTATTTCAACAAACACGGCAACACCCGGAAGACACATCTCTTTGGAACGATGGCCGTGAAAGCCTACATTCGATTATTTAAACGTTATCAGACACCGGGTACATTTAAACTCATTGATGTACGTGTTATGTGTAATAGATAAAGGCTAGTGCCATTACCTGCGGCGACCGGATGGCTGTGGTCTCTTATCAGTTACTACGGATTTGTCTATAAACAAATTAATTTCGATTTGTTACAGCGTCCTTTTTACGCGTTATCAGTTATAAATTATGAATAATTTTACGCGATCATTTCTATTTGTTTTGAAATGTTATGCTGGTAAATTTACGTGTTCATTTTTATTTGAGTTAAACGTTATCAATTATCAATAAATTTACGTGTTTTTTTTGTTTGGAATTATTTTGTGGACGCGTCATTCTTAACGGCGCTTTTTTCTTTGCTTATCAGTTGCAGTGCATTTAGAAGGATTAGATAAAGACTCGTGTCATTATCTACAACGACCGGAAGGCTGCGGTCTCTTATAAGTTAGATATGATTTGAAATGTAAAGGAGATACGCGTGGCTATGCGCACAAACATAATTTTGGTTTGGAACAGTCCATTAGCAGAAAACGGGGGTGATTGTCAAAGCAGTGGCGCGAGTTTTGTAGAACACGCTTGCATTTGCTTCGCGAGTTAACTTCTCAAAACACGATTACAGCTGCTGCGAAAGTTACAATAGAACTGACTAACCTAATACAGTTTCGTCATATATTAAAATAATGTGCTGACGAGACATCGTGTCGTCATGCGTTGGAATCGGTGAACGTAACTCCTCCCGACGTGGATGGAAAATTATCCTTTGGTTATTTTCCTTTAGATGACAATTTCTTCTGTTTTCGGTCCTTGATCCTTGTTCAGTTTGGGTTTGATGAATTTGTTATAAATTGCGTACAAAATTAGCGCGGTATAGATGATATACAGTAATATGGTCCAAATACTTGTTTTATAAATAGAGTTGGTCTTTAACGATTCTAGCTGTTTTTTTATTATTTTGTAAATCTCTTTGAGCATTAACTAGTTTATGAATGTTTACTGAATTTAGGTTTATTGGTAATGGATCATATTTGATTGTATACTCTGTTTTGTCTATGTCTAATCTTGGTAGTTGAATATTTTTAAAATTTGCTTTTACATCTTTGTATGTTTTCAGAACTTGATTATTTACAGTTATTATACATGGAGGATTAGATTCTAGTACATATGTTCCTAACAATGGGATGTTATCTTTTATATTTCCGATTATTCTGATGTCACGATTATCCATCTATTTTTGGATAATTTTTGTATTTGAATGCTTTCGAACTCAACTTGAATCTGATTACAATTTGTCGCATGTAATTGTATTTCGCATGGTATATCGTTTGTTATTTCTACAAGGTTCGAATGTTTACATAAATACTCGTTATTTATGATTTTATCACATTCGTTTTCAAAGTACATATAACTGTGCTCGTTCAGGATGAGATATTGGTTTTTTGGTAGGATCATTTTGTAGGATTTATTTTGCAAAGTCGGTAATGCGTATAAGTGATAGTATTGGTAATTTTCAATTTTTACCAAAGGTATTTCAATCAAAAATACTATTTCAAGTTGTTTGGAGTAACTTTTGATTTCAAGTATATTTTCAAAATTTAGAATATTTTCAATAGTTGGCTCAAATGGAAGTTTAACGTTTGTAAGTGATTTTTGCATAATTTGAATTTCTTTTAGCAATTCGATTGGTTTAATTATTGAATTATGAACGGTGTTTAATTTTGCGAAAGATATGGCAATTTCGATATTGTTTAATATGTCGTATATTGTTTCGTACATTGATGTAATTTGGTTTATTATCATTTGAATAAGAAATATTTGGTAGTGATTAGTATCAGCTAGAGCAGTGGATTTAATAGTAGATTTTATTTGTAGAATCCGTGATTTTAACATAATTTGGTTGTGTGATAGGTTTTGTGTTAATTCTTTAAATGCATCTATCGATGTGTTTAATAATGTGATTTGTTTGTTTAACAAGTTTTTTACTTTATTTTGATTATTGTAAATTTGATTAATTTGCTCGTCATGTTTTTCGGCATCGGCTTGATCTAGATTTCCGGTTAAACATTTAATTATGGACCCTAATCCATTAATTAAACCTCGTCTTTGACGTTTTATATCCAATGTTGTTCTTAATGGATTTAATTGTTGTAAGGCATCAATTCTGTAATGGGTTTGTTCTTATCTTTTCCTTTAAGTAATCTCAAATGTTCTATCAAAGTTGAATGAAATCTTTCAACGGGTGAATTGAATTCATGGTGTCCGGGTGTGGTAAAATGTACTTTATTTTTTTGTGATTTGTTCTTTCTCGAGATTGTTTTTGAATTCGCTACCATTATGATATGATGGTTTCTGGAGTTCCGTATGTTGACATATATTTAACAAATTTGTCACAAACTGATTTTGAAGTTTTATCACAATTATAGGCTTGTCCTAATTTTGTAAATTTATACAGGCTGTCCCAACGATCTGACAAAGTTCCCTTACGGCGTTATGTTTGCGAATTCGGAAAAAGTAAGCATCTACATGTTTAGACGGTCCCTAGGTTCATATTCTAAAAATATTTTGAGCCGACATGGGCGGTTCGTCAGCGGGGAGCGACATAAATTTTACTTTGTTTAAATGGAACACCCTGTATATTTTAACATTTTTGAATTCTATGAAGAATTGTGAGTACAAGTTGTTTGTCAAAACTCAACAGAACTGGTGATTTTCAATTTTTTTAGTGAAATTTTAGATATGCAGACTATGCTTCAAAAAATCATGTAACTGACAGGGTAGTTGGTGGAAGAGTAATTTTTTATACGTGGACTAAGGGATCATCAATGTAAGTATTAATGCACCCAAGTATCCCCTCTTGTATACAGGGTGTTGGCAGTGAATTTTCAATCTCGCGCAACTTTAAGAGGCAAAATATATTTGTTTTCAAATTACACCTACTATCAAATTTACCAACACTCGATTCAAAATCAAATTCTGCGTCGACTGATGCTACATATTCCTATACCTATTACTTCAGGTTTTCGAGTAATTTCAGTAAAATACTTTATTTGGTCTCAAAATCAATCGCATTACAATTTTCGTAATATTAAACATAGTAGTCTAGTGTCACTTCAGTAAATTGGATAACACAAAACTACAAATTGCATCGAACAATTAAAGTCATTTTAAAAAGTCACATCAGATTAATTAATTTAAAGCAACAAGGGCTTCTTAGCTAAGGCGGCCCACTTCATCAGAGCCCACTTACCATCGAGTGAGCTGATTGTTGCTAAAAATAATGAAATGTACTCTATACAAGCAAAACCAACTTTAATTCTGACAAATGACAAGTAATAATTAAATGTAAAAAACGATAAAATAACATTTATATACAAAAAACAAAGTTTATTTTACAAAAGGTGTTCAAATATGTTTCCATTTTGTTGAACACAAATATCCAGTCGATGTCTAAAACTAGTTCTGACACGTTGTAAGACTTCAGGAGTAATATTATTAAAACATTCTTGAATCCTAACTTTCATATTTTCTCTTGTGGTAGGAGCCTCAAGGTAGATTTGAGATTTTATAAAACCCCAGAGAAAATAGTCGCACGGGGTCAGATCAGGTGATCGGGCGGGCCACAACACTGGACCACCTCTCCCAATCCATCTGTTTGGCATCGAACGATCTAAATATCGTCTTACCCTTCTATGGAAATGAGGTGGAGCTCCGTCCTGTTGGAACCACATATCCCGCAACGTTTGCAAATCCACATCTTCCAATAAAGTATGCAGTACATTTCGCAAAAACCGGTAATAATCGGTACCAGTAAGATGGTTTTCAAAAAAAATAGGGACGGATTACATAGTTACCCAATAATCCGCCCCAAACATCAAGAGATCACTGGTGTTGGTGATCAACTTGTCTCACCCAATGAGGGTTTTCGGTGGCATAATAATGGACATTATGCCTGTTTACCACACCATTGCTGCGAAACGTTGCCTCATCCGTAAAAAGAATATTATTGATAAATGCCGGATCTTCCTCGATACGTTCCATCATTAAATTGGCAAAATTAATTCGATTATCGAAGTCGTTCCCGTTTAATGCTCGATGCAATTCTAGGTGGTATGGGTGGAATTTGTGGTTTTGAATTATCCGATGTACTGGAGATCTGCTTAGATTCAAACTTGAACTGATTGCCCGCACACTTCCATGTGGGTTCTCTTGGAGTTCCAATAAAACGTTTAAGTTATTGTTCTCGTTAATAATAGCACGATTAATTACCCTCCTACTCTCGTATGCCACGTTCCCGGTGCGTTCGAAGCGATCAACTAGCTTCTGCAGACATCTAACATTTGGTTGTCTTAAATCAGGGTACTTCTGCCTATAGAGCCTCATTGCTAAAAGGCAATTCTTGCCTGCTTCACCCACTGTGTAAATCATATTTACCATTTCTTCCTTTGAAAAATTCATCATTCAAAAACAAGCTTGGGACAATAACTTAACTAATAATTAATTAAGGCGTCTATTAAATTTATTGATAAAGACTGACACTGTCATAAGAACGTTAAAGTGACACTAGGCTACTATGTTTAATATTACGAAAATTGTAATGCGATTGATTTTGTGACCAAATAAAGTATTTTACTGAAATTACTCGAAAACCTGAAGTGATAAGTATAGGAATATGTAGCATCAGTCGACGCAGAATTTGATTTTGAATCGAGTGTTGGTAAATTTGATAGTAGGTGTCATTTGAAAAAAATGATATTTTGCCTCTTAAAGTTGCGCGAGATTGAAAATACACTGACAACACCTTGTATACAAAAGGGGATCCTTGGGTGCATTAATACTCACATTGATGATCCCTTAGTCCACGGATAAAAAATTACCCTTCCACCAACTACCCTGTCAGTTACATGATTTTTTGAAGCATAGTCTGCATATCTATAATTTCACTAAAAATATTGAAAATCACCAGTTCTGTTGAGTTTTGACAAACAAATTATACATGGATGTATTCACAATTCTTCATAGAATTCAAAAATGTTAAAATATACAGGTTGTTCCATTTGTCCACATGTCGGCTCAAAATATTTTTAGAATATGAACCTAGGGACCGTCTAAACATGTAGATACCTACTTTTTCGAATTCGCAAACATAACGCCGTAAGGGAACTTTGTCAGATCGTTGGGACACCCTGTATATTATGGTAAGGAATGATTCGTTGTAGAAAAAAATGTGTCAATGTGTAATATTTGGAAAGGTTTTGATGGTGTCTCTGTTAGTAACAATGGTACATAGGGTTTGTGTCTAGAATATTTGGTTATCTGACCAACTTCGCAATTATTGATGAAATTTGTTATGTCTGTTTTCATGTTTTTCCAATAGTAATTGGTTTTTAAACGTTCGTACACTTCGTTCGCTCCACGATGGTTGGTTTTGCCCTCGTGTTGGTGGGTAATGAACATGATACATTCATCGTTTTCTATTACATTGTTAATTAATTTGGTACATTGGATTAGTTTTAAGGGTCTAAAATGTTTCATGTAAATTTTGACGAAAAGGGGTATTAATTGTTTACAATGAAAATATATATGGGTTGTTCTATCTGGCTGTACGTGGTTTTTAAGAACATCGATTATCATTTGGGGATTGTCTAACGGGATTTTTATGTGTTTTAT
Organism: Geotrupes spiniger; assembly: GCA_959613385.1. Classification (NCBI taxonomy): domain Eukaryota; kingdom Metazoa; phylum Arthropoda; class Insecta; order Coleoptera; family Geotrupidae; genus Geotrupes; species Geotrupes spiniger. Next base: position 49,606,489 of record OY390733.1, on the reverse strand, counting down.
ATGATGTTCGTCAAAGATTTCTTCTCTTATTTTGAAATTAGTGATATGAGGGTTTTTGTCTATCAAAAGTTTGTATTTTTTGTTGTTAATAATTTCATTTAATGTCGGTATACCGGTGTTTCGTGTTTCTTCATTATTAGTGTGTACGGTATTGACAGTGTCTGGGGGGTCTGATTTGGATATTTTCTAGGATTTTGTTTTGAGTTTGGCTAGTGGTAGGTGTTTGTTCTAATGGTTGTTCTGAGGAATCTCCTAAACTGTCTAAAATATCTTTGTAAGATTGTTCAAGGGGACTGTCTGGAAGATTGATCAAAAAATCTAGGACGTCTTCATCGACTTCTTCTAGGTTATTAATCATAGATTTGGTTTCGTTGATGTTCAATTGGATTCTGGACAAGGCGTCTGCGTTTAAATTTTGTTTTCCTTTTTTATATATTACAGTGTAATCAAATTCTTCAAGTTTCAAGCGCCATCTGACTAATTTACTATTGGGTTCCTTTAAGCTGTAAAGCCAGACTAAAGAACGATGGTCTGTGTAAATGGAAAAATGTTCTCCCGTATAGGTAAGGGCGGTAGTATTTACCTGCCCATACAATGGCAACGAGTTCCTTCTCTGTTGTACTGTATTTTTGTTCCGTTTCATTCAGGGTTCTCGAAGCAAAAGCTACTGGTTTGTCCAGAGGGATTTGTCCTTCTGAAAGCACTGCGGCTATGTTAGAAGCGTCAATAGTCAGAGTGAAAGGATTCGAAAAATCGGGGTATTGAAGAATTGGGGCATTTATTAATAAATTTTTCAGGTGTTCGAATGATTCGATGAATGCGGGTATGTGTTGTACCTTATTACCTTTCTTTAAACAAGTCGTCATAGGTTACGATATTTTGGCGAATTTTTTTTATAAAACGTCGGTAATAGCCTGCTAATGGGAAATTTTTTACTGCATGGATCTTTTCGGGGTTAGGTTTTATTCCATCTTTCGTAATTACATGTCCTAAATAGGCTACTTCGTGTTTTATGAATTCTGATTTGTCGAGTTGAATTTTAAAATTTGTGTCCCTTAATCTTTGAAATACTTGTCTCAGTCGATTTAAATGTTCTTGCAAGGAAGTGGAAAAAATAATTATGTCATCCAAGTAAACTGAGCATATCTCGTTTTGGAGACCTTTCAATGTGATATTCATATTGCACGCTGAAAAGTTGCTGGTGCGTTTTTTTAGTCCACGTTTACGTTTAAATTCCTAATGTCCGGTGTCTGTTGAAAATGCTGTTTTGGGGATATCATCTGGGTTCACCTCAAGTTGGTGAAAACCATTTGCTTAGCCTAACGTCGTGAAATATTGACTTCTACCTAGTTTATCCAAAATGTCGTTAATGTTGGGCAGGGGGAATTTGTCGTCTAATGTATTTTCATTTAATTTGCGATAGTCGATAACAATGCGCCATTTTCTTTTATCAGAAGCGTCTAGCTTCTTCGGACGATCCATATGGGATTGGACCATGGAGAATGAGAATTTTGAGTGATTCCTGTTTTTAACATTTTCGAAATTTGGGATTTGACTTCGTTTTTGTGAATTTCTGGATAGCGATATGATTTGGTGTAAATTGGGGATTCGTTGGTCAATTTGATATCGTGTTTAATTTCGTTTGTGAATGATAAAGGAATTCCGTCGCAATAAAATATGTCTCTAAATTCTAAGCAAAGTTTTCGAATGGCGTCTTTTTCTTCTTTATTGCAGTGTTCAAGTCTTTGATTTTTTAAATTTGTTTTTTGTAAATTATCAAAATTTTTATAGAATTCTATATGAGTTTTCGTTTTGTCTATAAAATTTATTTCATTAATATTTAATTTTTCAATATCCAGTTGTTCTGGAAATGTGAGCTTAATTGTATTTTCGGTTGGGTTAATTAAAGTTGTGAATGCAAAATGATTTTGTACATTAACTACCGCTTCAGGTGTTTCTATTTCTTCAATTTTTTTATAATTCATTATACCTATTCCGTCCTTTTGTTTTACTGGTAATTTCGATATTTGTTGCGTTCGTGGTGGTTTGAAAATTACGTGGGGTTCTGATTTCTTGAAATTTGTGTTTTGGGGTTTTTTATTCGAATATTCTATTGGAATTGAAGTGTTAGATGTTTGAAGTTCGTATGAGTTTAAGTTAACATTTGCGCCTAATTGCGTTAATAAATCTAAACCTATTAAGCCGTCGAATTTTTCTGAAAAGTCGAAAAGATAGAATTTGTGTATGGTATCGTTTTTAAAAGTAGGTGGTAATGGAATGTTGGTTACTTCGTTATGGAAAGATGTTGCGTGCGCTTACTTGAAATAATTCTTTTCTAATATAATCGGGGAAATAATAGCTAACGTTGGTTTTATAAAACTACGGGTGCTGCCTGTGTCAATTAGAAAATTTGCGTTAATTTCGGGAATAAATATATAAGGGATTTCTAGTGAATAATTGTTAAGATGGATCACGTCATATCTTTGGAATGTGTCGCAGTATGAAAATTTTGTTGTTGATTTGCGTCGCAACATTCAGCGTTTTCTTGGCATTCGTCGTATTCGTAATTGTATTCTGGAATCGCGCATTGTAGCAGAACTTGATCTGGGTTATCGCTTTGATAGTGTTGGTAATTATAATCTGGGACACCTGCATGTGTATTATCTTCGTCGTAATTTACTTCAGGCTTTTCTATTACGTTTTGATTGAATAATGCATAAGAAAATTTTGGCTTTGGTTTTGTAAGCGTATGTGTGTCCATCGGTTCTGGTTTATAATTCGATCTTTGGACGTTTGATTGCGGTTTAAAGACGTTTGTTTTTGGAATAGCGCCTGTATTAAACTGCGGTCTGAAGTTATTATAAAAATTTGTCTTGTTTGTTGGAGATTAAATTGATTTGGATTTATCGATGGTGAATTAAATCTGTTTGGTGATTGGAAATTAGGATTTGAGAATTGGGTGTTCGGATTTTGAAATTGTCCGAATTGTCTGAAGTTGGGGTATGTCGTATTAAATGTGTCCGGTTGTTGCGTGTTTGGTGTAAATGCGGGTCTTTGAAATTGAAAGTAGTTTTGTGGCGGATTTTTAAATGGATTATTTTGTTGCATATTAGTTTTAGCTGTTGAATTAAAATTATTCGCGTTTTTTGCGGTAAATTATTAGAATTTGGATATTGTCTTGATCTAAAAAGGTTAAAATCTTCCTCTTCGCGTACAAAAGACATAGCTTCTTCTAGCGAGTCTGGATCTTTTAGTCTCACTACTAATTGCATGTTATACTGTAAGCCGTTTATAAATGTTTTTAGCGCAAAATTGTGGTTTATTTTAATTAGTTTAACGTCTGGAGCATCATTGGATTCATTCAATTTTGAAAAAAGAAGACTTCTGGCGTCTTGTATTCTCATTCCGAGATTTATGGGGTGTTCAGATTTATATTGTCTAATCGAAAGTAGGTCTTGTATTAAACAATCGATACCGCGTTGGTCAGAAAATGTGTTTATATGGTGGTTTCGATTAATTGCCAATTTGTTAATTCTGATAGTGAACAAATCAAATCTGCTGCTCTACCTCTCAGTTTGCTGAATATCGTGTCTAGTAAACAAACAACGTTAATTGAAGCTTATGGGTTTTGTGCATCTTGAAATGTTTTTAGGAAGTTTTTACATGATTTCACGAATCTGTATAATTGCTTCATGTTCCCGTCAAATGTGGGAATATTTTCCGCTTGATATCTAAGTAACGCGAAATTTATTTCTGCCATTTTATTAGTCTTTTTTATTGAATTACCAATTTTGACAAATGATTTGTTATAGTCCAGTTTGCAAAATGAAAGCGATGTAATGTGGGATTTTAAAGGAAAGAAAAATGGAGAGCACTTACAAAATAAAGATGGTTGATGAGATTAACATTTTCTTTTTCTTCCAGGACTCTGATTCGTTACAGAATCACCGTAAGGGATCTTATATTTCTCTCTAGCGTCCTTGCTGGATTTAGAGTTCTACGTTTTGCTTCTTGTTCTTCTGTTAATCGTTTGATGATTTCTTGTTTCTTAATCCTAGGCGTCGGTTTCTTCTTGGTTTTGGCGATTTTTGTCCTCCACCAATGCCTATAAGAAGATGGCGAGTTTTTCTTCCTTCTCAGGACTTGCGAGTTTTCTTGTATCGTTCGCTGAGCTGTGTCGAAGTTTTCGGTTTGCGCCAGTTAACTTCTCAAAACACGATGAAATGTTTAAAAAAACGTTTATTACAGCTGCTACGAAAGTTACAATAGAACTGACTAACTTGAACGTAACTTGCGTCCGCCTGACATACCAGTGCGAGCCACTGGACTGTTCCCGCCGCGCAACTTGTTGATAACATACATGTCCTTTACAGCCTGAAACTACTCTACTACGGATTTGTCTATAAACGAATTCAGTTATAAATTATGAATAATTTCACGCTATCATTTCTATTTGTTTTAAATGTTATGCTGGTAAATTTACGTGATCATTTTTATTTGATTTACACGTTATCAATTACCGAAAAATGTACGTGTTTTCTTTTGTTCGCAATTATTTTGTCACGTTTGGACGCGTTTCGCTTATCAGTAGGTGTGCATTTGGAAGAATTTTTCGATTCGAAAATAACTGTCTAGTTTCGTTGTAACATTTTAAGGGAACGAGCGCATTTGTAAAATTTACGGTCGTTTAATATTTTGTCAGTTGAACTCTTCATCTAAACGACGATGCATGTCTCTACCATTTACGTGCACGACTTTTATTTTGCAATTTACCAATTAATTTCATTTCGTTTTACCCCCGAAGTGTTCTGTTTAATTCTGATGAAATCATTCAACATGCTGGTGAATAAACCGCCAGATCTAGAGGTTTGATGGTACTGATCGGTGTTGTTCGACCACACTTCGATGATTTCTTTCACAGTTTTGTTTGCATTTATCATACATTAGATTAGATTTGAGAGAGACAGAGACTGTGTTTTATTTCCAACTCGTCGAGCTAGAACGCGCTTACCCATCGATTCACGCCACACGTAGTTTGTGTCGTTGAAAAATTACCACCGGGGCAAATTCCACCGTTTTTTTGCATTTATCAGATAGATTACCTAATACTTCAATTTGATTCGTTGGTTTTGGTTGATAGCAGGACACGAAATATATTTATAATTAATGTGTGTACATCATTGAGACAGTCATTTTGTTAAATTGTATGCTTTGATTATCTTATTTCAATTTTCTGATAGGTGTGTATCATATGGTATGTTTACATAATTAATTGTTATATGTATTTTTATTGATTCTTTGTTATTAAATGTCATTCATTAAATGTTATGAGTATTTATTATTGAAGCTTCTTTTGCTTTGTCAATTGTCCTTTGATGGTTTTGAGGGCTACATAGCCTTTACTTATATTTACGTATAGCTTTTACTTATAGCTCTATCCTCAACTATTGCTGATTTTTATGTCTGTAAGATTGTGTTGAATTATACTTAAAGTTAAGGTTGTGTTGTTTTGTTTTGTTGTTTTTCAAACGATATGTCATTGACATATCGTTTGAAAATGGTTATTTTTAAATTGAAAGTATGTTACTGTCAGGACGATATCAATTGTATTTATGAACCACTTAAAGAGGTTAGTGTAATTTTGAATTTCGTTTTTTTGTGATTTCTTTTACCATTCTATATAAGTGAGATTAATAAGTGAACTGTTGGTATAATTGTTTTATCTATAAATTTAAAGTCCAATGACTCTTTGATGTATTTGATTATTATTGCTCGTGTCCACTATTACTGTTTGTATGGTTATTTGCGAGTTGGTTTTAATAAAAATGTTAGTGTTTCGAATGTCTTTTCTAAAACGAATTTCTTTTTTAGTTGTTTTTTAATTGATTGGTTTTTGAATTTATTGAATATATTGCTTACTTTGATTTTCTTATTATTGATTCTTGTATCGTACTTTGGTCCTTGACTTAATTTACGTTTTGAGGGATATTTGCTGGAGAGATATTTCGTACCCGTTCATTTTTATTATCTGTGTTGTAGTTATTATTATTAGTTAGTTTTAGATTTTGTTTTCTTGTCTGTTTTAATGAAATATTTTTCTAGTTCAAAAGTTATGCCTCATAGAAGGTTAATTGTTTTTGTTTTATATTATGTATATTTAAACATATGTTTTTTTATATTGTTTAATTTTCTTTCATTCTCGTACTAAGTTGTTAGTGGTGAGTACATTGTCAGTTATTTGGTTATTAATAATTTGTTTTTAAATTTACATACGTACCTGTGAAATTGATTATGTGTATTACATTGTGAAATTGAACGTGAAATTCCTGAGATTGATGTTCCTAAATGTTGGTTGTTTTGTGGATTTTTTAATATGACGAGCATACGTAAACCAGTTAAAAGTAACGCAACAGTAATAATGGATACAACAAACTATATAGAACAAATTTTAATCATTTTAATATAATAATGATACTAAAACATATAAACAATTAGACAAAGACCCCACTCCAAAATACCAAGAAAAATAACAGAAGTGATTAAAAATTCATCAACATCTTTACAAATGACATGAAAAAAAATAAAAATTAATAACATACACCCGCCACAAATTTACGGACAATTCAAATTACATTACGTTGTTTCATCTATCCTGAGCCCCTGGTATAACGTATCCAAATATTCGTCTAAATATACTCAGTGACATATAAACTGCACCACCTAGAAGGGATGGGAATTTTTGGACCAACTTTGGCAGGAATAGTGGACTAGTCCAGGGAAATAGTTGATTAAACTTTGAAACCCAATCATCAAGTAGTCATGGGATTTTTGACGTTTGTGTCTTCCGATTCGTCGCCCATTGAGCTCGTGTGGGACATGATGGGTAGAAGATTGAGGAATCTACCGAACCCACCGTTGACAATAGCAGCTCTACGGCATGAAGTACAGGCTGCTTGGGATGCCATACCCCAAGAAGACATTGATCACCTGCTGGAATCAATGCCAAGGCGGGTCAATGAGTGTATCAGAAATAGGGGCGGACCAACACATTATTAAAGAAAAATCAAAAAGATGAGTGTTTTCTTTATCAAATTTTAATCAATTGTTACCTTAGACTAGTCCAATGTTTCTGCCAAATTTGGTCCAAAAATTCCCACCCCTTCTAGGTGGTGCAGTGTATATGTCACTGAGTATATATAAAAAAAGTGACAACAGAAAAATCAATACTATATCAAAGACTCATTGTATTTTAAAAAATGTATAGATATGGCAACTTGTGACTTATCGAAGTTTTAGCATCTTTGAAGTCGTTCTTATATTGTTTCAATGATAATCGGATATTGTTGATTCTGAATAATGTTTGATAGAAACAGTTGTGTACAAATTGTGTTGTATATACAGGTGTTAAAAAAGTGTCACAAACTTTAAGGGTTGATAGTATGGCCCAAAATATGCCGAAAAGTCGATGCCACCTAGATGTGGCATCGACTATCAGCCTTTAAAGTTTGTGACACTGCATATCATAAAATAAGCAATTATTTTCGGAATAATGATATTCGTCAATTTTGATAGTGTTGTTAATGGGTCATGAAGCAATCCATTAGATAATTTCTGGAGTTCTTATCGTAGTTACTAAACTTGTAGCACGCATAAATGTGGTAGAAACTAACCCAGTTTTAAAAAGCAACAAAATCGAATTATATCAAGCTTTGGCTCTTCAAACATTCATGAATGGCTTAAAGGAACCGACAAGTTTGATTTTAAAATGTAGAAATCCATCACCACTCGAAGAAGCACTGAATTTTGCGTTGCAAGAAGAAAATTCTCGATATAATAAACAGAAGAAAAACGCGACTCGAATGAACATACCAGCAACAAGGAATATGACATCATCAAATCGTCCAATTCAAAACCCCACTAGTTTCACTTATCCTGCAAAACCGAATTAGAATTTTTTCGCAAAACCACAACAACGATTCATACCCCAAGCACGTGCGCATCAACCATTTAATCAATTCCAAAAATCATATTTCAATACACCTTCGAAATTCCCACTAAATCAACCACGATTTAATTCTCCTATGTTCAAACCTCCTTTCCAAAATCAATATCCCAATATGCAACAAAGAACACCGTTCTCTCAACCCAGAAACGTTTTTCAACCTACTGGCCAACAACAATTTCCAAAACCCACTCCAATGGACACCAGTTCATGAACCACGAGGAGAACTCAAATGCCGCAACGATCAAATTGGACATCGGAAGAACTTTTCTATCAAGAAGAACCAATTGAACATGAATTCCCCTACGAAAGTTATGAATACTACGAACAAACTGAAGAACCAGCATTAGAGGAAGTTAGAGGAGAAATTACCGAAGATGAAAATGTAAATTTTCATCAAGACCCGATGAACAACTCGACGACATGATAGAAATCAACACGACAACACTATCAAAATTACCATATATAGTTATTCCGGAAACAAATTCCCATTTTATGATAGACACTGGCTCAACAAGATCATTAATATGTACACAATTAGCATCAAACTGTTACCCAGAATTAATAGCCGAAGATGATTTCATCATTCAATCAGCGCATAATATAAGTCGACATAATTTTAGTATTACTAAACCGATTTCAGAAATCTTTCAAACACCAATATCTCACAAATTTCACATTTTTGATTTCAACCCAAATTATGATGGACTGATCTTTTAAAAAAATTATCTGCTTCTATCGATCTGCGAAATAATTTACTTATTACCGACAACGTAAAAATTCCTTTACATATCAATGGCGAACAAAAAAAGCATACCGCAACCAACAAGCTAAAGACAATTACTGTACCGGCACGAACAGAAAAAGTAATAAAAATACCAGTAAAACAACAAAACGGAGAAAAATTTTTAGAATATAAAAAACTACAACCAAATCTTGAAATACGAGCAGCTGTAGTAAATGTTCAAAATTTCGAATGTTACGCAACGATTACAAATTCATCTGAACTCGATCAGCAATTTCAATTACTAGAACCCATGGAAGTAGAAGATATACAAGATTTACAATCAGAAAATTCCCCCGAAAAATGCCCAACAAGCAGTCAGAATTACGATCAACTTTTAAAAGAAAACATCTCAACTATAAGATTAGGACATGCTAATTGCGAAGAACAAAAAGCAATAAGAAACTTATGTTATCAGTACAGAGATATTTTCCATCATGAAAAAATTCCATTATCTTTTAACAATCAAGTAAAGCATAAAATCAAATTAAAAAACGAAACTCCGATCTACGTGAAATCTTATCGATATCCCCAAATTCACAAAGCGGAAGTTCAGAAACAAATAAGCTCCATGCTAGAACAAAAAATTATTCGACATTCCACATCACCTTGGAGTAGCCCGATATGGATCATACCAAAGAAAATGGATGCATCGAATAAAAAAAAGTGGCGTTTAGTAATCGACTAAATGAACAAACAGTAGACGATAAGTATCCTCTACCGAACATCACTGACGTTTTAGATAAGCTAGGGCGTAGCCAATATTTTACTACCCTAGATCTCGCCTCTGGATTTCATCAAGTGGAAGTAGATGAAACCGACATAGAAAAAACTGGATTTTCCACCGAACAAGGACATTATGAATACCTAAGGATGCCATTCGGATTAAAGAATGCCCCCTCCACCTTTCAGCGAGTTATGGCTAATATTCTTAGAGCTATTCAAAGCGAAACATGTTTAGTGTACCTTGACGATATTATTATTTTTTCGACATCGCTACAAGAACATTTAGAACGCCTCCGCGAAGTATTTGATCGATTAAGGCAAGCCAACTTCAAAATCCAACTCGATAAGAGCGAATTTCTAAAAAAAGAAGTAGCCTATTTAGGTCATGTGATCACGCCTCAAGGAGTTAAACCAAATCCGGACAAGGTCAGAGCAATAACAAATTATCCTATTCCAAAAACAACACGAGAAATCAAAGGATTCCTTGGCCTGATTGGATATTACAGAAAATTCATACAAAATTTTGCCAAATTAACCAAGCCTTTAACACAGTGTTTAAAAAAGGATTCGAAGATTGTGCATAACGAGGAATTTAAAGAATGCTTCACCAATTGTAAAAATGTTCTCATTAATCATCCGATATTACAATATCCAGACTTTGGAAAACCGTTTATTTTAACGACAGATGCCTCCAATGTAGCAATAGGCGCCGTCCTTTCACAAGGAAACATACCTAGAGATCTTCCTATAGCATACGCGAGTAGAACATTGAATGAAACTGAAATGAAATATTCTACGATTGAAAAGGAATTGTTAGCAATCGTGTGGTCAACAAAATATTTTCGACCATACCTGTATGGAAGGAAGTTTACCATATACACCGACCACAGACCATTGCAATGGCTGTTCTCACTAAAGGACCTACATTCTAAATTAGCAAGATGGCGCTTGCGACTAGAAGAATATGACTATGACATAGTCTACAAAAAAGGCAAATACAACACGAACGCCGATGCTCTGTCAAGGATAGAAATACATCCCCTAGATACGCAGTCAATGATTGTAAACCTGGATGATCAAGAATTAGACGAATTGCTGCAAGGAAACGCTTTAACAGACCTAGAACAACTGGATCAAATGATTCAAGGGACTATTGCGAATCCAATAACACAAAGAGACCTTGACGAAATTCTGCAACAGGATAAAACACCAACAGATAATACTGATAATTCCAACATTGACAATGGACCACCAAAAACCATACCTATATTATCCGAAAGCATAAACAATAAGAATCATCAAATATATGTAAAAATAGTTTACGTCGATCCGCTACCTTTGAAAATTAAAATTACTGAAGGAAAAACCATCTTCTATTTACAAATAACCAAAAAGAAAACAACGAAAAAGAAATATCTCGATTTTTAAAACAATATACTAAGCCAAACGTTAAATATTATATGTATTTCTATGAAGAATCAAGCTACAAAGATTTTTGCAGAGTATATTGCAAATTATTTAATCAAACAGTACCAGAATTAATCAGATGTACTATCGATTTAACAACGATCACCGATAAAAACGAACAACTAGAAGCTATAAAGAATGCACACGAGAGCAAGACTAACCACCGTGGCATAAACGAAACCTTAATGCAATTAAGAAGACAGTATTATTGGAAAAATATGGCAGACAGTATAACAGAATACATTAACAACTGTGAAATATGTAAAAGAACAAAATACGATAGAAATCCACCCAATGTTCCGTTGATGATAACTGAAAATTATGAAAAACCTTTTAAGAAAATCCATATGGATACTTTCTCGATTTAAAACAATTGCTTCCTTACATTAATAGATTCCTTCACCAAATATGGCCAAGCGTATTATCTAAAAGGAAAAACAGCCGTGGAAGTAGGAAATAATTTCCTAACGTTTTTCTCTCATTACGGAGTTCCGGAGCAAATAACCAGCGACAATGGTACTGAATTTTCTAATGAGACGATCCACGAATTTCTCAAACTCCACAAAGTTAAAGTTCATTTCACTACACCGCAACATCCACAATCAAATGGACTAATTGAACGGTTTCATTCGACCATAATAGAACATATACGTTTGTTATTAGAACAATATAAGAACAACACGATCACTTGTCTTATGAAGTATGCTATAATAGCGTATAGTAATAGTATACATTCCGTAACGAAATTTACTCCGTTGGAATTATTACTCGGACACACCGCTTTGCGAGATCCATACGACTTAAATTACGAACGTGAATATTACCAACATTACTTGAAAGAACACCAAGCTAAATTGAAAGAAAGTTATAAGCAAATAAACGAAAAAGCCGTTGCAGATAAAGAAAAGGTAATTGCAAGATACAATCAAAAATTACCAGCATTACCATTTACAGAAGGCCAAGTTGTCTACAAGAAGTCCCATAAAAGAGGAAGAATCGCAAACAAATATTCCGGCCCGTACAACCTACTTAAAATTAATCCAAATAACACATGTGTCCTAAAGCATCCCACAACCAAGAAAACTATGAAGTCGCATCTAAGCGATCTAAAACGACCTGTTGTTACAGGAGAATCGCCAGTTTAGCGATCATCGTCCACACACTCATAATCCAAGGAAGTGAAGTAAAAATCACACCTGTAATGCACAACCCAGGATTATTACCTTACAAGATTGGAAACGCGCAGATCATCACTAATACATGGACTTTAATAAAAAATATTAATTTAAAACCTCTGCTTCAAGAATACAATCAATTGAAATTGACTATCACACAATTAAACGAAACGTTTCATCATGAAAAGAGCGAAAAATGGTACGTGAAAGAAATGCACAATTACCATTACATTCTCGAGCATTTACAAGAAGAAATTGACAAACTCATCGATCAACTAATACCAACTAATCGAAGAAAAAGAGGACTCATTAATGGATTAGGATCAATAATAAAACTTTTAACAGGAAATATGGACCAAGAAGATGCAGAAAAGATCGAAGACCAGATAAAAAGGTTACAAATGGTACAGGGAAATAACGTAATGCTACAAAAGGAACAAGTATCATTGACAATACAAGCAATCGCGAAGTTCAACGAGACCATATCAAAACTGTCTCAACCAATTGATAATTAAAAGCCGAATTACTCAACTAGGACAAATGATGACCGAATCACACAAATAGCAACAAAACGGGAACGATCTATTATTATGCTCAATCATTTATACCCAACTAATCAATAGTCTTAATTCAATTATGAGACTTTTAACAAATCTACAAACCGCCATCAATACTAGATCCACAACATCTTTTAAATGAATTGCTCCTAATACAAAAGGACAACCCAGAATTAAAATTGCCTATGGCTCTAAATTCGCAAAATATCTTACACTTCGAGGATCTTTTAAATATCAAGGCCTACCAAAACGAAGCAGTTATAATGCTAATACTGGAAATACCTATTGTAGAGAAAATGTTTTATAGTTTCTATCACCTACACTCCTTACCAATGTTTGAACAAAATAAAACTCAAATCTTAATCCCAAGTTCCAAATACCTAGTAATCAATGAACAATATTACGCCTTTTTAAACAATTTGTGCAAACAAGTGAAGGATAACGAAATGTTATGTGAACCGATCGAAAAATTACCAATTACTATGGAAAGTCCCTGTGAAATACAGATTACAACACTTTCGGATAACTACAAAAATTGTAACCATGTTCCTTTTCACTTAACACAGACCAAAGTTCAGAAAATCGAAAATAATCATTGGATTATCATAGTGCCAATAAAAACAAAATTATTAATAAACTGTGGTAATGATCAACAAACTTCTTTTATAGAAAAAACTAACTTAATTGCCTTACCGGCCACTTGCAAAGTACAAATAAGCGATATTATTATACAGAATTACTACAATACCGAAATAATAACGAAAAATGTACCAATGCCAAACTTTCAAGTAAACTTGACAGAATCAAATATGTTAATACAAATGCGCCCGTTGATACTTGAATCAGTTAATCTAGATGAAACAAATGCCATAATATCTCATTTAATTGAAACCGATAAACAAATTCAAGTAGCAACAAATGCCTTGGAATATAAACCAAGCGTATGGACCATAATATTATACCTAATAATCATCTCATTTTTATGTTACATTGTTTATAAAATCACTGTGAAAAAATGGCGACAAAAAAGGAAATCACCAGGAACGGTCCCAGAAACGGAATTTCAAAATTTAAACCAAACGAGCTTTAAATTTTGAGGTGGTATGGGAGGTGTTATAAGTCCGACTCTGTGACTATTCTAGGAAGAGTGCCGAGCGACGACTCTCACCGTCAGCGCTTTTATATTATAAATTACGTTACGAATGCTTTTAGAGTTTAGTTCAATTATTGTAATTGTCGCATGTGAAATTAAATGTATTTTTAAAGGAAATAAAAATCATTTTTTTTCGCCGTCTCAAAGACGTAAAACAAAAGTAGGGTCTTCATTTCATTGATTATTTAATATCTCTTTGGTGTTTGCCCCTACTTGGTCAAGCAGCTATTTATATTTTGTTTCAGTGCAAAAATGGCTTTAATTCCGTTGTCGAATATTTACGAGTTCAACATCCTGGTACTAGGTGAGACTGGAGTGGGAAAATCGACGTTCATAAACGCCTTCATGAACTATCTAGCATACGAAACGCTGAATGAAGCAGAGAAAGTCGAAGATATACTCACGGTGATACCGACCAATTTCACGATGACCGATGAGAATTTCGTCGAGCGGCAAATCTCGTGCGGAACGGATACCAACGAATCAACTGAGGTTGGGGCGTCGGCCACGCAGTCGCCGAGGAGCTACAAGATCTATCGTCCTGGCTCTGCGATTCGCGTCATCGACTCTCCGGGCATCGGCGACCCTCGCGGAATAGACAGAGACAATGAGAATTTGGACAAATTGTTAACCACGATCGGCGAGCTGGATGAACTACACGCCATCTGCATTCTGTTGAAGCCGAGCAATGCGATATTGACTGTCTTGTTCCAGTACTGGGTGCATCAATTATTGTCGCGCTTAGAGAAGAGCGCTAGTCGTAACGTCGTCTTCATTTTCACCAACACTAGATGCAGCTCCTACCAACCCGGGGACACGCTGAATCCGCTTAAGAGAATCCTCAGCGAGATCAAGGGCGAACCGCCGTACGTCGACATTCCGTTCGGAAAAGAGAACGTTTTCTGCATGGACAACGAGGCGTTCCGGTTTCTTCTCGCCAGAAAACGCGGGATTAAATTCAGCGATAAAGAAATAAACGATTTCTCGATTAGCTGGAATACATCGCGTAATGCTTGTAAACGGTGAGTGTAACTTAATACAGTTCAAAATTTCAGTTATCTCACGTCTTGCATGGCTGGGCGCGAGGATATGTTTGTCACTGATAGCTATTACAGATGATCTCCTTAGCATTCATTTATAAATAGGTCGCTTTATGGGTTGAAGGTTTCGACCTGTTCGCAGAAATTCAAATTTCTAAATCTCGAATCGGCGCGCACCAAATATTAGATGACAATAATCTTTATATAAATGTGAACACCGCAACAGATTTGCAGAACACAAACTATCCACGCCGAACGACCTGACAAAACCTAGAGAGAGAGAGAGAGAGCTAGGAACTCCATCTCCAAAAATCATCCCTCAGAGGCGCAGGACTCCTTTTTTCGCGTGCATAGCATAGCCGATTCCCAGGCTCTTTCCGCCATCTCCTGCCCTTTGTCACGTTGGCGTTGTTCACTCAAACCCTCTCAATGTCCACCTGTGAACATATTTGTATTTATTGAGATGCCATCAGCCCACAAGTAGAAACTTCAATTCGTCAAATTAGAGTAAAATCAAACCCGAGGTTTAATTAACTTTTACCGTTAAGATCAATACAGACAAGCAGCCAATGTTTAATTTAAGTTTACGAAATTAGAACTAAACCAGTTACAATCATATGAATAAAAATATATCATTAAGGTAGCAAAACGATCATGCATTTTAACTAAACTTAAAAATCACCAATATAAAATTACATTTTTAAACATAAACTAACGAAAAAAAACTCGGTTTCCCATTAATCTGCCGTTTTTATAAATGAAACCTTCATTCGTACATACTTTCTTCTTTTCCAATTAAACTGTCTTGCAGAAATTATTCCCTAACATCGAAAATGTTAGGAATTGCCATATTACTACAGTTATTGTGAATAATAGTTATTGCAAGTCATGGTGGATAAAGACAAATTGCGTGTTATTCATTCTCTAGTTTTACTTATTGCTACAGGGAGGTAAAATCAACTTAATCCATTCAAACAATGTTATAATAATAATAATAATAATAATAATAATATTATTATTTTTTTTATCAACTGATCTCATTAGATATAGACATGTCAAAATACATAGTATATAATATACAAACTCATAACATGAATATCGATAACAGTTGCAATACAGACAAACAATTAGTTTAAAAAAAACTGAATAAAAACAGCGAGACGCTAAATACAATTTAAGAGTCAGGCACTTCAGCAATCTCTGTAGGCAAGCCATTGAAAACTTTGAGAGACGAATAATAGGGGCTTCTTTCGTAGAGTGAGGTTCTATGCTTGGGAATATTATTTTTGGCCTCCCGAGATGTAAACATTGGAACTATGCACCGTTCATGTCACATGTAACTTCGCTTTTACGACGACTGAGCGTTTTCCCGCATAGTATGCGGTAAAGTAAATAATCCTTCTTTTTAAACTCCAGAGACTTAGGAAAAATACACAATTTTGAAATCATGAAGCCGATGTTCAGGAGAACGAGATATATTAATTTTTAATTCAATAAGTATAACAAAATAAACAAAATTTAAATATATATATATATATATATATATATATATATATATATATATATATATATATAATCAATTTTCCTTATTTATACCCGAAGGTGTTAAGGTAATTTATGGACAAATCTTGCCCATTCCATTCTGTCCCTTGCCATTTTTATTCCTTTGTTCCAGTCAATTTTTCTTCCAGGCACTCCGCTTCTACATCATTCCACTTTTTCCTGGGTCTCTTGTCCTCCTCTCCTGTGTCTTTGTTTGCCATATTTGTTTTGGTTGCCTTTGATCTTCCATTCTTATCAAATGTCCAAACCATTTTAAATGCTGAATTTCTATGTTGCTTAGGATCGGTTCCACTTTTAATTCTGTTCTCACTATCTCATTTCTTATTCTGTCTCTCCTCGTAATGCTTTTAGTTGCTCTGAAATATCTCATTTCTGCCGCTTGTATTCTACTTTTTTGCTGTTTAGTCAATACCTAGCTCTCACTGCCATATCTTAAAATTGGTTTGTTTATAGTTTTACACCGTGATCTTAGTTTTTATTAATATTTCTTTATTTCTTATAAATTTATTATTTAAGGCATAATAATTACGTGTTGTTTTCTCAATCCTTTCATTTATTTCTGCCTCGTTCTTGCCATCTTTGTTCAGGTTTACGCCCAAGTATTTAATTGTATTTACTTGCTCTATTTTTCTTCCATCCAGTGTCACTGAAACTTGTTTATCGTCTTTAAATATTAATTTAATATTAAATTAGTCCAAACACTCCGCTGGGCATCGTGTTTAAGATATAAACTTCATGCAGCAAAATGCAATTTCCTACATTCGATTATAAATAGCTAATAATAAACGTACCTACCTACGTAATAACAATTAACTTCTATATAATTATTTAAATGTAACAAATTCAAATCTGTCATGTCATGTCATGTCTGTCACAATGCAATGTTGCCAACATGAATAAATAAAATATATAGGTATAAAAAGATGAATTATTAATTTAAAATAAAATTATCGGCTAAAAATTTAATACAAATCTCATGCGTTAAGTTATTTTACAGCGCTCCGGCAACTAAGGCACTCGCCCTTCGGGCTCGTGCCTCAAACGAAGCCGTCGCGCTGTAAAATTGAACTTCCCGCATTCGACTGTAAATAACTATTCCGTGTCTGGTATACTTTATTGATATCTCGATTGAGAGTGAATTAATCGAGGTTTTTCCCTGCAATTAAGGCACATTCGTAGAGATAGAGGGAAGGAAGTGTCATTATTTTATTTTGCCTAAACACAGGCTCACAAGTATGTAACCTGTTCATTGAAAATATGATTCGTATAATTATTTTGTAGAATAAAAACACTGTTGAAATCAGAAGAATTTCCCCAGAACATTATTCCATATCGCAGGTGTGTTCAATGTTTGCACTACATGTCAGTTTCTTTAGAGCGTAAAGTTAGAAACACTATTTACTGCACAGTACCGATTTATGGCTTTTCCAGTTTAGGCTGCTATCAACGGTGGAGCCAATAAACTTTATATCATTCTTGACAGCAATTGATTGACCATTCAACCGCACCAGTAGTGACTCTCCAGAAAATTTATTGACAATGTCAAACAATATTAAATTGGTTTTCATACAATTTAGGCTCTAACCATTCCTGTCACACGAATTTGACATAGCCGATACAAAAGTTGAACCACAAGTTGAAAGTTCGTTCATATTCAACCCAGATATGACAACCGAGGTATCATCTGCAAACTGGGTGGTATCTTAGGAACTATAGGATGATATCAAGTCGTTAATCCTGGATATAATACCCCTTTTGCAGAGGCTATGAAGATATCGTAACTCATCTGATGCATACCTCACTTCACGAGTAACCCAAGTATTTCCGTGCTTCTCAACAGTAACCCTAGCCAACGGAAAAGCAACTTTAGGACAATAGTAAAATACATTAAAAAAAGCATCATAATTTGCATTAATAGAGTAGTTTCAGAGAGGTCATTCCATGTTTCTTTCGACAATATGGTAACAAAATCTGTAATATTCGAGCTAAATATTCTGTTATAGTTATTTTTAAACTAATGAATATCATCGTGCATATAGTGAAACAACCGTAGCACACCTATCATTTATTGTAATTTTAGGGTCAGCTCTGGAATATATGGCCCTCCACCTATACTTGATTTTCGACAAAAGCCACTAACTAATTTAAATTTATTCAAGGCAAATGACTCATATTCGCTTTCTGCAAGCCAGTGTTCAGTCACACAAAACACATTTGGAAGAATTTCATGTAAGAGCACATCAATTTGGAGAGATTTATTGCCAATACTTTGTGCGTTTATATACATTATTTTGATTTGATCAGAGCATAACGTGAAAGGAATTTTCTGGCTGATTTTAGTATGCCGATCAGTTATTTAATTGACCATTATGTGGTCATGGTGTCGGTGCTTAGTGTCTTTGGCCTCCTACAGAGATTGAATTGTTGGCCAATTACATTTTTCATATTATTTATGTAGACTACTGTGATTAAGTTAGAATTATTTATGTAACAATATTTGCCATTTTCAATACTTAATATTAATATTGCGACCTGAGAGATGACCTTGTTTTTACCAATAGAGTTTAAATGTAAACCATGCTTGGTTTTCTCTCCGCTCTTAGTGCTGATGGAATCGAACTTTGCTTGACAGTTTCAGGAAAAGTTACAAAATATGACAATAATCTCAGACCTACAATCACACTTGGCAATTAATCAAACGTTAGCATTTTTCAGATTGATCGAGTATGTCACTCAGATAACCCCCCACAAAGTACGGGACAGTATTTCTGTGAACGAGGCCCGACGATCGATTATGCTCCTTAGCGAACCCCTGGCCCGTATCGCCGAAAACATCAGTAAGAATATCACAATGTTGGAGACGCACCGGGACGGGCTTAGGCAATCCGAGGAAAGTACAGAAGACTTGAAAACACAACTGTATGTGCCCGTCAACCGATTGAGAGTCACGGCGCTTAATGTAGGCAGAACTGTGTGCACACATGAATCTTGCACAGATACGTTTATGGTATAGTATTTTATGTATTAAGAATATAACGAAGATATTTATATTTGAGGGTAACCAATTTACAGGGTCGTGGGCCTTGCGCCCGAGATTTTGTAAGATGTCTGAGACTTATAATTATCAAATTATGCATATAGTTCATATAACATATTATTTTTCATATCTTGGTTGTTTTATTTTCCGAGGTCATTGTAATTTATATTATCTACAACGCGTTTCGATACTTGTCATTTTCAACTGATCCACTGTTGTTTTACGACCTGTCGTTGACTTATTTGTGACTATTTGGATAAGACAGTCTTAATTATGTTTTCTGTAGGTCCATAAAAAATGTTTGCAAAAACGATATTCTCTCGCATATCTAATATAAAATATCACATTATTGTTTAGGTTGAAGGGGTCGAGAACGTCCACTATAAAACTGTATGTCATTCTCCATGCAGAGTGATTAACGCCTTGCAAAGTTTTGTGTATATGTGCAGCATGATGAAATGGGACGGCACGTGCCAGGTCTGTTTACATAATTCGTCATTACACATTAACAACTACTACATAACCGAACCGTATGAAGACAGGATCATCGACGAAAACATCCAGAACGACATCGAACATAAACAGAACATCAACGAGGAACTGGAGAATCTAATTTCGGAGATAGAAACCAGGAAGTCGCAGTACGATACGGAGAAGGAAATAATTCAACATTCTATGGCGAAATTCGCGCATTTCCTGAAGAACAACGCAATCATCAGCGGCAGCGACAAATACAAGTGTTACATCGAACTTCTCATCAGGAGGTGCGTGTTTAGGTTCCGCTAGAAATGGCATTCGCTTTATGCATTTTCTTTTCAGAGAAGAAAACCGCAGTGGAGATCGAAACATGAAGTTGATCGAGGACTATAGGAACCTGATTAAACGGTACGAAGAGCAAAAACAGATTCTCGATGAACGTCTCCTCAACTCCGAAGCGGTAACGGTGGTAAGCGCAAGCGATGTGCAGAGCACTATTGAAGAACTGTACAACTTGGAGTTGACCGGAAAAGAAACCAGGGACTTTTACGAGAAACAACAAACAATCGACAAAATACAATTGATGCCAACGCACGAAAATGCCTACTTCCTCATAGAGAATAAAGTGTAAGAGTAAGAATAAAGAAGTAAAAATAAATTATTACATATTGTTGTGTTTCTTATTAAAATATAAATTATTAGTAAGATTAGAAAATAAAAATTTATTTTAAAATTATGATGAGAAGGGAAAGAGGTGGTAGGGATATCACCTGGGTGATCACCTGGTAAAGGAAGAGCAGGGATGCAGACAAGTGTGGGAAAAGTAGGTAGGGACTGAGCTATAAAAGCAGACGCACGGCGAATTACAGGGAGTTCAACGAAGTGGCCAGCCCAAGGCAGAAGAAAGAGTTTAACGCAGCGGCCAGCCCAAGGCAGAAGAAGAAGTTTAACGCAGCGGCCAGCCCAAGGCAGAAGAAGAAGTTGAACGCAGCGGCCAGCCAAAGAAGGAAGAAGGAGTCGGGAGTCCGAGCCAGCGACCAGCCCGAAGCAGAGAGAGTTCGGTCCAGTGACCAGCCGGAAGCAGAAAAATTGGTAAGAATATTTAAACTTGCTAATATTTGATTGATGGTGCCAGTAACTTGTTTGGCAAAATATAAATTTAAAATGAATTATGTTAGTTCATAAGGTGTTAATGTATTTGCATTTGATAAGCAAATAGAAAAGGAATAACAAATTGTAGTAATACATTTTATTTGCACTTATAAGCAAATAACAAAAATATAAGGACAAATTGTATCAATAAATTTTATTTGCAATTATTAGCAAATAACAAAATATATATGTATGGTGAGTAAAGAGGTGATTTTGACGCTCCGTAAATAATCTCAAACAACTGGGAAATTACGAGCAATAAATATACATAAAGTGTGTGAGGGATAGACAGGAACAGTCTAAAGTGAATACAGTGGTGTTAATATAAGTAAATAAGGTAAGAGAATTGATTTAAAACATATATTAAAATTACATTTAACTGAAACGATAAAAGTCAGGTCTTCGACGGGTTGACCGGGGCCTGCTTTTTACGCGATCTGAAGCAAAAAATATTGATAGCGATAAGAGTAATAGTAACGTATAAGGACAGAGCCGGAGTTAGGATAATTTTAATTTTAAGTTAAAATGACTAATACGGACAGCGAGTCTATGGACATGGACAAAAGAAAGAGAGAAGTAGATGAGGAGGACAGTGAAGAAGAAGCAAGAGCCTTGCCAAAAATTAAGAAGACAAGTAGATCACCCAAACAAAAGTACGAGAAAAAAATAGGCAAAATATTAGAAATACTGGGGGAGCTAAAAACAGACATGAACGAAATAAAACTAGATCAGGCCAAAACTAATAAGGAAATAACAAAAATAAAGAAAGATAATGAGGAACTAAAGAAGGAAAATGTTAATATAAGAAAAGATTACATGGAGATTAAAAATGAGTTACAAGACACAAATAAGAGATTGGTACAATTAGAAAAAGAGAAGAGACGCAACAATATAGTAATATCAGGACCAGCTATACATATAAAAAGACCAATTGAAATAAAAGAGGGGGTGAACAATTTAATTCGAGAAAAGTTAGAAATTGAAGTAAAGATTAAAACAGCCTATAAAATAGGGCCAAAAATGTGCTTAGTAGAATTAGAGAGTTTCGAGGACAAAATGGAGATAATGAGGAATAAGAATAAATTAAGAAATATAAGAGGAGAGAAAATATTTATTAATAACGATATGACAAAAGAAGAAAGGGACATCGATAAACAAATTAGAAACACAGCAATGGAGGAGAGAAAACATGGTAAAAACGTTAAAATTGGGTATCAGAAGATGTTCATAGATGGGAAAGTATGGCGATGGAACAAAGTAAAGGGAAGACTAGAAGAAGGAGAAGAGAAAATAACGGCTGATTCAAAAAACTAATTAATATCAGGTCGGAACACAAGGTTACGAACACGGCAAAGAAAAAGGACGTTGAAAGAGACAAAGAAAAACACAAAGTCAAAGAAAGAATCTGGAAACTGGGAACATGGAATACAAGAAGCTTGAAGGAGAAAGAGAATGAAGTAATATTCGAGTTTAATAGAACTGGAATAGATATATTGGTGATACCGGAGACAAAGAAAAAAGGAAAAGGAGAAAAAGAAGTAGCAGATGGACATGTACTCATATACAGCGGA
This sequence comes from Geotrupes spiniger, assembly GCA_959613385.1. NCBI lineage: Eukaryota > Metazoa > Arthropoda > Insecta > Coleoptera > Geotrupidae > Geotrupes > Geotrupes spiniger. The sequence goes on along the minus strand of OY390733.1, from coordinate 49,583,785 downwards.
GTACCAGAAAATAGTAGAGCAAGAGAAGGTATAGGGTGTTTAATTAAAAATAATTTAGCAAAAACCATTACGAAATGGAAAGGATGGTCGGAAAGAATAATAGAAGTAGAGCTCTTGATCGAAAAAGAAATAATTACGATAATAGCAATATATGGACCAAGTGAAAATAAGAAAAAGGAAATAAAGGATAAGTTTTGGGAGGAACTAACAATGATTACAGAAAATGCTAAAGGAAAATTATTTATAGCAGGGGATTTTAATGGCAGAGTGGGAATTAGAAGGAGCGATACAGAAAACGTAATAGGGAAATATGGAGAAGAAGAAAGAAACAATAATGGAGGTAGATTGATAGACTATTGCACATTAAATAACTTGATAATAACTAATACCTTCTATCAACACAAAGATATACACAAATTTACTAGAGTTGTACCAAGTATAGACCAAAAATCAATAATAGACTATATATTGGTAGAAAAGAACAATAGAAAATCGGTCAAAGATGTAAGAGTAAGAAGAGGAGCAGAGATATTTAGCGACCACTACTTACTAGTAGGGAAAATCAAAGAGATGGGTAAGGAAGAAGAAAGCGAAAAAGAAGAAGAAGGCACAGAACAACATGAAAGTATAAAAGTATACAAATTACAAGAAACAAATATAGAGGAAAAATATAAAGAAATAATAGATAGGGAAATACAAAATGGTAAAGAGAACTGGGACCACATGTCAGCAGAACAAATGTGGCAAGAAATAAATACAATAATTATAAAAGCAGCTAGACAAGCATGTGGAGTGAGCAAAATAAATAAACAGCATAAAAGAACAGCGTGGTGGAGTGATGAATTAAAGGTGCAAATAAAACTAAAAAAGAAAAAATGGGAAGAGTATCTAACAAACAAAACAAACAGACCAGCGAATAAGAGTTACAAATATGGTACACGAAGCAAAAAATAAGTCCTGGCAGGAATTTGGAGAAAAGCTTGAACGTAAAAGTAGAGAAAACCAAAAACTATTCTATAAAGTTATGAAAACTCTAAGACAGGGTAAAACAGTAAGAACCACAACAATAAAGAATAAAGAAGGAGCAATACTAATTAAAGAGAAAGATATAATGAATAGGTGGAAGGAATACTTCCAAGAATTATTAGGAGAAAGGACGCAAGAGGATGAAAACATAGTTGCAGAAGAAGAAGTTGCAGATGTAGACGAAGAACATTCAAATGAAGGAGAAATGGACATAACAGAGGAAGAAATGAAAATGGCATTAAGGAAAATGAAAAATGGAAGATCACCAGGACATGACAAGATTACAGTCGAAATGATCAAGAAGATAGGAACCGAAGGAAATAAGTTACTAATAAAAATGTACAACAAAATATGGAAGGAGGAAAGGATTCCAAAAGACTGGGAAGTTGGGCAGATAGTGCCGATCTATAAAAAGGGGGACAGTAAGGCGTGTAATAACTATAGAGGGATAACATTATTGAGTACCCCTCTGAAACTTTATGAACAAATATTAGAAAGGAGGTTGAAGAGTGTAATAGAACCGACACTGATGGAAGCGCAAAGTGGTTTTCGCAACGGAAGAAGTGTACAAGATAACATATTCGCTATCAAACAAATAGTTACAAAAATAACAGAATTCAAGAAAAAAGCCTTCCTAGCGTTCATTGACCTGGAAAAGGCATTTGATAAAGTACCGCGAAAAACATTATGGGAAATTATAAGCAGAAGAGGAGTCAGACCAAAAATGGGAAGAGTAATAGAAAATCTGTACAAAAAGACTAGGAACTATGTTATTAGTAATAATAGCACATCCGAAGAGTTCATCACAAAAGAAGGTTTGAGGCAGGGAGGAGTTATGAGCCCGGTATTATTTATGGTATTTATGGACGAAATCATTAGGAAATGTCACACGAACATTAAAAGGTTACATATAGGATATCGAAATTTGCAACCGATATATATAACAGAATTTGCTTTTGCGGACGATATTGTTATAATGGCGGGAAGTGAGCAAGCTCTACAGATGAATCTTGAATATTGGAGCAAAACATTGACTGAACATGGGATGAGCATGAACATCGACAAAACTAAGATAATGGCAGTAACAAAAGAATCACAAAGGCTAAATATACAAATAAATCGTAAATTAATAGAGCAAGTACAAAAATACAATTACTTAGGAGTGACAATTGACCATGTAGGAAACCAAGAGATAGATATAACGGAAAGAATAGAGAAAGTAAGAAATTATACTATGCAATAAATAAGACGTTCATAAATAAAAGAGAAGTGACACAGAAAACAAAAATGAGTGTATATAAAACGATTTTTAGACCAATATTGACGTACGGATGCGAGTCGTGGGTCTTGTCGACAAGAATGAAAGCAAGATTAGAGGCAACAGAGATGAAGTATCTTAGACGAGTTAAAGGTGTCACATTAAGAGATAGAATACGAAGCAGCCAAATAAGAGAAGAATTGGAGATTGAACCGTTGAGAGAATTTATAGAAAGACGACAGTTGAGTTGGTGGGGTCACCTACAAAGAATGGATAGTGGAAGAATAGCGAAGCAAGTATGGGAAGCAAGAGTATTAGGAAGGAGAGGAAGAGGGAGACCGCACGAGACATGGGATAAAGGGATAATAAAAACATTAATAAAAAGGGGAAAAACGTGGAGAGAGGCGAAGGAAATGGCAAAGGATAAAAAAGTGTGGTGCAAATTTGTGCATGGAATAAACATTTAGTTTAGATTAAGAACATTTATTTTATTGTAATATACGAACCCCTACACCAAATTGGTAGATGGGAATTGATTATATATATATATATATATATATATATATATATATATAACAAATTGTATCAATAAACAGTACTTGCACTTGTTAGCAAATATAAAAGGATATTAACAAAGTGTGTCAATTAAATTGTAACTTATTGAGCACAGAGAGAATTTTTCATAACAAATAATTTTAAAATTAGAATATGCATGAGTAATAAGACAAATATCGACGCGGGATTAGATTATGGTAAGGACGGACCGGGCAACGCATCGGAGTCGCGCATTATTTCTTGCTCATACCCGGCATGTGGAAATAATTTGCGTATACGAATTTTGTTTTTTTTTAGGCACCGAGAACTTGTTGACGGTAAACATTTCAACGTTTATTTATTTATATAATATTGTATATTAATTTTAAGAATATAGAGAAATAATTTTAGGAATATATATTATTTTAATTTTTTATAAATATGGCGCCCGTAACGTGGGGCAACTGAAATAATTTTGCCCAACTCAATTAAGTATAAGGATAATAATTAATCAGTTGACGATTTAAAATGTATAAATAAATTAACAGTTAGTTAATACAGTTAGAATCCACTCATGAGAGAAAAATAATTTCAAGCTTGTAAAAGCTATCAGAAATTTGAATAAACAGGTTTGCTAAGGTTGAATAATTCTCTAAATAAATAAGTATAAATAAGGTTTATAAATAAAAATAAAACCATGGCGGAACAAGCAAGAACAAGAGCGATATCTGAAGGCGCGGAAGCCGAGAAAACGGAAACACAAATGGAAAAACAATCATTTGTAACAGTAGATGTGTTGGTACAATTATTAAAACAGCGAGACGAAAGAATCGAGAGAAATATAGAAAATTTAAATAAATCAAATAACGAACTAATGGAGAAGTTGATGGATAATGCGAAAATAAACAATGAAAAATTAATTCAACAAGTAAAAATCGAAAATGAACAACAAATTAGAGAATTTAAAAGAGAAACTGGTCAACGATTTACCGAATTGGAAAATCGCATGGAATTAATGAGAGAAGAAATAATGATGCAAAGCAATATTAGGTTACACAAGGTAGAAGGTAATATGCAGGAATTAGCGAACAAGCAAAGAGAGATAGAAGAGACACATCAGGGGCTGAAGGAAAATTTGCACCAGGAAAATCAAATACAAGAACAATTGTTATTAAATGCAAGAGAAAATAAACAACACATTTCACATATTTATAGAAAATTGGAATTCGCGGAACAAAATAAACAACGATCTATAAATGACGTTGTAGATGCCGTCGATACGCGGTGTGCAATTGCGGAAGAGAAAATAGATACAAGGTGTACACAATTAGAAAGGAGAATGCAAGATAGAGAAACAATGATACCTATTGTACAAAATTATGGACCGTCGGTAGAAAATTTACCGAAATTTTACGGGGATGGACGTATGAATCCAATGATATTTTTGAAAACCATACAAAATGTCACTAATTTTATTTCCGATGAACAGAGGAAACTACAAACAGTTAGAAGTTGCCTCAGAGAAAACGCACAAACGTGGATGGATATGTGTGAAGAGGACATATCGAGTTTTATCGATTTTCAGGAGTTGTTTATAGAACAATATTGGGGACGAACACATCAACAAAATGTTCGTAGAGACCTGATGTTCGGGAAATATCAGGCAGGATACCGCATGACTCGGGAAAATTATGTAATAAAAAAATATTCAATTGCAAAATATTTAACACCTAAATTGATGGAAGAAGATATTGTGGCACAGCTGACTGGACACTTTGACGTGGATGTGGAACAAGCTGTCGCTTTGCAAGGGATATCAACGATTAGGGGTTTAATAGATATAGTACGACGCCTCGACAATATTAATAACAGTGCGCAAACGAAATATTCTTCACCGCAACAGCATAATGCAAATAATAATTATAAAGATAATAGACATTTTTATAACAGAGAACAAAGTGGAAATGAGCAAAGAAATGGCAACAGATATGAAAATAGAGGAAATTATCCGCATGGAAACAGAAAATGGGGATATCAAAATAATAGTAAGGAAGAGAAAATTGTAAATTCCACAGAAATAAGGAATAATACGCAGAGACAGGAAAATGATGGAGAAAGAATAAGGGTGGATATACATCAACCACCGAGGGAGGATTTTCAGTAGATTCAACCATTAAGAAGAAAGAAGAACTTTGTACCATATACAAAACGAATAATGAAACAATAATAAATAAAGGACTACCGCACATTATGGTACAATTTCAAGAAAAAAATACTCTTGCTTTAATTGATACAGGAGCAGAAGTGACTTTGTTAAGCAAAAGGTTTTACGAGGAAATAAATAAAAGGCAAGAAGGAAAATTGGTACCTATAAGAAAAATGAATATAATTACTGCTACGAGAAAAGCTATGGCAACGGTGGATAAAATATGGATAACAGAAATGAAATGTGGAAAAAGAAGTAATGAATTGGAGTTTATGGTTATTCCCGGTATGAAAGGAAATTGTATATTGGGTATGGATACGTTGGATAAATTAAATATGACAATAGATGTCGAAAAAGCAATGGTAAAAATCGGGGACGAAGAAATATCGTGGGAAGATATAGAAGAGGAAGAAGATGAAGAGGAGGAAGAGGAAAAAATAATAAATAATGTTAACTTGGATCATCAAGAAATAAAACAAACAAGTAAAATAAATTGTGACCAAGAACACAAGGAGATAATTGAGAAATTAATAGAAAATTTTCCACGATTAGTAAACGATGAGCCATGTGTTGCAGCTGGGTATGAACATCGATTGAAAGTAGATGAGTCCGAACCGATAAACATAAAAAAATATCCAATACCAAGAAAGTATCAAGAAAAAGTATATGCGGAAATAACCAAAATGTTAGAACAAAATATAATAGAAAAATCCACAACAAATTTTATTAATCCAATAGTAGTAGTAAAGAAGAAGAATGAAGATATTCTACTATGCCTAGATGCCAGGAAATTGAACTCGAGAACAAAGCCACAATATGAAACTCCACAAACTATCGACACGTTAGTAGCAAAATGTGGAAAAGCAAGAATATTTACAAAACTGGACTTAAAAAGTTCTTTTTGGATGATTCCATTGAATAAAGACAGTAGAAAATATACAGAGTTCCTAATAAATGGATACGTATACCAATTTAAGGTAGTTCTATTTGGATTGGCAAGCTCATCCGCGGCGTTGGTGCGGGCGCTACAAATAATTCTAGGAAAATACGAAGATTTTTGTCTACATTATGTAGCTGACATTTTAATATACAATCAAAGAAAAGAGTTTATAAATTTAACACCAAATGCAGTAATCAAAATGTCCCCGAAAGTTATGATGCAAAAACAAACATCAAAACGGCCCTGGGATCCAGGAGGCAGGAGGTTGTTGACATAAAAGGACTGATTATTAAATGTCGACAAAGATGGAAAAGGAAAGATGAAAAATACAGACAGAAGGGAAATGGAAAAGAAGCATTTTTACAAAGGGAGACTTGGTAATTGTCAGAAGTTACACACTGGGAAGCCGAGAATAGGAAAATTTAAATTAGAAAATATGGAAGGGACCCATATAACAGGAAGATACCACATTAGTATGCTGCAGGCATATAAGCAACCATTAGAATAAGATTGTTAGTAAATATAGGAAACAAAGGAATTTAATACAAATATTTCAAGAAATATTTATATAAATATCCTTTGGGGATATGTTGTGTTTTTTATCAAAATATAAATTTTATTAGAAGTTATTAGTTAGATTAGAAAATAAAAATTTATTTTTAAATTATGACGAGAAGGGAAAGAGGTGGTAGGGAGATCACCTGGGTGATCACCTGGTAAAGGAAGATCAGGGATGCAGACAAGTGTGGGAAAAGTAGGTAGGGACTGAGCTATAAAAGCAGACGCACGGCGAATTACAGGGAGTTCAACGAAGTGGCCAGTCCAACGCAGAAGAAGAGTTCGGTCCAGTTCGGTCCAGTTACCAGCCGGAAGCAGAAAAATTGGTAAGAATATTTAAACTTGCTAATATTTGATTGATGGTGCCTGAATACAGGGCAACCGAATGGCTAGATAAGCGGTAAATGGAATAATTTGCAACTTGTTTGGCAAAATATAAATTTAAAATGAATTATGTTAGTTCATAAGGTGTTAATGTATTTGCATTTGATAAGCAAATAGAAAAGGAATAACAAATTGTAGTAATAAATTTTATTAGCACTTATAAGCAAATAACAAAAATATAAGGACAAATTGTATCAATAGATTTTATTTGCAATTATTAGCAAATAACAAAATATATATAACAAATTGTATCAATAAATTTTATTTGCAATTATTAGCAAATAACAAAAATATATATATAACAAATTGTATCAATAAATTTTATTTGCAAATATTAGCAAATAACAAAAATATATATATATAACAAATTGTAGTAATAAATTTTATTTGCACTTATAAGCAAATAACAAAAATATAAGGACAAATTGTATCAATAAATTTTATTTGCAATTATTAGCAAATAACAAAAATATATATATAACAAATTGTATCAATAAACAGTACTTGCACTTGTTAGCAAATATAAAAGGATATTAACAAAGTGTGTCAATTAAATTGCAACTTATTGAGCACAGAGAGAATTTTTCATAACAAATAATTTTAAAATTAGAATATGCATGAGTAATAAGACAAATATCGACGCGGGATTAGATTATGGTAAGGACGGACCGGGCAACGCATCGGAGTCGCGCAGCATTTCTTGCTCATACCCGGCATGTGGAAATAATTTGCGTATACGAATTTTGTTTTTTTTTTTAGGCACCGAGAACTTGTTGACGGTAAACATTTAAACGTATATTTATTTATATAATATTGTATATTAATTTGGAACATTTAGAGAATTTGATTTTGGTAAATATATTATTTTAATATAAAATATCGTTGTATTATTTAACCCGATCAAACCTGAACAAAAGGATAGCTTTGACAAGAATTTTATATAGTTGTAAGTTATTTCCTAAATAAAATTAAAATTCAAGGCATAATTCATAGCAATATGTTTGTTTTTCTTTACTGACACGATATTTTATATGTATTTCATATTATGTACTATTCTCATCAGTAAGTATCTACTCATCCACCTGCGGCAAATATTGACTTTTGTCGTCAGTGAAATTACATCAATTTTATTTAATGAGTAAATACTTACTAATCTTGTAACGTGCATTTCGCGGGACAGCTGTGTCTGGGCATTTACTGGCAGCCATCCGAGGGCGGGGGAGGTCAGTCAAATGAGTGACACCGACGGCAGGTAACGTGCAATTGAATTCTATTAAATCTTTGTATTGCCGATAAGCGTGAATCGTTCATATATTCATAACTATTATTATTTTAATTAATTTTTGGCACAGATTATCGCCTGCGCGTTGGGGTCATACACTTGATCATTTGATTATACTATTAGTAGTATGTTGTAGTATTAGTTTCATTGTTATTTATATATATAAGGTTGGAATCCCTAATTTTGAATTGTTGTTGTGATTTGTTGGAAATCAATTCGTATGTTAAATTAAATATTTACCTAGCACTTGTAGAGAGTAATTTATTTCTTTCCCGTCATTTCGTGACTGGCGCCCAACAAAAAAGGTGCAGAGCAACTCCGTGCCATTAGTTTAAAAAACTGTATTAACATCAGGTTACACATTGGCGCATCAACGTGGGGGCCGAACAACTGGCAATTTAAGAACACCTTACCTAGTTTGTCCTATCCCAATTACTCAATACAAGTGGCTGTTTTTTATTTTTATTCTCAGTCGCGTAAGGTTAGAAATATATATTCTTTTTGGGGTTAGTTTAAATATAATTGAACGTATTGGTGCCATGGATGCTTACACACTGCGTACGCATGAGGTTAATTATGAATTGCGGTTGCGCGGTATCGAATCCAAATTAGATATATCGTATCGTAGAAAATGTTTGAGGAAAAGTCTTGAGAGAGACTTAAGTCGTCCTGTTGTGTACGAATTAATTGGTTTTAATTTTGAATTGGAAAAGAGTGAACCGAAAGTATTACTTCAATTAAGGAATTTGCTCTAGATTACTTCATGTTAGGGGTCGTATTAGTCGCATACCTGTGTAGACCGCCGCCAATTAATATGGCTTAGAAATAAAATTAGAAATATTTAATTCCGGCCCTGCTTACATATATTGGTTTAAAATACGGTCGCGTTTTGAAATGTAACGATTGCGTCCGGAAAGAAAATTCTATGGAACCCGATAAGCCAAATATATAATATAAATTGCTTTTAATCATGCCTATTGTTCACAGGATGTGAATATTTGTTTAAAGTAAATTAATAAAAGGGCGGCTTATGATTTCGGAATATAAATAAAAGATTCGCGCTAGTACGAGCGGGCGCGCTTGAAATATGCTTATTGCGTCTTGAAAGAGAACTCTATCGAGCCCGATAAAACATGTGTGTTTAGAAATGTCTAATAAATGCTTTTTAACGCCCGTTGTTTGCCGGATGCGGATATTTGTTTAAGTAGATTAATTATAATACTACGATTTCAGGACATAAACAAAGATTAGCGCGAATAGTGCCAAAGATCCGCTTTTTCGCGTGGGCTGCACTCCCCGCTACAATTAAAAATATTTGAGAATTTGATTTTTAAGATGAAGTAAGAACGAAAAACAGTCAGTCACCCGGTAAATCAACGAAAAGGAGTAAAGTCGTGACGGGAAGTCATCCGGTGCCCCTTCGCAAGGCACCATTTGGGTGGACTCCTCCGAAAAGGAGTAAAGTCGTGACGGCAATTCATTCGGGTGCCCCTTCGGAAGGCAGTTAGTTTCGGGTCCCTTAAGGAAGCCGGGAATCGTTGAAAATGTCGCGCGGAGTTAGGTTAAATTGTAAAGTCTAGAGTAACATCTCAGAAAATACTTAAAATTAATCGGCGTTGTTTAAAGTTTGAAGTGTATCAAAAGTGGAAAATTCTATTATTAGAATTCAAATATATTTGATTGTTGTTTACGAAATTCGGGTATTAAATAAAGTTGTTGGTGAAAGAAAATTAAACAGTCGAGTTTCCCTGTTTCAATCCATTGGGATTAAAGGACAAGAGGAAATGTAAGAGATTTTTATTTGTAACAAGTGCGAAGTTATGTGGGTTCTGTTAAGTTCTATTTTTAATTTGATGAATTAAATTTTAAAAGGGCAAGTTTTCTTTCCTTCCTCTAAAGTAGATAATTTAAAAAGTATAAAGGTTTCATAAAGAATCGTTTTGTTAAATGTCGATCACAAGTTCATTCATTCGTCGCTTCTTTTTATATTTTTCATATTTTATGTGCGTATTTTTTGTGCTTAGTTTAATTAAATTTAATAATTTTCCTTTTGTAATAACTTCATTGAATTTTATTTTCATTTAGTTATTTTTTTTATATTAAAGTTATTTAAACCATTTTTTGTTTTTTTTATTAATTAATTAACGAAAAACCTCTAACCCTAATTTGACGAAGGTAGTCGTCTATCTTGGGGGCCGGTGGTAGCTTAATCTATAAAATTTGCTCACAAGTTGGCGACGAGTTTTTTTTTGAGTGATTATCCGCGTGAACGTGAAAATTGGGAAGTAGAGAAATCTGGGAATCGGCCGTGCTACCCCACTGGATAAAGGATTCCTACGCTCCTAAGGAAGCCTTTTGGTGACCGAGTTTCCGGAACTTTTCCCGATTTTCAGAAACACGTTCGGTTTACGCGGATAGCCCGTGTTTCGATTCACGAGCGTTTCGGACGCGCGGGCCGGTGTTCACACCTGTGTCGGATCCTAGTATTAGTACGGCAGAAATAGCAAATTTTGTTAGTGATCGTAATGTCGAAGTGATGGCATTAGAGGTTGATTTTGACGATAAAGTACAAAATATTGTTCCTCCTCGGACATCGGTAAATTTAAATGCTGTCGCAAATACACCAACTTCTATCAGTGCGCCCAAATGTCTATTCCAGTTTTTAAGTGGGCCGTGTCTTTTGATGGTGATATTTCAAAAAATTCAGTTAATGGTTTTATCGAGCGAATTGAAGAACTACGTTCAGCGCGTAATACTAGTAGCGAAGAGTTATTTCAATCGGCAGTAGATCTCTTCACCGGAAATGCCTTGATATGGTATCGATCTATTAGACAGTCAGATTACGATAATGAGCTTTGGCAAGAGATTAGGCACCGGACTCAAGCTAAATACAGATGTCTTAAATGCGGCGAAGGACACCCCACTCCTGAGTGTACAAAACTACGGACGGAGAAAGCATATTGTTGCAATTGCAAGGGTGATCACCCGGCAAATTCTATTAACTGCCCGGTGTACATCAGGCTTATAGAAAGGAGGCAAAACCAATCGACAACGAAGCCAAAAGCAACCCAAAAGGCAACGTATGTAGCAGCACCGCCGCCGAAAACCAACGCGTGGACGCAGATGCAGCAACAGAATGGACAACCGAGGATTGAAGAACAACCAGTACCACAGCAACAGCAGCAACAACACTGGCCGCAATTGAAAAAGCAGCCCTTACAACAACAACGGCCGCAGCCGACACCCAGGCAGCAACCATCACGCCAACCAGAGCCGCTGCCGTTCAAGGACGTGCCGCAGTATTACCCGCCCACCGTGGTCCCTAAAAGAAGGATAACGACGCCGCAGCAAGCAGACACCGAAGAGGGGCAACTGAACGATTTCCAAGAACTTATCAGGGAAGTTAAGCGGCTAAACAGCCTTGTAAATATAACAAGCATGCTCTCAAAATTGAGGCAAATGAATGACAGACTGGAAACAGCTACATGCTCCTCAACAATTTTTAAAATTTTCGTAGCGTTTTGTGCCGAACTCGACGATGACTAGACTCAACGTATGTACCTGGAACGCGAACGGACTACGAAACAAAATCGGGGAACTCATCCAGTTCCTCGATAGACACGACATAGACGTTATGTGCATCAACGAGACGAAGCTGACGGACGCGGACAACGTAACCTTTCGGGGTTACGTGACCGAACGACGCGACAGAACCGGACGTGGCGGCGGAGTGGCCGCCCTAATTAGGAACGGCATACCCTTCTTACGCGTTCGGAACAATGAACTGATTTCTATTAAGTTTCAGGACGACTTAACGATAAAGGCCTGGTACAACAAACTGACGTCACGGATCACGCAACGCGACCTCCAGGCGCTCCTAGGTATCTCGGCAAGGACAATAGTGGTGGGAGATCTCAACGCTAGACACAGGACATGGAACTGCCACAGAAACAACGCAAATGGGACGACGCTACAACATTACATCTACACGCATAACGGCTTTGTGGCTTTTCCGGACACGCCGACGCATCACCCGACAAACGGAACAAGGCCAACAACAATCGACATCGCGGTGGTGAGGAATGTGACCAACATCTCGGACCTCATCGCCGTGGAGGACTTAAACTCAGACCATTACCTGGTCACTTTTCAAGTGGGCGGGGCAACATACGCCAAGCGACAAATCAAAATCACGGACTATCGCACGGCGGACTGGACGTAGTTCCGACAATACTTGGACAGCCGGGTAGTAATAAACCGGGACCTGAACACGTCTGACAAACTCGAAAACGCAGTCACCGAGCTGACGAAGGCAATTAAGTACGCACGAAATCGTACGATTAAAATTCGTACGATCGACCCACAGAGACCTGACATCCTTCCTGATCACATACTCCAAGACATCAAGAACAGAAACAGACAGCGGGAAATCTGGCAAAGGACTAAACTCGACGCGGACAGACTTAGAACGAACGAACTTACGAGATATATACGCGACAAGATATGGACGCACAGAAACAAGAAGTGGACCGACAAACTCACGAGACTGACTGCCAGAGACGGATCCCTCTGGCGCATGTCGGCACGGCTACGGAAGAAATTCCAGCCGATGCCGCCGCTCGTGCACGGAGGGGCGACACACACGACAAACGAGGGGAAAGCGGAGGCGCTCGCAACTATATTCGAAACGGCACACGACATCGGACTCGACGACCTGACTGACGAACAAGCGGGCGTGGTCCTGCGCGGACCGAGACCGAAACTCCGAATTAAAGTTAGCGAGCCCTCGAGAAATATTCGCCGCGATCAAGCGGCAAGGCCCGCTGAAAGCCCCGGAACTCGACAATATCCAAAATAAAATCCTCAGAAACCTATCCCGTAAAGGACTAGTACAACTGACGTACATAATAAACGCGACAATGTCCCTGCAGCACTTTCCAAGCCACTGGAAGAGTGCTGTAGTAATTCCTATTGACAAATCCGGCAAACAACGAGACAAACCGGACAGCTACAGACCGATTAGTCTCCTCAGCAGCATTTCGAAGGTGACTGAGACAATTATCAACAAACGCCTGAGGGATCAAGTCGAAAGGCGAGATCTCCTCATTGACGAGCAATTAGGTTTCCGACCCGGACACGACACCGTACAACAAGTGGCGCGAGTCGTTACCGACATACGGAAAACGTTTAATCGGAACCAGGTTGTGGCAATGACATTACTAGACCTGCAAAAAGCATTCGACACGGTATGGATAGATGGACTGGCATTCAAACTAATCAAATACGGACTAGACATGTCATTAATCAGACTGATCTATTCATACCTAAAAGACAGACAATTTCAGACTCGACTTAATCATACCATTTCAGCACCCCATCTCATAAGGGCAGGAGTGTCCCAAGGCTCTGTCTTGGGACCGCAACTGTTCTCATTATACATTAATGACATACCGACTGACGAAAACACACCAATCGCCATCTTCGCCGACGATACAGCCATATACGCATCATCCAGCTCAGAATGCATTGCATACGCGAAAATAGACACCCACATGAGGGAACTCGAACGGTACTTCACCCACTGGAAACTAACAGTCAACCCGACCAAATGTGAAAGCATCACATTCACGCGACGAAACAGACATTATACGATACCGAACCCGACAAGGGTCAACGGTATCGAAATACCTTGCGACGCTGTTTTCCGGGTGCGTTGCGACCTGTGCACCGTCTCCGTCTTTCGGGAGACAGATGGGAGTGATCGCGACGCTTATATCGTTTAGGGGTGCGGGGGAATTATTCTCGTTGTTTCGACTGCTTATAGAGAACAGCGCGACCAAGCTAGCTAGTGGGAGGATGTCGCAGGTTCAATAGTTCAAAAAAAAAAAAGTCCGGGCGCCACTGGCTTTAGATAGTTGCACGACAAGCCAGAGTCGGGACTGATGGTCTGTCCACCGAAACAACTAAGAAGGACGTTTAAAACAAACACAAAAAAAAGTATATTATCTAACAGTGGCTTGACCGAAAGTATAACGGATACAATTGACATCCAAATGAGAGGGCGAACTAAAAAAAAAAAAGAAACCCACCGTAAAGTAAAATCGTATATTGGAGTTGGCTTAATTTCCCTTTATAATACAACAAAACTGAAATACAATAAGCACAATCGAAACGGGTATGTCGCCCGTCGAATCGGCGACTCTCTCAACTATATAACGTGCGTCGGGTGGTCCGTACTTATATAACTTACAGCAAAAGATGAAAATGAAAAGGGCTCCCCAGCGCGGTGACGGGGAACTGATAAAGCGATGCCGGGTAAGTTATATTACACATCCACATAAATGGGTTAGTAAAAGATTAGTTCTTACTATATTAATATTCGAATATGCAATGTGACTCAATGATTTTCTTTTCTTGATCTTATATAATACTTGGTACAATAACAAGTTTAATTTATAGCACACCTTAAAATTATTACGTTGGTACAAGAATTGTTCGGCATCTTGCAAATTTCAGCCGACTCGAATATCCGTTTGGGTTGTTAATAAAAAAAAGAATAAAACAAGATTACAGACCTCCGTTATACTTCGCGGGTAAATAGTTGGGGACCAAGCTTCTAGAAGTTCCTATCCGAACTTGCGCACGGCGACTCAAGGTCCATGCGATAACCGGGACCGAATGAATTGCACCGGCCTCCCCACAAGGCTCCAGAAGAATTAAATGATCCTGAGGGAAGTAATCTCGACGATCGGGCACAATGCTTTCCAAATAGTTGACGTTAACAAATCCAAATCATAACATGTAGGTTGCCGGAATCAATCTCCGAGCGTACTGCACGTGGATGTGATTAATGGTTTCCAACAGCCAGTCGACCGACCACGAGGAGTTCCATATATCCGAATAAATCGACGTTAGTGCCTTTTCCAATCAAATTCCACACCAGATTCACCCAAAGGACACTAACTTTTCTTGTAAGTCCCAATAAATCCGATAAATCGAACGGCACAAATATCACCTCAGCGGATATCAAAAATGGCCAAATCAAGACGGGACGAAACAGAACGGTCTTCCTCGATGCCAATCGTACACTCTCTGTTTTCGGAAAAACATTGTTCCGACTAACTGACCGTGCGACAAAAAAAACAACCAAACCACGCGTTTCACGAATAACACCTGAATCGCATCTTAAATATATCGATAAATCGATCGTTTGGAGAAAAGTAAGTCGAATATAAAGTTAATGATAATCAAATATGCAACAATAATTAATAAAGGAAAACTAGAAATTAAAGTGTGAAAGCCCCAATCAATATCTTCCATCCTTTTAGAGCACGTTTAATGAATTAAATGGCGCGCCAAACACGTACGCATTTCGGTGTTAAAGTCCACCGTAAATTTTACATTGAGCGGCCAGTGGCGGATCAAAGCACGGGCGGAAAATTTACAGGGGTAAGGACTACGACAACAAAAGTACAACAAAAATTAACCGTAACCAAACGTTTAGTTTCCAATTAAACCAACAAAATACCTTTTTCAAAATCTGACCGTAACAACATCCCCCTTCCGACAAAAGAATTTTTCCTCAAATTCTTATGTCTTCTTCGGGCGGGTGTGACTTGAGGTCTTTTACGTGCCAAATTCCTTAACCTTTCTTTGATATCTCTATATAGTTTACCAAAGGCCTGATTTCGAATGTCCAGTCGGTTATCATCGCGATCAATTTCGATGTCTTCCTGGCTTGCAGGTTTAAAAGCGTTCTGATTTCCAGTCAGGGGCATTTGTCTTCCAAAGTTCGCGAAGTAAGGCGAAGTTCCCAGAACTTCATGTTTTGAAGATCTAACGGCACATGCGATTTTGTGTAACATCGAGTCCCAGATCCTATGATTATCTTCCACATAGGACGACAGCATAGTTTTCAAAACGCGGTTCACCCTCTCAGTAGGGTTAGCTTGGGGATGGTAATTAGCCGTATATCTTATCTTTACCTCATAATTCTGCATCAGTTTCCTAAATTCCCTGCTTCTGAATTGCACACCATTATCGACAATGATGGAAGCGGGAACTCCAAATAACAAGAATACGTCATTTTCTAAATGCTTTATCGTTGTAGTCGCATTTGCCGTTCTCATGGGGAAAAACAACGGGAACTTCGAAAAATAGTCGGTCACCACCAACACGTAGCTATGACCATGTAAAGATCTTGGTAATGGGCCCACAATATCGGCCGAAATCAACTCCCAAGGCCTTGACACGTATGGTCTTCCGGACATAAATCCAGCCGGAGCCTTCTGCAAAGGTTTGTGGCGTTGGCATATCTGACACTTACTCACGTAGCGAGTGACATCGTTGCGCATTTTCGGCCAGTAATAACGAGACGCTAAACGATTGAACGTCTTATAAATTCCTAAGTGACCTGAAGTAGGACGGTCGTGTGCGTCGGCTATGTATGTACGGACATCAGGTTTGGGGATAACTTTCTTCCACGCATCAATCGGGGGATCCTCAAGGTCAGGATACTTACAGTTTGTATGTTTGTTTAGAATATCTTCGTTCACACGCCACGTCGGATATCTTTTGGGTGAGGACATCACCTTCCGCAATTGTTTAATGTACCAATCATCAGGATGTATGGTAGGTAATTTATCCACAATACTCGGAACAGGGGTAAGACTATCTATTTCCGGTACGCTTCTAGATAAACAGTCAGGCACGAGGTGTTCTTTGCCCTTTCGGTGTAAAATCGTAAAGTCATGTTGCTGAAGTGCAACAGCCCATCGCGCTAGTCTCCCTCGGGGATCTTTCAAATTTGAAAGCCATATCAACGAATGGTGGTCAGTTATTACTGTAAAAGGGATCCCTTCGATGTAAGGGCGGAGCGTTTCAATGGCCCATATGACACTTAAACATTCCCGTTCAGTGACAGTGAAATTTTTCTCCAGTCGAGTGAGCGAGCGACTAAGGTAGGCAATGACTCGTTCTCCCTCGGGGGAAGGTTGCGATAGGACGGCTCCCAGACCGAATCCTGAAGCGTCACACTGTATCACGAAGGGAAGATCATAGTTCGGACAGTTCAAAACGGGTGCTTTTACCAGGGCTTCTTTAAGCAAATAAAAGGAAGTCTCACATTCTTCAGTCCAGAGGAAAGTTGTCCTTTTCGAAGTAACCGAGTTATCGGAGCGATTAAGGTCGAATGGTTTGGTACAAATCTACGGTACCAACTAGTCATCCCTATGAAGCGGCGGACTTCCTTAACCGTTTTAGGGCGAGGTATCGACAATATGGCTTCTACTTTCCCTTTATCGGTGTGTAAACCGTTATGATCCACTACATATCCTAGGAAGGCGAGTTCTGGTTTACAAAATAAGCATTTTTCTCGGCCAACAGTTAGTCCGGCCTCTTTCAGCCTTCTAAATACTTCCCGAAGGATAGTCAAATGGTGATCAAAATCCTGAGGGACTATCACTATGTCGTCAATGTACACGAACACGAAAGGTTCTAAATCCGAGGAAATGACTTGATATATGAGTCTCTGCCAGGTGGCTGGAGAATTACTTAATCCAAAAGGCAGACGGCGAAATTGGAACAATCCACGGTTTGGAACCGTGAACGCAGTATATTTCTTCGAGTCCTCAGCAATAGGGATCTGCCAAAAGGCCGATTTAATATCCAGTGTCGATAAGTATCGCGCGTCTCTAAGTTTGTCAAGGATGGACGTAATCCGCGGTAAAGGGTAAGCATCCTTTTCGGACACAGCATTCAACTTGCGATAGTCCACACAGAAGCGATACGACTTATCTTGTTTTGGCACCAAAATAATGGGGGAAGCCCACGAACTGTTACTAGGTTCGATTATTTTGTTCTTCAACATTTCGTTTAACTCAGCGTCAATGAATCGCTGGACTACAGGAGATACCGGGTAGTATCTTTGTTTAATTGGAGGGGAGTTCGTCACAATACGGTGTTCTACGAGATGCGTACAACCAATTCCAGAGCTCATGTCTGCAAATATTTCCTCTTGAAATTGTAACAGTATTTGGTCTTGGTGGTCTGAGAGATGTGTCAACCTATTTCTAGGGGTCTGTATTTGTTCCACTATATCCGCAGCAAAGCTCCACTTATTATTTCTGAGATCAGGGATAATACCAGCACGGCGCCAAAAATCTTGCCCCAAAATTAACAAATGAGGTAAGTCGGGGACAACTAGTATATCGATGATGACAATTTTATCTTCCACAAAAATCGGGGTGGCAATAGTACCAAGAACAGAGCACTTTACCCCGTTGGCAACTTTACAAAAGGGAATCTTGGGCGGAGTTATTTGGAAGTGCATGAACTTCAACTTTTCGTAACCTAAGTTTCCTAGTATCGTACGCGAAGCGCCACTATCCAATAGGCCTAACAATTTTATGCCCAGTACCTGAACTTCTAGGTACGGTCTCTCGTCTCCCTTGGCACTGGCCAATATATAATCGAGGACAAGTTGGTATTTAAAATCAGGGGTCGAATTTTCTAGGGTGGCGGGAAGCATATGACGACCTTTCAATGTTTCCCTGGAGCGTTTCCCGACGACGGATTACAATGGGGACACGTTCGAGTCGTACAATCGGGCCTCTGACAACTGAAGCATCGTTGACGTCGAGGTTTATTACAATTACGGGCCAAGTGCCCTACAGTGTTACAATTATAGCATCGAAAGGGTGTTTTAATAACGATTGGTTCGACATAAGTCGACGATGAACAAGAAGGCTCGGTCATGACATACGCCAGATCAGGCTCTAACAATCGAGTCGTTTTCTTAGAAGGTGGGGGATGAAATGTTTCGACAGCCAATTTCCTTGCCTCTAAACGTCGGCCTAATTCGGATAATTGATCTAGAGACGTGACCGAAGTGAGAGCTAATTGTGATTGATAAAAAGGGGCTATATTATTAAGAATGACCTTCAGGCGGGTTGCCGGCGGTACCGAAGTGGATAATCGTCCAAAGAGGTTATCCATGACCGCAAGATACAGTCCTATAGATTCGTTAGGTCCCTGAGTCCTAGCGCGTATTTCCGCGTACAGCCTATCATCATAATCAGGAGGTTGAAATTGTTGTTTCAAAAGTACAACCAAGGAGGTCCAATCGTGAGCTTTCTTTCTAGCCGAAAGATACCAAGTATAGGCAGGTCCTTGGAATAAATCGATACCCGAATTATACAGATCGAGTTCGGAGACGTTTCGAGCAATTCGCAATTCACGTACTCGTTCTAAGAAACTACTTAATGACATGCCATTAGGGTCACCGGTGAATTTAAGATTCCACTGAGAAACCGGCACAGACTTACGATTTCTCACTGCAGTCGAAGGTGGTAGAAGGTTGGCGGAATCATCCTCGGAAGAGGGGGAAATGAGAGATTCCGAGTCGGAGGCTTCATCCAAATTTACGGCTTGGATACCCAAAGACAAGTTAAGTTCAGCCTTCTTATAAGTTTTCACCTTTTTATCTATGTCTGACGTTAAGTTTAAGATCTCTACCATAAGAGTGGATTTTGCCGATCGCTCCTCATCCTTGGTAGGTTTACTTCGATTAATACGCCCAAGAGCGAAAGAAGTTTTTGTCCTAAGTTTAGCAAGTCTCATTGGATCGTTACCGTCAAAAGCTTCCAGCACTTGTCTAATGTCACCGATAGTTTCCTGCAGAGCGGCAACATCATCTTTGAAAGAAAAAGGGTAACTCGGGTAATCAACGGGATTGCCTTCTCGTTCCAACTTTAGGAGTGTATTAAGGGCTTTTCTCATAGGATGCACCGTGGTCAAACTCGTCACCCCACGTATCGCCAGTTCATATTGAAGCTCACTAGCGTTAAGCCGATAAATGTCATAGCGAGGAGACGACATTTCCAGAATGGTAATAAAAACTCAAGAAATTCACAAAAGAAAATTCGTTTTCTAAAAAGAAGAAGGGCAAAAAAAAGAAAAACAAAAAAAACGCTTCACTACACCTTGCACAACAACGACCAATCTACTTAAATATCGACTACGGAAGTCAGCAAAATCCCAAAGAAAAATTCAAAAAAAGGAGAAAAACAAATATGACATTTCCCTAATCAGGTTTCCACAGAAATAGTTCCGGGCCAAATAAAAACAAATTCGCGCAGGAATTCCTCCAAGAAAGCGAAGAAAAGAGGGAAATAAAAAAAATAATGATTAACCTTTTTGGATGCCACCGTTTTTTTCATCCTAAAATAGTGCCAAAAACAAAACCAAAAAAGTATATAAGGAAAAAAATGCACTGGTCAAAAAGGAAAATTGTCAATGGCCAAAAAGGAAAAAAAAGAAATATGGTCCAAAAATATATATGGCCTAAAAAAATATATCGGGCCCCAAAAAAAAATATATTGCGCCCCCAAAAAAAATATCGAGCCCCAAAAAAAATATATGGCCCCACGTTGGGCGCCAGAAATTATGCGACGCTGTTTTCCGGGTGCGTTGCGACCTGTGCACCGTCTCCGTCTTTCGGGAGACAGATGGGAGTGATCGCGACGCTTATATCGTTTAGGGGTGCGGGGGAATTATTCTCGTTGTTTCGACTGCTTATAGAGAACAGCGCGACCAAGCTAGCTAGTGGGAGGATGTCGCAGGTTCAATAGTTCAAAAAAAAAAGTCCGGGCGCCACTGGCTTTAGATAGTTGCACGACAAGCCAGAGTCGGGACTGATGGTCTGTCCACCGAAACAACTAAGAAGGACGTTTAAAACAAACACAAAAAAAAGTATATTATCTAACAGTGGCTTGACCGAAAGTATAACGGATACAATTGACATCCAAATGAGAGGGCGAACTAAAAAAAAAAAGAAAACCACCGTAAAGTAAAATCGTATATTGGAGTTGGCTTAATTTCCCTTTATAATACAACAAAACTGAAATACAATAAGCACAATCGAAACGGGTATGTCGCCCGTCGAATCGGCGACTCTCTCAACTATATAACGTGCGTCGGGTGGTCCGTACTTATATAACTTACAGCAAAAGAAAAAAAAAATGAAAATGAAAAGGGCTCCCCAGCGCGGTGACGGGGAACTGATAAAGCGATGCCGGGTAAGTTATATTACACGTCCACATAAATGGGTTAGTAAAAGATTAGTTCTTACTATATTAATATTCGAATATGCAATGTGACTCAATGATTTTCTTTTCTTGATCTTATATAATACTTGGTACAATAACAAGTTTAATTTATAGCACACCTTAAAATTATTACGTTGGTACAAGAAATGTTCGGCATCTTGCAAATTTCAGCCGACTCGAATATCCGTTTGGGTTGTTAATAAAAAAAGAATAAAACAAGATTACAGACCTCCATTATACTTCGCGGGTAAATAGTTGGGGACCAAGCTTCTAGAAGTTCCTATCCGAACTTGCGCACGGCGACTCAAGGTCCATGCGATAACCGGGACCGAATGAATTGCACCGGCCTCCCCACAAGGCTCCAGAAGAATTAAATGATCCTGAGGGAAGTAATCTCGACGATCGGGCACAATGCTTTCCAAATAGTTGACGTTAACAAATCCAAATCATAACATGTAGGTTGCCGGAATCAATCTCCGAGCGTACTGCACGTGGATGTGATTAATGGTTTCCAACAGCCAGTCGACCGACCACGAGGAGTTCCATATATCCGAATAAATCGATGTTAGTGCCTTTTCCAATCAAATTCCACACCAGATTCACCCAAAGGACACTAACTTTTCTTGTAAGTCCCAATAAATCCGATAAATCGAACGGCACAAATATCACCTCAGCGGATATCAAAAATGGCCAAATCAAGACGGGACGAAACAGAACGGTCTTCCTCGATGCCAATCGTACACTCTCTGTTTTCGGAAAAACATTGTTCCGACTAACTGACCGTGCGACAAAAAAAACAACCAAACCACGCGTTTCACGAATAACACCTGAATCGCATCTTAAATATATCGATAAATCGATCGTTTGGAGAAAAGTAAGTCGAATATAAAGTTAATGATAATCAAATATGCAACAATAATTAATAAAGGAAAACTAGAAATTAAAGTGTGAAAGCCCCAATCAATATCTTCCATCCTTTTAGAGCACGTTTAATGAATTAAATGGCGCGCCAAACACGTACGCATTTCGGTGTTAAAGTCCACCGTAAATTTTACATTGAGCGGCCAATGGCGGATCAAAGCACGGGCGGAAAATTTACAGGGGTAAGGACTACGACAACAAAAGTACAACAAAAATTAACCGTAACCAAACGTTTAGTTTCCAATTAAACCAACAAAATACCTTTTTCAAAATCTGACCGTAACAACCTTTAACAACGACAGTGAGATATCTAGGGGTCACACTTGATACAAGGACGACGTTTGGTGCACATATACAACACGCGAACAGAATGGGACACGCTGCAATGAGATCGGTGTACGCACTGGTCTCAAAAAGCAGCAAACTTACGACGGACAACAAACTATTACTCTACAAGGCAATCATAAGACCGACGATGACGTACGCGTCGCCTGTGTGGTGCGGAGCTTCGGCAACGAATCTCCGTAGACTGCAAGTGGCGCAGAACAAGTGTCTCAGGTTCGCCCTGGGCACCGACCGATAGGCACGTATACGTGACCTACACACAAACGCGGACATGCCGCTACTAACGACTTACATAAAAGAGATGGCGGAACGCTTTTACAGGCGGACCGCCACTCATGACAACAGACTCATACGTGACATAACTGAACAAAGACATGTCGAAGGACAGAGACACACACATAAATTACCATACGAAACGCTGGACATATACTACGAGGACAGAGCGGACTAACATAACATATCATAACACAACATAATATAACATAACATAACATGACAAACCTACGAACCAAAAACAGGACGTACGGGGTGGGTTTTTGAGAGTTTCCCGCCGACAACACGAAACAAACGTAATGGACGAACGGGCAACGGAACCCCGACAATCGTCGAGGGAGGCACCGTTTTGTTTTTAAATGTTAGTGTCAATTTTAGATCCGCCTAATTAGCGTACGCGTAGGAGTAGGTGTTTTAAATATGTGTTGTATATATATATATATATATATATATATATATATATGTTGATACGTAGATTCTCGCGGGTAAAATCTGTTCTGCTTTTTTCTCGGGTAATGAGCCGCGTTGTAGAATTATCGCTGTAAGGGTTGTTCCGACGTTTCGGCAATGTCACAATTGCCATCTTCAGGTTGGTCTTCTCGGTCTAAGCGATCTAGAAGAACTGACGTTAGAAGTTACTGCTCCGTCTTTATATGCTGTGGTTTCGTTCCGGGTCGATGTGCATGCTTGGTTTCTACTCTGGCTTCGGGTCAGTGAGCCGTGTCGTTCTTGTAGCTCAGTGGGTGGTGATATTTTCTTTTTGTCTGTCACGGACTTGTTATTTGTCCGGCTAGCAAGTGCTGGTCTCCATGTTCTTGGAAGTCTTTGAGCATCATCCCGTTTGTTCATATTTTGTGGCTGCTTTTCTATTTCAATAGCTTCCCGTATTATCCGTGTCGAGAAGTGTGGTATGTTAGCTATGGTTTTCGTGTTCTCAAAATCTATGTTGTGCCCCGTGTCTAATATGTGCTTCACTAGAGATGATGATGTATCCTTTTGTTTCACTGCTCTTATGTGTTCTTTCTTTCGGATATCAATTCTTCTGTTAGACTGCCCAATGTACTTGCTGTCACAGTCTTTGCATGGAATTTCATACACACCTTGTTCCTCTAAGGGAATTTTACTTTTCGGATTCCTCAATAGCGCTTCTATCTTCAGGTGTGGTTTAAATACCGTGTCGATATTTTCCTTGCGCAAGATTCGACTAATTTTGTCCGTAGTTCCCTTGACATACGGCAAGAAAGCTGTTGCTATAGGCTTCCTGTCTGCATCTTCAGTTTTTTTCCGTCTTGGTTTAGTTGCTCTTTGTATTTCTCGTTTGGTGTAGCCATTTGCTTCTAATGCCTGGTGTATATTCTTCATTTCTTCGGCCTTGTTGGTGTCGTCTGCAATCCTTTCCGATCTTGTAATGAGCGTCTTTATCACCGAGTGGAGTTGTCCTGGATGGTGGTGTGATTCGGCGTTGAGATATCGGTTGGTGTGGGTCTTCTTTCGGTACACAGTATGGCTCAGGCGATGGTCTTCTGTCTTCGTAAGTAGGACGTCTAGGAACGGCAGCTGATTGTATTCCTCCACTTCCATTGTGAATTTAATTTGGTCGTGTTGTTCATTTAGATGGTTGAGGAAAGTAGCTAGTTCTGTTCTTCCGTGTGACCATATTACGAAAGTATCGTCAGCATATCTTAGCCATAGATCAGGTTTGAGTTTCGCAGTGTGCAATGCTGTGGTTTCCAGGTGATCCATGAATAAATTTGCAATTACTGGTGACAGCGGTGATCCCATTGGTGCTCCTTCCATCTGTTTGTACCGTTGGTCTTCGTACATGAAATAAGTATTCTTCAAACAGTGTTCTGCTAAATCCATTATATGTTTAGCTGGTTTGTGCTTCTGTTTGATTATCTCTATGGCTTCTTTGACCGGTATTTGAGTAAAGAGTGACACGACGTCAAAACTAACTAACAGTTGGTCTGGCCGTACTACCTGGTTCTTCAACAGTTCAATCAAATGATCTGCATTTTTTACGTATGATTTTGATTGTTCAGCGTACGGTTGGAGTTGTTTTGCAAGATATCTTGCTAGTGGTTGAGTTGGTGATCCTCTGGAACTCACAATTGGCCGTAATGGTACATCCTGCTTGTGGATTTTGGGTAGTCCGTATAGTTTCGGGCATCTTGATGCTTTTTCTCTTGGTATAAGTAGCTTCTTCGTCTCGGGGTCGATTGGTGATGCTGCAATTTTGTCCTTGGTGGTCTTCTCTAAATATGTTGTAGGATCTGTTGGTGTCGGTTTATATGCAGGATCTTCTAATATTGTCTTCATTTTCTTCTTGTATTCGTCGGTATTCATGACGACCGTGGCGTTGCCTTTGTCAGCCCGAAGAATGATGATGTCTTTGTTTCCTCGTAGACTTTTTAAGGCAAGATATTCCTCTCTTGTGATGTTTCTTTTTGGAGGTGTGCTGTACCGTAGGACTCGTGATACCTCTTGACGAATTATCTCAGCTGTGTCCTTGCTCAGTTTTTATGAGGCTGCTTCCACATTGCTAATAATCTCTTCCACCGGAATCTGATGTGGCGCTACCGCAAAATTGAAACCTTTGGCTAAAATGTTCGTGGAAACTTCATCCAGACGGAGATCCGAGAGGTTGTACACCACTTTCGTTTTCACAGTAATGTTTTCACGAATATTCACTATTGGTTTCTGGTCTTCTTTTAATTTGTCGAATTTATTCTTGTTTTTCTGTTGATAGACGATATTCGGTTTCTGCACGAAATTCTGCCAAGTTGTCGATTTTCAGTATCTACGTATCAACGTATCAACATCATAAATCTCTACGGGGAGGAGATTTTTCACCAATCGAGGACGTTCGAGAAGTTACGAACAAAGAAGGAACGATCATTGTGCAACTTATCATTTCTAAAAAGATGTCGAGATGGAAATATTATTCCTAAGTGCATGGCACTCTCACACCAGAGCAAGACACCGACTACGACGAGGATTTTACGAAGAGCCAGTTCGGCATTAGTGCGAGAAGCAATACATAGAACAAGACACCAACTGGATGACATCAGCACAAATTTACTCAAGTTACGCTTGAACCTCAGCAACACCATCCATCCTTTCCTGTGGCTGAAAATCGACAACTTGGCAGAATTTCGTGCAGAAACCGAATATCGTCTATCAACAGAAAAACACAAGAATAAATTCGACAAATTAAAAGAAGACCAGAAACCAATAGTGAATATTCGTGAAAACATTACTGTGAAAACGAAAGTGGTGTACAACCTCTCGGATCTCCGTCTGGATGAAGTTTCCACGAACATTTTAGCCAAAGGTTTCAATTTTGCGGTAGCGCCACATCAGATTCCGGTGGAAGAGATTATTAGCAATGTGGAAGCAGCCTCACAAAAACTGAGCAAGGACACAGCTGAGATAATTCGTCAAGAGGTATCACGAGTCCTACGGTACAGCACACCTCCAAAAAGAAACATCACAAGAGAGAAATATCTTGCCTTAAAAAGTCTACGAGGAAACAAAGACATCATCATTCTTCGGGCTGACAAAGGCAACGCCACGGTCGTCATGAATACCGACGAATACAAGAAGAAAATGAAGACAATATTAGAAGATCCTGCATATAAACCGACACCAACAGATCCTACAACATATTTAGAGAAGACCACCAAGGACAAAATTGCAGCATCACCAATCGACCCAGAGACGAAGAAGCTACTTATACCAAGAGAAAACGCATCAAGATGCCCGAAACTATACGGACTACCCAAAATCCACAAGCAGGATGTACCATTACGGCCAATTGTGAGTTCCAGAGGATCACCAACTCAACCACTAGCAAGATATCTTGCAAAACAACTCCAACCGTACGCTGAACAATCAAAATCATACGTAAAAAATGCAGATCATTTGATTGAACTGTTGAAGAACCAGGTAGTACGGCCAGACCAACTGTTAGTTAGTTTTGACGTCGTGTCACTCTTTACTCAAATACCGGTCAAAGAAGCCATAGAGATAATCAAACAGAAGCACAAACCAGCTAAACATATAATGGATTTAGCAGAACACTGTTTGAAGAATACTTATTTCATGTACGAAGACCAACGGTACAAACAGATGGAAGGAGCACCAATGGGATCACCGCTGTCACCAGTAATTGCAAATTTATTCATGGATCACCTGGAAACCACAGCATTGCACACTGCGAAACTCAAACCTGATCTATGGCTAAGATATGTTGACGATACTTTCGTAATATGGTCACACGGAAGAACAGAACTAGCTACTTTCCTCAACCATCTAAATGAACAACACGACCAAATTAAATTCACAATGGAAGTGGAGGAATACAATCAGCTGCCGTTCCTAGACGTCCTACTTACGAAGACAGAAGACCATCGCCTGAGCCATACTGTGTACCGAAAGAAGACCCACACCAACCGATATCTCAACGCCGAATCACACCACCATCCAGGACAACTCCACTCGGTGATAAAGACGCTCATTACAAGATCGGAAAGGATTGCAGACGACACCAACAAGGCCGAAGAAATGAAGAATATACACCAGGCATTAGAAGCAAATGGCTACACCAAACGAGAAATACAAAGAGCAACTAAACCAAGACGGAAAAAAACTGAAGATGCAGACAGGAAGCCTATAGCAACAGCTTTCTTGCCGTATGTCAAGGGAACTACGGCCAAAATTAGTCGAATCTTGCGCAAGGAAAATATCGACACGGTATTTAAACCACACCTGAAGATAGAAGCGCTATTGAGGAATCCGAAAAGTAAAATTCCCTTAGAGGAACAAGGTGTGTATGAAATTCCATGCAAAGACTGTGACAGCAAGTACATTGGGCAGTCTAACAGAAGAATTGATATCCGAAAGAAAGAACACATAAGAGCAGTGAAACAAAAGGATACATCATCATCTCTAGTGAAGCACATATTAGACACGGGGCACAACATAGATTTTGAGAACACGAAAACCATAGCTAACATACCACACTTCTCGACACGGATAATACGGGAAGCTATTGAAATAGAAAAGCAGCCACAAAATATGAACAAACGGGATGATGCTCAAAGACTTCCAAGAACATGGAGACCAGCACTTGCTGGCCGGACAAATAACAAGTCCGTGACAGACAAAAAGAAAATATCACCACCCACTGAGCTACAAGAACGACACGGCCCACTGACCCGAAGCCAGAGTAGAAACCAAGCATGCACATCGACCCGGAACGAAACCACAGCATATAAAGACGGAGCAGTAACTTCTAACGTCAGTTCTTCTAGATCGCTTAGACCGAGAAGACCAACCTGAAGATGGCAATTGTGACATTGTCGGAACAACCCTTACAGGGATAATTCTACAACGCGGCTCATTACCCGAGAAAAAAGCAGAACATATATATATATATATATATATATATATATATATATATATATATATATAATGTCTTTGTAAATATTGTGTATATATTGATTTTAAATAAAAAAACTTTGAATTTGAATTTGGACTCAAGGTTTGAATGAACGTGTATCTATCTTTATTGCTGTTATGGTAGACTGAATGAATCACCACCAAATCAATTGAAGCTTGATACTATTAAGAAAAATTTACTTCCAGTTTATCAATTCCATTTGGCTCTGATCGATGTGACTGATGTTAAACATTTAGCTGATTTATGTCGTAAATTAGAAAACGTTCATCTGATTGAAAAACAATTTCACCCACCACCTAAGAAAGAAGCAAGTACGTCAGGTCATGTATCGGAATTAGTTTGTTGGAATTGTAAGGAATCAGGGCATGTTCAACGGGATTGCGCCAAACCTCTCAATAGGCGTTACTATTTTGGTTGTGGAAGACCAAATTATATTCTTACGAACTGCCCTAGCTGTTCGTCAAAAAACTAGATAAGAGAAAACAAAGACCTACACTCCAACGTTGCAAGAATCAAGTCGTTCTTGAGAAAACCTCCGGTTCCTCCAAAAAATAACATAAGTCCATTGTGTGTCGAACAGAAATTTGATAACCGGCCATATATAAATATATAAAAATGTTTTCGGTAAAACCGTTAGTGCTTTGCTTGATTCCGGGGCTAGTCATTTCCTTTTGGGCGACAAAGGTATAAAATTGCTTAAATTATTTAACATAGATATAGAGAGTTGTAACCAAGACAAGATTTCTACCGCGGATGGTAAATCGCAATTCGTGTTGGGCATGGTTAATTTACCAATTACCATTGAGTGTGAATTTAGATTGGTAAAGGTGTTGGTGGTTCCGTCAGTGTGCCAGTCTCTGATTTTGGGACGTGACTTTTGCCGAGCTTTCGACCTGAAGTTAGATTTCAGTTCTAATTTATTTTATGTTGGCCAAAAGTCTTCAATTGGTGACTCGTTTGGGGATTCGTTAGACTTATCGATTAGTTCGATAAATTTAATTCGTAGCTATTCAGATCTAGAATCAGATCAAATTACTGAGTTAGATTTGGTTGTCGCACAATATCAAACATTATCCTGGTGTTTGGGAACCAAATTGGGTCTAACTGACAAGATTCGTCATATAATAGATACCGGCCAGACACTTCCCATTAAACAACGTCATTATAATATGTTGCCGTATATGCTGCAGCATCTTAACAAGGAACTAGACGATATGTTGTTACTGGGAGTTGTGCGACCTTCGTGTAGTCCTTGGTCTTCACCTGTGTTATTGGTTAAAAAGTCTAATGGGCAGTTCAGATTATGTTTCGATGGCCGCAAATGGAATGGAGTGACCAAGCGAAATGCGTATCCCCTCCCACTTGTGGATCACATACTGCATAAATTGTCAGGTGCCCAATATCTTTCCAGCATCGATTTGAAGTCTGCATTCTGGCAAATACCTTTAGAAAACTCGTCATGTGAGAAAACGGCGTTTGTTGTGCCTGGTAGAGGATTGTTTGAATTTGTTGTTATGCCGTTTGGTTTGAGTAACGCGCCCCAGACACAGCAACGCCTAATGGATAGCGTATTGGGCCCAGAGCTGGAACCTTATGCATTTGTGTACTTGGATGATGTTATTATAGCCACACCAACATTTGAGAAACACATCGAAGTTCTAACACAAATTTTACGCCGGTTAAGATCTGCAAATCTTACCATAAATTTTGACAAGTGTTAATTTTGTCTACCGAGTTTAAAATATTTGGGATTCGTGGTGGACAAGAGTGGGTTACGTACTGATCCAGAAAAGGACTAATAAACTAGTATGGAGCGAAGAAGCGGGGAGTTCATTTGAAAAAATCAAGCAATCTTTGATCAGTGCGCTCATTCTGGCCAGCCCAGATTTTAGTAAAATATTTGAGATACAATGTGACGCATCCGATGTTGGTCTGGGATGTGTTCTTTCTCAAAAGAACGAACATGGTTTGGAGGTGGTAGTAGCTTTTGCTAGCAGAACTCTTACTCAACCCGAAAGAAAATATACAGTGACAGAAAAAGAATGTTTGGCTGTTTTGTTTGGAGTAGAAAGTTTCGTCCATATCTTGAAGGTATCACCTTTAAAGTGATTACGGACCACCATTCGCTTCTTTGATTGCATAATTTAAAAGATCCTGCTGGTCAACTAGCCAGATGGGCAGTAAAATTGCAGCGATAATTTTTGAACACCGGAAGGGAACCCTTAATGTTGTGCCGGATGCTCTTTCACGATCTCCCCAGGTGTGCGTTTTAAATATAAGTAAGGATGATTGTAATTCCGATTCATGGTATAGGAGACTATAATAACGTTCAGAAAAATCTTCCTCAGTTCTCGGATTGGAGTATCAATGAAGGAAAGTTATACAAACATGTACCTTTAGCACACGAAGTGGAAACGAATACTCCTCAATGGAAATTGGTGGTGCCAAAGAATCTGCGGAAAGATGTACTTAGAGATCATCATGATTCTCCAAATGCGGCTCATTTGGGTGTTTTGAAGACGTTATGTCGCGTTAAGGAATTATATTATTGGCCTAGCATGCGCAAAGATATTAAGCACTATATTCGATCTTGTGATGTTTGTTCTGCGCAAAAAGTGCTGAATACTTCAAGACCCGGTTTTATGGGAACACCGAAGCGAGTATCCTTTCCATTCCAGACAATATCTTGCGATATACAGGGCCCTTTCCTCGCTCAACTAAGGGATTTTAGTATTTACTAGTTGTATCGGATTGGTTTTCAAAATTTGTTTTACTGCATCCAATGCGCCAAGCCCTGGCTGGTACTATAACAAAATATTTGGAAAATGACGTGTTCCTTATGTTTGGTGCTCCACAGATACTCATATGTGATAATGGTACTCAATTTACTGGGACACTTTTTAAGGATTTAGCGCGTAAATATTCCGTTAAAATTTGGTATAATGCTCGTTATCATGCTCAAGCGAATCCTGTGGAACGAGTTAATAGAGTTTTGGGTGCAGCTATTAGATCATTTATTAAGGATAATAATCATCGCAATTGGGATGCCCAAATTCCTCAAATTGGTTATGCTTTAAGAACGGCAGTACATGAGTCTAATGGATGTAGTCCAGCATTTTTAAACTTCGGGCGATATGTTCCAATACGGGGGGATTTTTATGGAACGATTGCGGACATGCGGGAGTACGCAATGGTAGCAACCAATAGAGAAAGATATGCAGAAGAACTCAATAAATTACCGCAATTAACCCGCGATGTGAAAACCCGATTAGACCAAGCTTATCGTCGAAATACCCACAGCTATAATTTGCGAAAAAGATCTGGGGAAACATTTAAGGTAGGAGATCGAGTTTGGAAGAGGAATTACGTTGTATCTAGTGCGCCCAACAATTTTACAGCCAAACTAGCTCCGAAGTATATACAGTGTGAGGATGTTGTTTCACCCCTAGTGTATAGATTAGTGAATTCAAATGGTGTCGACGTTGGGCGATGGCATGTAAAGGACTCATGTCATGAGTTCTTGAAATGTTATTAAATGTAACTCCCTGTGTTTTATCCTTTGTGGAAAACCTGTCTTCCGTGACTTGTTTCGTTGTCTTGTAAAGTCGCCTTGATGAGCCCCTAGGCGTGAAGCGTGTATCCCTGTATGTCCTTAATGTGTTGTATAAAAATTGAGGTCACAATTTTCAGAGGAAAGGGGGGAGTGTAACGAGCATTTCCCGGGACAGCTGTGTGTGGGCATTTACTGACAGCCATCCGAGGGCGGGGGAGGTCAGTCAAGTGAGTGACACCGACGGCAGGTAACGTGCAATTAAATTCTGTTAAATCTTTGTATTGCCAATAAGCGTGAATCGTTCATATATTCATAACTATTATTATTTTAATTAATTTTTGGTACAGATTATCGCCTGCGCGTTGGGGTCATAAACTTGATCATTTGATTGTACTATAAGTTGTAGTATTAGTTTCATTGTTATTTATATATATAAAGTTGGGATCCCTAATTTTGAATTGTAGTTGTGATTTGTCGGAAATCAATTCGTATGTATATATATATTGTAGTGATATTTATAGCATTAACAATAATAAAATAGTAAATAAACCATCATCGGATAAAAATTATAAATTAGGTTAAAATTACCTCGGTAACGAACTAAATTACAATGTATGTTTGAGGAACTTTCAAAAACGGCGCCACTGTGCATGACAACAAGTGTTTTGCATACGCACCAATTAAAATTAATATCTAATGGTAACCGAAACAAAAGTAGAAATCAACAAGGAGATAAATTTTTCACTTAGTAGCGTACACATAGCGTCGTGACGATTTTCGTAAATTGTGTCCAGATAAGTCCAGTTTTCGCGATGAAGTACCTAAGAAAATAAATTAAAAATTAGTGAAAGAGTGTAAAAAGTAAATAAACTTACCATAATACCCAGAAGAAGTACATGTTGCGTAAAAATTAAGTCCCAACAAAATTGTCTAATTGAAGAAGCCAATGCCCTAATCCTGTTCCTGCTCCAATATTAACGATCCTGTTCGAATACTGACGGCTCCCCAGCCCAAAAGGTCCAGAATCCCGTTTTTAAAATCCCGGTTAAACCCACGCCATCGACCGCCATTTTGTAAGCGTCTCCAAGTAGACGATTACAAATAAAGGTTAGATTAGATTATAAGATTGCACACTCATACTTCAAACATATTGAATTGATGATTCTACTTTCGAGGAATTGTTACGAGAAATTCAGAATAGAAATGAGCGCAAACAGAATATTATCATGTACAATCATCCTGAGACGGGTGCGGGTACATTGATTGAGCGTAAAGCCCGCGATGAAGTAGCCGTCAAGTCTATATTGGGCACCTTACCGGTGCAAGTCAACCTCAACGATATTGAAGTTTACCGTCTTGGCCGTTTTGATGGTAATAGTAATCGGATACGACCCCTCAGGGTAAAGTTTAGCAATGTGAAGGATTTGCATACTATTATTAAACACGCTAAACATATTCGCAACTCTGGACAATTCAATAATATATCGATTTCACTGGATCGCACTGTTCGTCAAGTGAACTATTACAAGAAATTAAAGGCTGACATGAATGATCGTATAACGAATGGTGAAGGAAATCTCGTAATTAAATATAAGCGCGGAATTCCTTCCATCCAATCTTTAAACTGAATATGCCCAACAGTAATAGTAACATTAAGATCTATTATCAGAATGTGCGCGGATTACGGACTAAAACTAATACATTTTATGCGGGTGTCTCTGATTGTGAATTTGACATTGTTTGTTTAACGGAATCGTGGCTCTCCTGTGATGTGCGCGATCATGAACTTTTTCCCTCGAGTTATACCGTTTTCAGACAAGATAGAGACTTTGAAAGTGTTGGACGCTATCGTGGAGGTGGAGTTCTTTTGGCATTCAAATCAAGCATGAATGTTCAGGAATTAGATTTAAAAGAAATTAAAAACTCTGTTCCGCTCATTGATATTGTAGGCTGTAAACTGGATCTCCGTATCTTCAAAATTCATGTATATGTAATTTATATTCCGCCGGATACGCCTATTAGTCAATTCGAATTATTTTTGGATGAATTTGAATTACTAAATCAAGAACATGATAATAAAACAATAATTTTTGGAGACTTTAATGTCCCACATCTGAATAATATTGCCATAAATGATGGCAGACGGCACTTAATTAATAATTTCATGCAATTTTCTGATCTGGTGCAGATTAATCCAGTGCTAAATTCACATGGCCGCCTGCTTGATTTAATTATCACAAATTTGAACGATGTGCAAGTTGCACATGAGGTGTTGCCCCTTATCGCTGAAGATCAACATCATCCAGCTTTAACGTTGGATTATTACCATAGTGGCAAACACTGGTCTAAAGTGCCCAGAAGTTCCGACAGTAGAGTTTACAATTTTAGGAAAGCGGATTATCATGGCTTATATAATGCACTAGCTCATGCAGATTGGTCTTCTTTATATAATTACGCAAACATCAATGATGCATGTGCCGTATTTTACTCGACAATCTATGATTGCATTGATGAATATGTCCCTTTAAAATCCACTCGCCGTTCTCCCTATCCTATTTGGTATACTAAAGAACACATTAATAATATTAAACGCAAGCATAAATTTCGCATGGTTTACAGAAGAACCGGGCGTGACGATGACCTTAATATGTATAGGGGTTTGCGGCGGTTAGTCAAGGCTAACTCTGCTGCTCTATATGGCGATTATTTAACTAATATTCAACTGCAATTAAAAGTAAATCCTAAACAATTTTGGTCATTTGTTTCATCAAAAAATAACTCACCGAGGATTCCGAACACACTCGTTGACAGTGATAGACATATATTGGATTCGACAGTATCTATAATTGACGGTTTCCGGAAATTTTTCCAATCTGTTTATTCTAACTCCATAAATAATCCAGCACCTAACGTTTCTACTGTCATCAACACTCCCGCAATCAATATAATGTCTGTATCTGAGTCAGAAGTTACTCGAAGTTTAAAATGCCTAAAAAATTCTAACACAATGGGTGATGACAACTTACCCAGTTTCCTTGTAAGGGACTGTGCTACTGTTTTTGCTCGTCCACTTACCTTTTTGTTTAATTTAGCCATTCAAACAACTGTTTTTCCCGACTGTTGGAAAATAGCTAGATTGGTGCCAGTACACAAAAAAGGAGATGCCGCTTTAGTTGACAACTATAGACCAATAGCTTTGCTGAGTAATTTTGCTAAGGTGTTTGAGATGTGTTTATATGCTAACATTTTCCCCCAAATCAGAAACACCTTATCTGTCGAACAGCATGGATTTATTAATAAGCGGTCTACGGTTACCAATCTGTCAATATTGACACAATTTATATCAGAATCCTTGGACGTAAATGAGCAGGTTGACGTCCTATACACTGACTTTTCTAAGGCTTTCGACCGTATTGATCATACAATACTGTTAAAGAAGTTTGATGCTTTTGGTTTTTCCCCACGCCTAATGTCTTTATTCAACTCCTATCTAACGAATAGGAAGCAATATGTCAGTTATATGGGTCAAAAATCAAATGAGTTCATCCCAACTTCTGGTGTACCTCAGGGAAGTAATCTAGGGCCTTTGCTTTTTCTCATTTTCATTAATGATGTATGTTCTAACATTGAATGTAATAAACTATTGTTTGCTGATGATATTAAACTTTTTTTTCAAAATTCATAATACCAATGACTGTTTGTTTCTGCAACAGCAGTTGGACGTGCTGGAATCGTGGTGCTCTGTTAATAACTTGCCAATGAATGTCTCCAAATGCAATGTGTTATCGTTCTCCCGTAAACTTAACCCTATTAAATTCAACTACACTATTAATAATACTGCAATCCACCGCTGTAGTGTTTTCAAAGATTTGGGTATCATCTTCGATGAAAAACTAAGTTTTTCTGATCACATCAACTTCATTACCTCATCCGCTTTGAAAACTTTGGGATATTTGATCAGAAATACCCGAACTTTTACATCAATTGATGCCATTTTGCCCATATATTATTCCTTTGTTCGCTCCAGGTTAGAATATGCCTCGGTTATTTGGTCTCCTATTTACAAAGGTCACTCCGTTGCAATTGATAAAATACAAAGAAAGGTTCTGAAATATCTTCACTTCAAGAAAACTGGTCTATACCAGGTGCAGGGTTTGGATGACGTTATACTTCTCAATACTTTTAATATGGAGTCACTACAGTTGCGGAGACATCGGATTGATGTCAAGTTCTTGTACGACTTATTAAACAATAACATTGATGCGCCTCAGCTGTTGGAAAAAATTCATTTCATGGTACCACACCACCCTACTCGGGTTCATCGCATTTTTTACTCTACAACATCTCGTACAAATATTATGCGCCACTCGCCATTATTTAGGATATGTGATTATTTCGAGTTTATATCTGACAATAGTATAGATATTAATTTCACTAGTTTAGGGGTTATATTAAATAGATGTACTACGAACACCTGATATCGTTATGTATTTACTCTGTTTTTTTTTGCTCTTTATTCTATTTTTAGTTAGTATTAAGATTTGATATCAGTGCTTAATTTTTTAATTTTTATTATTAGTTTGTCCTGTAATTAGATGTTTATCTGTTGGGCAATAAAGATATTATTATTATTATTATTATTATTATTATATATAATTACCTGTTATCCGGCACCTACTCCAATACCACAGCATATTCCTCTAGTTTAAATAAATTCTCTAGAGATTACTCACAACCGCCATAGAAGAGTCCGTGAAAATAATAACTACCGAAATCTGACCTTCTATGACGCGTTATACACGTAGTATAAGAAGTTGCCTAACTGTTGCGCACCCAATGTTAAAAATCTTGAATCACTTAGAATCCAATAAATATTGTGTTATCGTTTATAAATAAGTTTTTAACTACACTCTAAAGTACCTCCACCTTTTTACCACCCAAGGTATTCCCTGAGAAAAGAGATCTCGTAAGGTGCTCCCATAAAAAGAACCCACCGGAAAGCAACCAACAATACAAGATTTTCATTTGAATGCAACACAAAAATAAAATAAAAAACGCAACAATACAACAATATATATATATATGTTATGTTGAAGGTTTTCGCGACCGAAATTTGACACTTTGGTTTTCGGGGTGTAGGTTCGCGTTGCTTGTGAGTTCTTCGATGAACTGTTTGTAGCACGAGCTTTCGGCATCCTCACTGTTGCCATAATCATGTGATCTTCGAGTTCGGAACTGAAGTGAGAGATGTTATGTTTCATCCGTATATATGTGTTTTTTGGCCTTCGACCTGGTTGCTGGACCGTTGTAATCGTTCGGGTTGTCTGTAAGGGTGATGGTTTTTTTTTGGTCGTGCGGTTTACCGCTGATCTGTCGGCTAATTACATGTTGCGGGTCCGTTTGTGTTGGTATGCCGCTGTGACTTGTGTTTGTCATTTGGGGTTTTTTCGGATGCTTTGTTAGGATGTTTTTCCAGGTGTTCGGTAATCGGTGGCTGTCGTCTCTTTTATTCATCGTTGTATGTCGTTTTTCTATTTCTACCGCCTGTCTTAGTATTCTTGTATGATAATGGTCGCATTTTGCGATTGTTTTTTATGTTTTCTATGTCAATTTTGTGTCCTGCCGCTATCATGTGTTGATATAGCGATGAATTCATATCCTTGTGTGTCATCATGTTCTTGTGTTCTTCTTTTCTCACGCTAACGCGCCTATTTGTTTGTCCGATGTATGTGTGATCGCATGCTTTGCAGGGTATCTCGTACACTCCTTGGTCCTCTAATGGGATTTTGTCTTTTGGCGTAGGCAGGAGTTGCCCAATTGTTTTTTCCGTTGTGAAAATTGTTCCAATGTTATGTCTGTTTAATACTCTGCTGATCATGTCGGTGGTTCTTTTGATGTAGGGCAACATGACTTTACGTTCGTGGTCCGTTTTGTTTCGTGTACGGTCTTTTTGGTATAGCGTTTTGTTTATTTGCTTTTTCGTGAAACCGTTTTGCAGTAGTGCGTTCTTTACTATATTCATTTCTGTGTGTGTGTGTTCCTGGTCCGCCAGCTTTCGTGATCTGGTTGTAAGCGATTTTATCACTGAGTTAAATTGTGCCGGGTGGTGGTGTGAGTTAGCATTGAGGTATCGATTAGTGTGCGTTTTCTTCCTATGTACTGTGTGTCCCAGGTGCCCATCCTCCTTCCTTGTTACCAAGACATCCAAAAAGGCCAACTGGTTCTCGTCTTCTATCTCCATGGTGAATTTTATTTTGTCATGTTGATTGTTTAGGTGTTCTAAGAACGATTCTAATTCAAGTCTGTTGTGTGGCCAGATTATGAACGATATTTTAGCCACAACTTCGGTTTCTTTGGGGCTGTGCATAGCGCTTTTTCCTCGAAATCTTCCATGAAGATGTTCGCTATTACCGGTGACAAAGGGTTGCCCATGGGTGCTCCTTCCGTTTGCCTGTATCCTTGTCCATCGTACATGAAATATGTGTTGCCCAGGCAATGTGTTATTAAATCGGTGATGTATGTGGGTGGTTTGCACTTCTTTTGTATAATCGCTGTCGCTTCTTTTGTTGGAATTTGCGTGAACAGTGATGTCACGTAGAAGCTTACTAGAGTGTCCGTGGGTTGTAATTCGATGTCCTTGATCATCTCTAGGAAGTGGTCGGCGTTCTTAACGTATGATTTTATGGATTCTGTGTAAGGTTGTAGTTGTCGCGCTAAATGCCTTGATAGGGCTTGCACCGGTGACCCCATCGAGCTCACTAATGGTCGTAGCGGCACATTGTCCTTGTGGATTTTGGGTAACCCGTATAGTTTCGGACATCGGGATGATTTTTCTCGTGGTATGATGCGCATTCCGGCGTGATCGATGATGCCTTGATTTTCGTTTTGGTCGTTTTTTCCAAATATGTTGTAACAGTTCATCGAAGAACTCACAAGCAACGCGAATCTACACCCCGAAAACCAAAGTGTCATATATATATATATATATTGAAAATGTGTCTTGTCAAATATGACAGAAAAATGTAAAATTTACACGAAAGATGGTCTAATCTTACACCTCAATGGTGTAGTGAACATTAATTAAAACAGGTCCATGAAGACTAACTGGTGGATCGCTAGACAATATTGTTTCTGGGTTATTACCCTTCGTCAGTAGCGATTACCAAGAACCTTAGTTGTTGAAATACCTTTACATGTAGTGGCCATCAAAACTTCTTGGCGCGAGCCAATCACTCCTAATGAACCACTGACAACAGAACACTGACAAGACGATACCTTGTCTAACACCTCGCGGCGAGTAAACAAGACGACTGTCAAATGTCCAGTGTCAACATATAAAAGGATTGCTGCAATTAAGTTCAAAAACAATTCAAATTGAAAATGTGTCTTGTCAAATATGACAGAAAAATGTAAAATTTACACGAAAGATGGTCTAATCTTACACCTCAATGGTGTAGTGAACATTAATTAAAACAGGTCCATGAAGACTAACTGGTGGATCGCTAGACAATATTGTTTCTGGGTTATTACCCTTCGTCAGTAGCGATTACCAAGAACCTTAGTTGTTGAAATACCTTTACATGTAGTGGCCATCAAAACTTCTTGGCGCGAGCCAATCACTCCTAATGAACCACTGACAACAGAACACTGACAAGACGATACCTTGTCTAACACCTCGCGGCGAGTAAACAAGACGACTGTCAAATGTCCAGTGTCAACATATAAAAGGATTGCTGCAATTAAGTTCAAAAACAATTCAAATTGAAAATGTGTCTTGTCAAATATGACAGAAAAATGTAAAATTTACACGAAAGATGGTCTAATCTTACACCTCAATGGTGTAGTGAACATTAATTAAAACAGGTCCATGAAGACTAACTGGTGGATCGCTAGACAATATTGTTTCTGGGTTATTACCCTTCGTCAGTAGCGATTACCAAGAACCTTAGTTGTTGAAATACCTTTACATGTAGTGGCCATCAAAACTTCTTGGCGCGAGCCAATCACTCCTAATGAACCACTGACAACAGAACACTGACAAGACGATACCTTGTCTAACACCTCGCGGCGAGTAAACAAGACGACTGTCAAATGTCCAGTGTCAACATATAAAAGGATTGCTGCAATTAAGTTCAAAAACAATTCAAATTGAAAATGTGTCTTGTCAAATATGACAGAAAAATGTAAAATTTACACGAAAGATGGTCTAATCTTACACCTCAATGGTGTAGTGAACATTAATTAAAACAGGTCCATGAAGACTAACTGGTGGATCGCTAGACAATATTGTTTCTGGGTTATTACCCTTCGTCAGTAGCGATTACCAAGAACCTTAGTTGTTGAAATACCTTTACATGTAGTGGCCATCAAAACTTCTTGGCGCGAGCCAATCACTCCTAATGAACCACTGACAACAGAACACTGACAAGACGATACCTTGTCTAACACCTCGCGGCGAGTAAACAAGACGACTGTCAAATGTCCAGTGTCAACATATAAAAGGATTGCTGCAATTAAGTTCAAAAACAATTCAAATTGAAAATGTGTCTGGTCAAATATGACAGAAAAATGTAAAATTTACACGAAAGATGGTCTAATCTTACACCTCAATGGTGTAGTGAACATTAATTAAAACAGGTCCATGAAGACTAACTGGTGGATCGCTAGACAATATTGTTTCTGGGTTATTACCCTTC
Organism: Geotrupes spiniger; assembly: GCA_959613385.1. Classification (NCBI taxonomy): domain Eukaryota; kingdom Metazoa; phylum Arthropoda; class Insecta; order Coleoptera; family Geotrupidae; genus Geotrupes; species Geotrupes spiniger. Next base: position 49,543,239 of record OY390733.1, on the reverse strand, counting down.
GTCAGTAGCGATTACCAAGAACCTTAGTTGTTGAAATACCTTTACATGTAGTGGCCATCAAAACTTCTTGGCGCGAGCCAATCACTCCTAATGAACCACTGACAACAGAACACTGACAAGACGATACCTTGTCTAACACCTCGCGGCGAGTAGACAAGGCGACTGTCAAATGTCCAGTGTCAACATATAAAAGGATTGCTGCAATTAAGTTCAAAAACAATTCAAATTGAAAATGTGTCTTGTCAAATATGACAGAAAAATGTAAAATTTACACGAAAGATGGTCTAATCTTACACCTCAATGGTGTAGTGAACATTAATTAAAACAGGTCCATGAAGACTAACTGGTGGATCACTAGACAATATTGTTTCTGGGTTATTACCCTTCGTCAGTAGCGATTACCAAGAACCTTAGTTGTTGAAATACCTTTACATGTAGTGGCCATCAAAACTTCTTGGCGCGAGCCAATCACTCCTAATGAACCACTGACAACAGAACACTGACAAGACGATACCTTGTCTAACACCTCGCGGCGAGTAAACAAGACGACTGTCAAATGTCCAGTGTCAACATATAAAAGGATTGCTGCAATTAAGTTCAAAAACAATTCAAATTGAAAATGTGTCTTGTCAAATATGACAGAAAAATGTAAAATTTACACGAAAGATGGTCTAATCTTACACCTCAATGGTGTAGTGAACATTAATTAAAACAGGTCCATGAAGACTAACTGGTGGATCGCTAGACAATATTGTTTCTGGGTTATTACCCTTCGTCAGTAGCGATTACCAAGAACCTTAGTTGTTGAAATACCTTTACATGTAGTGGCCATCAAAACTTCTTGGCGCGAGCCAATCACTCCTAATGAACCACTGACAACAGAACACTGACAAGACGATACCTTGTCTAACACCTCGCGGCGAGTAAACAAGACGACTGTCAAATGTCCAGTGTCAACATATAAAAGGATTGCTGCAATTAAGTTCAAAAACAATTCAAATTGAAAATGTGTCTTGTCAAATATGACAGAAAAATGTAAAATTTACACGAAAGATGGTCTAATCTTACACCTCAATGGTGTAGTGAACATTAATTAAAACAGGTCCATGAAGACTAACTGGTGGATCGCTAGACAATATTGTTTCTGGGTTATTACCCTTCGTCAGTAGCGATTACCAAGAACCTTAGTTGTTGAAATACCTTTACATGTAGTGGCCATCAAAACTTCTTGGCGCGAGCCAATCACTCCTAATGAACCACTGACAACAGAACACTGACAAGACGATACCTTGTCTAACACCTCGCGGCGAGTAGACAAGGCGACTGTCAAATGTCCAGTGTCAACATATAAAAGGATTGCTGCAATTAAGTTCAAAAACAATTCAAATTGAAAATGTGTCTTGTCAAATATGACAGAAAAATGTAAAATTTACACGAAAGATGGTCTAATCTTACACCTCAATGGTGTAGTGAACATTAATTAAAACAGGTCCATGAAGACTAACTGGTGGATCGCTAGACAATATTGTTTCTGGGTTATTACCCTTCGTCAGTAGCGATTACCAAGAACCTTAGTTGTTGAAATACCTTTACATGTAGTGGCCATCAAAACTTCTTGGCGCGAGCCAATCACTCCTAATGAACCACTGACAACAGAACACTGACAAGACGATACCTTGTCTAACACCTCGCGGCGAGTAAACAAGACGACTGTCAAATGTCCAGTGTCAACATATAAAAGGATTGCTGCAATTAAGTTCAAAAACAATTCAAATTGAAAATGTGTCTGGTCAAATATGACAGAAAAATGTAAAATTTACACGAAAGATGGTCTAATCTTACACCTCAATGGTGTAGTGAACATTAATTAAAACAGGTCCATGAAGACTAACTGGTGGATCGCTAGACAATATTGTTTCTGGGTTATTACCCTTCGTCAGTAGCGATTACCAAGAACCTTAGTTGTTGAAATACCTTTACATGTAGTGGCCATCAAAACTTCTTGGCGCGAGCCAATCACTCCTAATGAACCACTGACAACAGAACACTGACAAGACGATACCTTGTCTAACACCTCGCGGCGAGTAGACAAGGCGACTGTCAAATGTCCAGTGTCAACATATAAAAGGATTGCTGCAATTAAGTTCAAAAACAATTCAAATTGAAAATGTGTCTTGTCAAATATGACAGAAAAATGTAAAATTTACACGAAAGATGGTCTAATCTTACACCTCAATGGTGTAGTGAACATTAATTAAAACAGGTCCATGAAGACTAACTGGTGGATCACTAGACAATATTGTTTCTGGGTTATTACCCTTCGTCAGTAGCGATTACCAAGAACCTTAGTTGTTGAAATACCTTTACATGTAGTGGCCATCAAAACTTCTTGGCGCGAGCCAATCACTCCTAATGAACCACTGACAACAGAACACTGACAAGACGATACCTTGTCTAACACCTCGCGGCGAGTAAACAAGACGACTGTCAAATGTCCAGTGTCAACATATAAAAGGATTGCTGCAATTAAGTTCAAAAACAATTCAAATTGAAAATGTGTCTTGTCAAATATGACAGAAAAATGTAAAATTTACACGAAAGATGGTCTAATCTTACACCTCAATGGTGTAGTGAACATTAATTAAAACAGGTCCATGAAGACTAACTGGTGGATCGCTAGACAATATTGTTTCTGGGTTATTACCCTTCGTCAGTAGCGATTACCAAGAACCTTAGTTGTTGAAATACCTTTACATGTAGTGGCCATCAAAACTTCTTGGCGCGAGCCAATCACTCCTAATGAACCACTGACAACAGAACACTGACAAGACGATACCTTGTCTAACACCTCGCGGCGAGTAAACAAGACGACTGTCAAATGTCCAGTGTCAACATATAAAAGGATTGCTGCAATTAAGTTCAAAAACAATTCAAATTGAAAATGTGTCTCAAACAGTGAGTTGTGCCGACAGAAGCACGGCCGCCCATAATTTATAGCACCTGGGTTTTTAATATTAATTGCTTTGTAAAAAACTAATGATAAGGTATTAAGAGAAGATTTTAGTATCAATTGATGCCGTTTATTATTCTCTTTCATTTGATATCATTATAAGTTTTATCGGTGGAAATGGGGAGCAGGTATATGCATAAAAGTATATTCCAATGCAATTCTGCTATGTTCGGGTTTGATACTTTCCACCCGGTATATATTTTTCTTTAAATTAAATGTGTTTTTATGTGCAATGGTGAAGTTGTATGGTTTAAGTATTGTGTTTAAGTTCTCTGATAAGTGTGTGATATATGGAATTTTTATGTATTTATTGATTGTGTTGTTATTTGTATTATTGTGATTTTTATTTTTGTTATAAAATTTATAAATTCTTTGTTTGAAAATTTTATTTATTAATGGTGAAGGGTTATTATTTTTTATTAGTGTTTCTTTAGCTTTTGTGATGGTTGATTGACGGTATTGTGGGTTTGTTAATGTAATTGCTCTGTCAGCCAGACTGATAATAACTGCTTTTTTGTGTGTAAGAGGTTGTTTAGAAAAAAACAACAAAAACAAAAACAAAAAACCTTTCTCACCATTTGCAAGAAAAAGGAGTTACAACAAACGTTCATGAATTTCAATATCAAACACATAAAATTTTATAACGAATCAACAAATAAAAAATTTCTATATCATGTAAGTAATTTTAAAAAACACATACTTAACAATTTAATAACCGACAATGTACTCACGACCAACAATTTAAAAAGGAAACGCTCAATATATAAAAGTAAATATTTAAACACAAATAACACACAGCATAATACAATGTTAGCCTTCTACGAGACACAGATTCAAAAAATAGAAAAACATTTCATTAAGACTAAATATATCCAACAAAATAAAATCACAAAATTATTAAATAATAACATCTCTAATAATAATAATAAAAAAAACAATTCTAACATATATAACAATAATTGGGTACACAACATTTCATCTACCAACATACCAGATAACATTAATAATATATTAAGCCTGGGTCCAAAATTTAGTATTGACATGAACACAAATAAAATTCCAACATATAACATTATTGCAAACATCGAATCAGCCATAACGGATAGCCCACAAGAACATAAACTTGATATTAGAACAAAAGTTAGTAATCTAATACATACTTTCAAAAAAAAATCACCCAAAACCAACTAAAACAGAAATTGATTTCAAAAAAGACATCCAAAGTACAAAAAAATTTATCAAAAAAATCCACAAATCACTATACTTAAACCAGACAAAAGCAATACTACAGTCGTAATGGACACAATAGATTACACAGACAAAATGTTAAATATGCTTAAAGATAATAAAACAGACAAACTTTTAAAAAAAGATCCTATACCGATATATCAAGAAAAAATTACCGAAATGATTAAAAATTGGAAAACGAATAATATCTACAAAATTGAACATAAAAATTTAAAAATTAACAACTCACAACCACCACAAATTTATGGACAACCCAAACTACATAAACCAAACATACCACTTAGACCGATTGTTTCACCCATTCAAAGCCCCACATATAACTTATCAAAATATCTATCCCAAGTCCTAAATAATGTTATCAGAAATAACCCATACTACATTAAAGACTCGTGGGATTTCAAAAAATTTATTGATACAGTAAATATACCAACAAATCACATTTTAATTTCATTAGACATCGAATCGATGTACACAAATATTCCCTTAGACTTAGCAAAACAAGTAATAGAAAAAAATGGAACGAAATCAAAAATTTCACAAATTTACCATTAAAAGAATTCGTAAACGCCATAGATATTGTATTAACATCTACATATTTCCAATTCAAAAACAATTTTTATAAACAAATAGAGGGCTTGGCAATGGGTTCACCTATATCCAGTATAATAGCGCAACTAGTTATAGAAGATCTCGAAAATACCGAGATCTACCTAAACTAAATTTCAAATTACCATTTTTCAAAAGATATGTTGATGACATAATCACAGCTATTCCACAAAATAAAATCAATTATATAACAGAAAAATTTAATAAATACCATAACAAAATAAACTTCACATACGAAATAGAAACAAACGCCCAAATAAATTTTTTGGGCATGACACTTATAAAACACAATAACAAAATCCATACAGTATGGTATACCAAACTGTAATATATGTATATTGTAAATAGTTATCTTAGTTTTTGCCCACTCGTAGCTGTATATATTCGGGATCGCCACGGGCTCTCGCCCTCTCTCTGTGTGTGTGCATCTCAACGGAGTACAAGTGAAAGCACGTGGCTAGGTATTGTGAATAAAGATACAAAATTAATAAAGGCGATTTATTGTGGACAATTAATAATCATCCGAGCAGATGTAATGCGACGAACATTACAGTGGCGACGAGGATGGGATATAGCGAATCGGTCGGGTGATTCATTTAAGGGGGGAAACCAGTTTAGACGGGTCAAAAAATCGACTTTTTTTTATTTCATAAATTGTTAGTAAAACTATTCAAGAATATGTCGCCAAAATTTCAAAGAAAAATTCCGACTAGTTCCGATGCTATGGGCACTTAAGTGACCGCCCGTCGCTCGGCGCCGAAGCGCGCGGTAATTAGAACGGAGTCCTCGCTCATGTACTCCCTCATTCATTGCCTGGCTCAATACCCCTGTACTACGGGATAATAAAATTCGACCGTTTAGTGATTGGCTCTAAAACACCTACATGCTGGCCTGAAAATAGTGGAGATTTCAGTATTTTCAGCTCTTCTAATGCTAATGGATGAATTAAAACTCGTAGTTGGCTCGCAGAGCTTGAATTTTGCCGGGAACATGGAACATGCCGAGGAGCAGCGCGTGAAAAGACTGAATAGGCCCAGCTCGTGGGAGACCAAGGAAGCTCGGAAAGCTCGTCAAGAGGAGATGTAGGCCCGAAATGATGCGTTTGGAGAAGAAGACGGGTTGTTATATGATGCTGGAATAGCTGGTTAACCGGTGATCAGTTTATATAATTAATTACTGCCTTAAATTTCTCGTGTTCGCTACATTTGTTTTTAAACGCGTTTTTCTCGAAACGACTTTTTTTCAGCTTGCGGGCATTGTAGCTCAAAAAGTTATTGATCAATCGTTCTGAAAGTTTGTGTCGATATTCTTTATTCAATTACAATCTATATGAACCTAACTCTGGGATGATATGATTATTAAAAATATATTTTTTAGTGCAAAACAGGTGAAAAAACATGGTATAAAAATATGACATTGTGTTCAAACACCTCAAAAACATGCAATTTTCAACATTTTGGATCATATTTAGGTTCATATTCTTAGGAAATATGTCGTTAACGAAGAAAAAAAATTCTAGTGATGGCAGATAAAAAATGTGACTTGAGGAATGCCCACCAGCAAAACGCACGGATGGCGATCGTCCATGAACAGCAGCTTCTAACTCCACTGTTTCCGGCGGAAATGATTTGAAAAAAATACAAAGTGTGCTTGAAAACATGAGTAAAATATCCAAAAAGTTTGAGTAAAATCTGCTTATTCCTTCGCTGTTAAAAAAATTCACGAAAAACACAAAAATTTCGGCCTCCTAAACTGGTTTCCCCCCTTAAAGAAACCACATTTAAAAAAAAAACGGAAGTGTGCACCACGTGAACGCGTGAACAATGGCGAACTACATCGGTAATATACGCGAGTTCGACCTAAAGGAGAGTGACTGGACAATATTTAAGGCAAAACTGTCGCAGTTTTTTATTGCAAATAGTATCGATATTAAACGCGCAATATTTTTAAACGCGTTAAGTGATGAAGGCTATAAATTAATTAATAATCTTTGTGTGCCAATAAACCCAACGATGAAAAATTTTAAAGACTTGGTGGAAATATACAGCAGGCATTTTGTCCCAAAGAAATCATCGTTCCCGGAACGTTACAAGTTTTAAAATGCATTTAAGGACAAATGCGAAGAAGTCGGTGATTGGGCAGAAAGGGTACGCAGTTTAGCAGCTAAGTGTGAATTCGGAAAAGAATATCTGCCTGAAATGATGCGCGACCGATTTATTATGGGAATGGACCGCAGTCCGATTTTAGACAGGCTTTTCGAAGAGGATGTCAAGACATTGGATTTCGACCGGGCCATCGAAATCGCCATCAGCAAGGAAGCAGTCCGCCATAACTTCGAAATGAAGGGGAAATCGAAAATTTCCGAAGTCTATCGAATGCAGGATAACCCGGAAGCGGCGCGAGCACCTAGGAACAATGTTCGTCGCGATCGCTCCTCCAAGCATCAAGCCAAATCGCACGGACGCTCGAAGTTATCAGCTGTCGAATGTAAACAAGACGTAAAATGTAAAGTATGTGGTAAAATAGGACATTACGGTAATGTATGTAAGTACAAAAATTATAATTGTAACAATTGTGGAAGAAAAGGACATTTAGTTGCAGTGTGTTTTAAGAAAAATTGTAATAATTATTTGGCTGTAAATTCCATGTATAGTTTGAGTAACCCTATTAAACATACACCAGTAATTATCACGGTTAAAGTAAACAAATGTCATATGGAATTTGAACTGGATACAGGGGCCAGTAAATCAGTGATATCCTCAGAGTTTAAACATAAATATTTTTCACATATAACAATGTAACCTACAAAAAAATATTTTTTGAGTTATAATGGGGCGAAAATATTTGTTCTAGGACAAATAAACGTTAATGTTGAGTACAACGGTGTAATGAAGAAACATATTAATTTATTTGTGATTAAAGGAAATGGACCACCGTTATTAGGCCGAGATTTCTATTACATGTTCAAGATGAAGATAAATAAGTTGGAGGATGCACCCACGGAGAGGAATAAGGAATCAAATAGGCAAACCGTTCCATTCTTAGTCCGAGGTCTGTATAGCGAATTTTCTGACTTGTTTTCATCTAAATTAGGGTTATTTAATAGAGGCACCATACATATTTACGTAAAAGATAATGCTATTCCGAAATTTTATAAGGCACGACCACTACCTTTTGCATTAAAGGAAAAGGTTGACGCGGAAATTACGCGTTTAGTTAAATTAAATGTTTTGAAACCTGTAGATTATTGCGCATGGGGTACGCCTATTGTTCCAATCATGAAAAAAAATGGATCCGTAAGGATATGTGGGGATTATAAAGTTACGTTAAATCCAGTAATTGACATAGATCAATAGATCCATTGCCAAGGATCGAGGAATTATTTGTGCGGTTGCAGGGAAGAAAAACTTTTTCTAAATTAGATTTATCGCAAGTATATCAGCAGGTACTTTTAGATGCTGAATCCCACAGTGTTAACAACAATCAGTACGCATAAGGGTTTATTTCAGTATACTCGTTTGCCTTTTGTAATTGCTTGTGCGCCTTCATAATTTCAGAAAATTATGGAGTCATTATTAGAAGGAATAGATGGGGTAGCTTGTTTCATAGATGATATTATAATTACGGGTAACAATCAGTTACAGCATTTAATACGTATTAAACAAGTATTAAATATTTTGCATAAGAACGGATTAAGACTTGAGAAAACCAAATGTGAGTTTTTCACAAAGTCAATATCGTATTTGGGGTATACCATCACGCAGGATTGCATACATGCCCAGATAAAATCGAAGCCATTGAAAATATGCAGATACCACGGGATGTAACACAATTGAAATCTTTCTTAGGATTAGTCAGTTACTATAATAAATTTATACCAAATTCATCTACAGTTTTACAAGCATTGTATAAGCTATTAAAGAAAAACGTTGATTTTAATTGGACCAACGCATGTAATGAGGCGTTTGAGAAAGTTAAATTAATTCTCGCATCATCCAAAGTATTGTGCCACTACAACCCAGATTTACCTCTTCGATTAACAGTTGATGCATCTCATTATGGTGTGGGGGCGGTACTCTCACACGTTTTTCGTCCAGGGGAGGAAAAACCAATTGCTTACGCTTCTAGGACGTTAAGCAAAAATCAGATAAATTATTCACAAATAGAGAAGGAAGCCTTAGCAATCATTGTTGGGGTACAGAAATTTCACCAATGTATATACGCTAGAAAATTTACTCTAGTAACCGATCATAAGCCTTTAGTCGCACTGTTGGGTCCAAACAAGGGTATTCCTGTATTAACGGCAAATCGATTGCAAAGATGGTCTTTAATATTATCTAATTATAACTACGATATTGTATACGTACCTTCAGCTAAAAATGTAGCTGACTGTTTTTCAAGGTTTCCTGATAAACCACAATTAGAGGCAATTGATGATACTTTATCTTACTTAAATTATATTAAGGAAAACGTAATTTTGCCAATTGATCATAAGATAATTGCTATAAATACGGAAAAGGACACCACACTGAGAAAAGCGATTTATTGTGGACAATTAATAATCATCCGAGCAGATGTAATGCGACGAACATTACACAAACCAACATGGTCTGGTCGCTACCTTAATTATATTTCTAAACAACCTCTTACACACAAAAAAGCAGTTATTATCAGTCTGGCTGACAGAGCAATTACATTAACAAACCCACAATACCGTCATTCAATCATCACAAAAGCTAAAGAAACACTAATAAAAAATAATTACCCTACACCATTAATAAATAAAATTTTCAAACAAAGAATTTATAAATTTTATAACAAAAATAAAAATCACAATAATACAAATAACAACACAATCAATAAATACATAAAAATTCCATATATCACACACTTATCAGAGAACTTAAACAAAATACTTAAACCATACAACTTCACCATTGCACATAAAAACACATTTAATTTAAAGAAAAATATATATACAACATTAAAAGAAAAACCACCATTAGAAAAAACAACACATTGCATATATAAAATACCATGCTCAAAGTGTAACAAATGTTATATAGGTCAAACGATACAATATCTGAAAGAACGAATAAATGGACATAAATATTCAAACAACACCACAGCACTAAAGACACATCAACAAGAAACCGGACATAAATTTAATTTTAAAAACACATCAGTACTAGCCATTGAGAAAAATAATAAATCTAGAATCACACTTGAAATGATATTCATCAAAATTGAACCCGAAACGGTGAATAATAAAACTGATTGCGAAAAGCTTTCCCAAATCTATTTCAGGAATCTGTGACGCGTAGAAGGACAAAATTATGTATCGCCATCTAGCACATAATAGAGTAACTTAAGATCATAATAAAATGTAAATTACTACAATACATATATAATATTTTTCAAAACATGTAAATTCAAAAAACAAATAAAATACAATATTTAAGCACTTAATTAGTATAATAACACAAATATATTTTCAACAAAAGTTTTTCAAATTTTAAAGTTCTTATGTTTGACAATAGAATGACACGAAATTTCGCCAGTAAGCTAAAAAACCCACAGATGTAAACGCCATTCCTCACATTTTAATTGTAAGTAACCGATTAATTCACAAATCTAAATTATAATATTCCTAACAAACATGTTTTCTAAATTAAACAAACACTTTTAGACTTTAGGTCATAAACCACCATTAAAAATTTTTACTTTAATTATTGTATAAAAATCTGTCATCATCACTGTTGTATAGTAGTAAGAGCTCCTTCATTTATATTATTAATTACAATTAAATATATTTAGTAACCGTATGTAAACTATTAACATTACAGATAACTCGAAAAAGGCCCCATGAGGCCGAAACGTAGAAAATAAAACATGTGTTTTAACAACAACAAAATCACATGTTTTGATTAACAATTCCCTCAACTGTCGCATATCCCAGTAAAATAGAAGCTCAACAATATACAATAATACGACAAAGAAAACCTTTTAGAAACTTATCAAAATTTAAATATATATATATATATATATATATATATATATATATATATATATATATATATATATATATATATATATATATAAACCGTATGTCCCCGGATTGAGTTTACAATAGGTGTTATTGACCAAAAATTATCGAATTGGAATTTCATATTTTGGGATTCCGCCCTGCTTGGTCTGAAACTTATTTTTAGTTTACTTTCGATTTTTTTAAATCAAGTAGGCCTCTACAGTTTTGCAAACACTACTTTAGTTCTAGGTAAACTACCTTTTCCGTTCACAGTACGTCAAAGTGTTACTAAGAAAAGTTGTTCAGTATGTAAAGTTACGGCGTTTTCAGAAAATTGTAAAATTGTAAAAATATTGTCATTACTTCGCAATGAACGGAGTTTTGTGATATTACTTTAACGATATGAAAGATAACGACCCATATCATACTACAATAAATACTAATCGATGGTTTTATTAAGCCACCTCATGTTATTATTACTGTTTCAATTGCAATACTGACCAATACTGGATTTTATCGGTGTCGAAAGTAAGTTATATCGTGCGAGTGAGAATGTTGATATAACACTTTCGAGCGAGTTATGAACACTATTTTTTACACGACCTCAAATGTATTTTTTAAAAAACCTGAGAAAGTGACGTTAGAATGCTCAAGTCCGTTAGTCGGTAAAACTTCATTTTAATATATTAAGGTCATTTCACACAGCAGCTGACTAATATTCGACGGAACTTCAACCAACAAGCCCTAATGGCAGATAGTTACGAAACTGTGTAAAGGCCCGGTGTATCACAGTGAATATTTAGTAGAGTCAATCTTTTTTCTGTGTCATTTGTACAAAATGTGCCATATGGTGTGCGTTGAGCTTTAGTTGTTCGTAAAAAAATATCACACTAGTGTGATATAATATCACACGCCATGTGGTATTGACAGTTTTCTGAAGTAGGTTACTACGATGATATTCATTAGTTTCGGTAGAGGTCGTGTAAAAACTAGCATAACGTCATAGATTTACATTCTGAACAACTTTTCTTAGTTACACTTTGGCGTACTGTGAACGAAACATGTAGTTTACCTAGAATTAAAATAGTGTTTGCCCAACTGTAAAGGCCTACTTGATTTAAAAAAATCAAAAGTAAACTAAAAATAAGTTTCAGGCCAAGCAGGGCGGAATCCCAAACATACCTATTGTAAACTCAATCCGGGGACATACGGTATATAACTCGTACCATTTTCGAGATACGGAGAAAGGTGATAAGAGTAAACCATCACTTCCGGTTGCGATATTGCTGTCAACATTAGACGTTTTCCTTTTATCTATATGGAAATCTTAAGTTTGAAGTTTCATTAGCACTATCTTTAACTGTTTGGACGTTAGAGCGCCTACAGGCAGACACACAGACGTCTTTCCAAAAATAGTCACAATCGATTCAGGGGACCTCAAAACGTGTATATCCGTTGAAATCTCGAGTTTGAAAATGTTCATGCTTCCCATATTTACTTATACATAAAGTATATAGGAATTGAATGTTACTATTCCTTATGGGATAGAGAGAGAACTTTATATCGCTCTCTTTCGACTCTGACCCCTCGTTGCTATGAGCGACCGATGAACATTTCTGTGGTTACGTGATCGTGGCAATCGTCCCTACAACCAGCCCTCCTGCGATGGCATTCGTCCTCGAATGTCTTCTTCGTCGTTTCGGTTTTCATAATCGCCGTCGTTGCGGTCGTATTCGGAGTTGCTGCTATCTTCGTCTTGCACCCACAACTTCATATGATCAGCGGCTGATGAAATTTGCAAAGGTCCTTCGTGTTCGCCGATTTTGCGAACCGTGTACCTATCGTTCCACAAGACCCTGGTTACTTCGTACGGTCCGAAATATTTGGCTACAAATTCAAACCCGCTTGTTGAGTTCGTCAAATAGCCACCAAGTCCCCATTCTTGATAAACGTTGGCATCTTTTCTGTTCCTTTTTTTGCAACTTATGCTAAGACCATGGTCGCTCGCCATTTTTAATACGGGCATTAGTTTTTCTAGTCTGCTCTCACAATCTTGCGTTGGTACGATCAAATTGTCCATGTATATCAACACGACACCTTCGCGAATAAGCTCCTGAAATACGGCTTTCACAAATTTTTGAAAAACAGCTGGCGAGTTGCCTATGCCGAACAGTACTCTCAAAAATTCGAAATGACCACCATCAAGAGTGCTAAACACCCGTGCATCTTCCAGCTTGTCCAGCTGGTCTTCCATCAGCGGTAGCGGATACCTATCTTTGATAATCTTTTTGTTCAGAAGTCGATAGTCAACGCAAAGTCTTTTTGAACCGTTTCTCTTCGCTACCGGACTTGCATAGTCTGAGACGGACTGTCGAACAATCCCGTCGTCTATCCAATCGCTAATCTGAGCATTGACTAGCTCACGCTCATGCGGCGCCAACTGTCTCGCTCTTTGGTACACTGGTTCGTGGTCTTATAATGTAAGTGTCATTTTTACACCTACATCACCAGTCTTTACCGGCTTGTAATCATAAATAAGCGCTTGAATAGCTTCTTCGTACTTCTCGTCTTCAACGTTCGATAAATCTCCTGTATTCACATCGCTGCATTCTATTACGTTAACTCGAAATATCTCTGGGTCTTCGTCGTACGCGAAAGAACTGTCGGCCGAAGCGTAGCGTTTCATCCGCGTTACATTTCCGGGAGATGTTTGGACGCGAAATTCATACGTGAACTTACTTCTTTAAGGTTTTGGTCGCCCCTTTTAATTGTTAGTTTTTCTTGTGAACGGAGTTCCTACCGGGCGGCATCTTGCTTCAAGTAATCTGAAATTAATCCCGATCGCAGCACTCGCTCTGCTGACAAGTGTATCCTGTGGCCGTAGCTTTGTGGCGTCGCAGATCCCATCCTAAGTCGTCCGGTGAACTCACGCCCCATACTAGGAATCTCGAAGTCCGACATTTCACCGTGAAGCGCGATAATTGCGCGGTGCTTCTATCCATTATTTCTTCTGTATCTGTATCTAACTTCCATTTAATGCAGCCCGTGTAATATTGCATTTTGAACGGTTTAAGTACTCGTTAGCTTTGTTGTTATTCCCTCCTTCCCTTTCGTCGTTTAGCGTCTACTAAATCTAGCTAGGTCTGGAGAATTGTGGGGTAAGTGCATTAATATTTTTTTGTTTATTGCCGAGCCGTTTAGTTCTTTATTTATGCGCGTATTGTGCCTCTTGCGGAGGATAAACCGCCCGGTTATTTCTTTCTTTATATCGCTTTAGTTGATATAAAGAATTGCATTCGTTCAAGTAATTTGTTGTTATTATTTTATTCCGGGTTAATAAGTTGTTGCTTGAGATTTTCTTGATTTTCTTGGGTTACGTGTGCTGTTTAATTCATCATCGTCGTCCCGTATCGAAGCACGTCGGCGAGTTGGTCCGGTGTTGTTTTGAGTTGGTTTTACGGATGGCGCAACACCCCACTCTGCTGAGTTAACCCGTGCATCACGACCAACTCCGACGCATGAACCTGGTGAAGTACCTCCCAACATTTTTTACCTCATAGTTATTTAGAGTTCGTTCATCACGTGACAACCCCAATTTTTCTTCACTGTGTCCCGAGATTGTACCAAATCCAAGAAATGATTGATATTGTTACACTGCTCTAATTCCAAAGAATCATAAAAATCGGGAATATTAAAATCCCCAATAAGTAAGAGAAATTTGTTAAAAAGGTGAACAGAGTATCAATAAAGTATTATTAAATATTAATGGATACAGCAACCGTACATACATAGAAACTAATGGTTTTGAACTGAAACTCGTATAGTATGAGATCAATTATTGGGACCGATTCAGATATGTTAGAGGTATCCACAATGTTGTAAGTTATTCCATCCGTACGACCGACCGCAAATCCAAGTTTCAGAAATTACAAAAATGTTATAGCAGAGTTCACAAGAAGAGATCAAATATATGTGATCGCTGCTCTTGAGAATTCTGGTAATAAATGTCGAATAAGGGGGTATTGCTATGTTAACTAGTTTCCGACTTAACAATGGTAAGAATGTCACTTATATTTTAACTGAAAGTATTGCATCTTTCCACTAATGAAATGTCTTTAACTTATTAAAGCATTTAAGAGCCTATAGCATAGCCGATTTAGATGACGGGTGTATTTTAATCGGGCATCAACGATTTGAATTAGAATTAGAATTATAATTAGAAGCGGTAGTAGGTATTGTGAGTATGGAATTTAGTACTTTAATTCTTCCTGAAGCGATAGCATCGCAGCTTTTAAACTGTAATTAAACAGTTTAAAAGCTGCGATGCTATATTTTCGAAATAAGCACATGTAAGCATGTCCACGACAGCCCCGATTTAGCATGGGTTTAGGGGCTTCTGTGTTAAAGTTGCCAACACATTTTTTTAAAGATTTCTTATAAATTGCACAATTAACGATTAAAATAATTTCGACAGATTGACCGCAATGGTGGCAAGGTAGCATTCATGCATATATATAATGCTAATAATAAAGGGTAGAAGGCGACGGATGGGTCAGTTTCAGAACAAAAGTAAAAGGGATGGTTTATTTAAATGTTATAAATGTGATGTATAAAGTGCTCAAAACATTTAGGACTGCTGATATACAGCTGCACGAATTCACTTATCCAGCAAACACTTGCTTACTGCTTGTACAATAAGGTTTAAATATTTCAAGACTAGCCCGGGCAACAACTGC
Organism: Geotrupes spiniger; assembly: GCA_959613385.1. NCBI lineage: Eukaryota > Metazoa > Arthropoda > Insecta > Coleoptera > Geotrupidae > Geotrupes > Geotrupes spiniger. Next base: position 49,527,611 of record OY390733.1, on the reverse strand, counting down.
ATGCACGTCGTATATGAAGCGTATATCGTTCAACTGCTGATAAAATTTGCTAATTCACTTAGTCTCATCTTATTCGACTGACCTGTTTAGGTAGAAACTCGTAATCGCTGTTTTTATAATTTGCCAATATGAAGCAGATATGTAATATTCTTGCTATATGTGTTTTATTTTTTAGTAGGTCAAAATAAGTTGTGATCTTCCACGATTTATGGAAAAAATTTAAATTTGATGGAACACAACATTTACATAAACGTGTAGTACTTGTAATATATATATATATATATATTGTTATCAGAGTTTTAAAAGAAAATAATGTCATATTAAAAAAAATATATTTACTATAACATTGAAAGCGATTTCCAATTTACCATATTTAATACATATTTTGTCAAAGTTTTAAAAACACTGTGGTCGCTGACTTTTGCACAATATATTGATGAAATTTAACAGAATGTAACATGCATGATGAAAGAACATCCGGCAATAGTTCTAAGCAAACTGAACAACCGAAAATATATACACTTGTACAAATATCGAACAAACGAAGAAGTATAACGCGTGGAAACAAAATGTGGAATTGATAAAACGGAGTTGATAGATGGATAATTTTAATATGTGGGGGAGTCCCTCGAGGTCGATTACTTCTTGCAAACGATTTGGCATCGATTAAATCAATCGGTTGCAAGTTGGTCGGCCCCGGAATGTTTCACACATGCGTAAGCAAAGAGTGCGCAGGCCCTCTCTGTTCCGAATGTCCTGACGAGCGTCAACATTGGGATGACGCGCGTGTAATATAACCGTTCACACTCACTAAAATAAGGCTCGCCTGAACCGATGAATAGACGGCGAGAGAAATAACAAAGTATCGTACGATAATCTTTCATTGCAGGAAGTCTGCATTTATATAAGTACAGCAGAATAAACAAATTATCAAAGAAATCAAAGAAAAATTATATACATATATATAATGTCAGCGATCCGAATCAGATCATGTTAAATAAGCCACGTGAATGGAGTATGCCCGAGTAGACGATATTATGAAATAGATCGAAAAGGCCACAAAGTTAACGGATAACTCTGGTGGAGTCAATATCATCGAGCGCGAACGGACCTGGTTGACGATTCCTCCAAGGACTCGCGCACCATACTGGCCCATACATTCTCAATGGTGTTCCAGTACGACGAATTAGAAGTGTCCGCACACTCGGTAACATGACTTCTTCCAATATGTGCACATACTCTATGCCAGTTATTCTAAGACTGATTTGAACCAACTCACCCAGACCAGCTGAGGACATCCACCCCCAAAACTACATAGCTATTCGTCCGCTGAGTTTTACAAATGCAACATTTTGTTCCTCATACCGTGTGTTATTCCTTCTCCATAGAGGTTCCGTATAGTCGATGTAAACACTTTGTTATCACTAAAAAAATATCGATATAACTGATTTTGAAGAAATGCGATTTTACTTTGGATATGGTTTATGTTTACATATATTTTTCTAGTAGGGTGCCTGTTACGGTAGCTGATATCAATTAAACGACGCCATATTGTATGCCGGCTGCAACCTAAATTTAAAGTTTCTCTACAACTTCTTACACTGGCAAAAGGCCCAAAATGTTTTGGATAAGACGACCGATATCTTCCTCTGTTATTGCTCTGAGACGATCATTTCTACCAAGCGTCCGCAGTGGATATTCTGCTTTTTTTATACCGCTTGATCAAATCGTATATCCTGCTTCTCTGTACGCAAACATTGAAGAAACTATTAAAGAAGTAATAATAAACTGGCGAAGAAGTAGCAGTAGAAGAACGATTGTTGTCTCCCGAAATATATATACCAATGTGACACATACGTTCATATCAATACTTTTTCCTCAATCCCTAGAAGTTCATTCGTTCGTCCAACTGACCATGGTAAATTTTATAAATTTATAACTTATTTCATTTGGACGGTGCAAAAAGCAGGTCAAATTCGACGAATATCTTTTACATTTTCCCAGTTGAAGCAGTTAATATCCGTACTATACCTTTTCCATAAGGATATTTTAATGTTTTTATTAATATTATTTATTTCAAGGAAATATTTTTCATGAATTTTTAATATTAACGGGTCGTTGTGTCTAAGGTTTGTTTTTATAATTTTTTAATAAATAACGATTACGTCGTATTTTAATCTGACATTTACAATATTACCCCTTTATATTTTATATTAACGAGAGCCACGTCACTGTTATAACTTCATGTAGCATGTATGCAATTCCTGTCTTGACTATCTCATGTATTTGGAGCTTTTTCTTGAAGATGAAATTTACCACGAAATATTGAAATGGAACCAATTGAGTTTCGTGTAATAAAATTGCCCGCAACAATGGTTATCCCCAATAATTAGCTATGTAATTTAACCTTAAATCGGAATTTGTGATTTATTGTTGCTTAACCCGTAAGTACGCGCCCCTATGTCAAATACATAAGAACGCGCGTCGGGTATTTTTTAACCAATATATATATTGTCGCTGACATTTTGAATATACGTATACATTTCAATATATTACTGATGAAGTAAACTTTAAACTTTGTAGTAGCGTAAAAACTGTATTTGACAAAACTTTTATTATAATAAATGAAACGTAATAAAAACAAACATTTTTATATTATTCCTATAACCTATTCGCTATCCTCTTGTACGTACCATGGCTACTTTATTTTCAAAACAGTCTTGACAAATTGGTACATGTTTTTGTCTTTCTGTCTTTCCTACTGGGACAAACCTGACACCTTCCCGATGATGTTTTTTGTCGTTTAGGAGATGGTTCTCCGGCTTCTTTGGGCACCAATAGTCTTATCCTAGTTTTTGTGTCACTAGGTAATGTGTCTATTGTAGATCTATACTGAAGCTTAATAGAAAATCTTTTGCTAGATTTTTTAAGAACGAATAGTTTGTTACTGTTCGTTATTTTTATAAACAATTTTACAACTTATACAAATTATAGAGAATATTTTTGACGTTGAGGGTCACCATTCTCGTGCACATTGAGGATATTCCGCCGGCATAACACGTTGTTGTCCATGCCTCTTGGACAATAACATGTTTTCTATTCGGATTTGTCGACTTTACTGATCACTGAGGCACGCGTTGTGCAACGCATTTTGTCTTACTTTCCAAGGTTTTTTGGGTCCCTCTCACGTAGCACCCCGAACTGCGTGACCGTGTCAGCGTCTGGTCAATTTCATCGGAGACCGCTGTGACGTTGGTCTCCCTACCCTGCCATCAGTGGCGACAGTTGGACTCGAGTAGAGCGTCATACGCAACATCAAGCGCATCAAGGAAGCCGAGTTGGCTTACCATCCCAGATCTACGTGTAGTATGTACGACTGCCAGTTAGAAGAAAAATTAAATGCCGTACTTCGCGGGCTTACTTTTTATATATTTCCGAAAATAGCATCTTCCCCTAAAAGGCTCCAACTTTTCATGAATATTCTCAGGCTCACTCACTAATCACATCTAAGAATCTTGAATATTTTTTTGAAATATTGCAGAATATAGCAGCCAGTGCGTCTGTTGTGTTCTAGTTTGTCTGTCACGTATATCGTCAAAACGCAAACATGTCAATAGAAACAAAAAAGGTTTTGATACATGCAGGATGGAAATACATCCACATCAGATACATCTTTTTCCCACAATTCTTTGGTATTAAGTCGCCCAGTACTTCAGTACATCAGCATAAATCTTTTGATACATTTTCATCAGTGTCTGTATTTTGATCACTTATTGAAACATGGTCATCTTCACTGTCGGTTTCAGCAGGTAAAATTTCATCGTCGTCAAGCACTTCTTCTGTCGTTATTTTATTTGCTCCTGCTTGTAGTTATTTTTCTGTTAGAGACCTTCCATCCCTCTTACTACATCTTAATGGTCCTGGTTGAGAAGACATTGTCTTCTACAATTTCAACAAAACTGCCACTAGTAACACTTTTATTGTTCTTAATTTTACTTACCAGAATTAGTAGATAATTATAATTATATTAGTAGATATATTATATATAGAATTGATAAAACTGAATTATGACAACAACTGTTCATAAGAAATATAAATATTCACTATGTATCACTAACTGATGAAGAAACACTAAAAAAGAACAGTCCGTTTAATGTTACGTAAGCCCGCGCGCCGGGTAAGAAACACCCACTTTAGAATAACCTACATCTAATGCTGATCCAGAATGGCTTAATAATAGTGTTTGAGTACAGTCGTGTCCGTGACACTTTACTTGAGAGGTACGTAGGGGATTCCCACATTTGACAGATATTTGTAAAAGATGCACTAGATTTAAATAGAGGCGGGTAGTTTTTACCCACGCGCGCGTCCTTACGGGTTAAAAACGCTCCCAGAATACATTTTAAATTATTATTTAAAAATTATTTATTAATTATTTTTTTCCAATAAAATTAAAACTGCAAAACTGGCAACATTCACATATGAATGGCCCGTATAAAGAATATATCATCGTCGTAGTTTTAAAGATAAAACATTTGTCATACATTTAGAAACTATGACGGTCAAATGTATTGACAATAGTTCAAAACAAATGCAATGCAATTTTTAAGAAATATAATTGTTGTAAATATTATAGTAGAGACGAAACGAGGGAGAAAACGCGATCGGGAATGACACACGAATGTGTGTATGTATATCGACGATACAGAACGATGCATAATACTCCATATTAACTGCATGTAATGAAAAATGCACAAACCAGATAGAACAATTGAAAACGTCAGCCAATACAAGATATTCCGCCCTTAATAAGTGGCGCCTAATAACAATTGCATTCCCTTTCACATAGCCCCATGCAAGTTAAGTATTTGTCTACGTTACCAAACTCCTGCTCCACGAAAGATGTGTGCGGGCCGATAGATGACGCTCTCACATGGGCGTGCATTCGGGTAACCAGATTATTCGGCAATCAACATGAAAAGACAAACAGTAATTAATCATTATGAATACCGACCATAATTATTAACATACCGGGTGCTCCAGCACCCTTACTTGCACACTCATCAGATCGTGCCTACACCTTCTTTATCCGCCTCTCTATTGCTTGTCCATCGATGGCCTTCGTGTACACCTAGATGTCGGTCAGTAGCGTCACATAGAGAGAATAGTTAATAGACATAGTGCACCTGATAATCAAGTCTTGTCCGATGCACTCGCATGCCCGCGCCCACTATCTGTCAGAACAGATACAATGGACCACTGACTAACCGTTCCAGGTCAAGTGACACAGGTCGGTTCCTAACCTGCTGTACCGTCACAGGAAATTGCATTTACACCCAATAACACTAGTTACTGTTCACACCGATGACTATAATACACATAGCACAATGACAGCGCAATACTGCGACAAACACAGCCCCTTTTTCGAGCGAACCCGCACGCCACTTGTGAGGGCAAACATCGATGCACCGGTCGTGCTCTTAAGACGATCCAAACCGAACTCTATAAGATTCTAAAATATACTATCCTATTTTCCGTAAACAACCCTTGCGTAGCGGGGCAATGCGAGTTGGATGCAATAAACATGTATAACGCTTTCATAAGTTTCACTGAGCCGTAAAAGTAAATGCGCGCTATATATGCAACATTTGATATAGAATAATATACCTTAATGTCATAATTAACACAACTGTAACATAAATGATATAATTAATTGTTTAAAAAAAACTCTAGCATAATACATTTTTAAGCAATTTACAATATTTCTTTACGATACAATTTATGCAAATAAATCGGCGGGCCGTCCGGAATTTTAGAGGGCCGTGTTCATACCTGCGAACTCGCCAATCTTATAATGAGTGGGGCCGAAATGGAACGATGGTGTGAGGAAATGGCGTAGCCAAAATGTATTATTTCCGTTGCGTATAATGCAATTCAACGGCTAGAATTTTTAACGTACAAACACCAAGCATTGGACCAAGTTCGATTATTCGGCATTAACGACGAATACGAATGTCCAAAAAGGATATTTGCACTCGTCAGGGAATTGTCGATTGTCAATTAGTTTAATACGACAGTAGTCGATGATGGGAATTACCAGCAAGGTAGCACGACCGGTATCCGATGCATCCGCGACCTACCCGACGTAGTATCATATAATAATATGTCAGTGTAAAATATACCAATTAAATACATCACAAGACGGCGAGTGTTTTATTCCGAGCAACGACCGAAGTCTCGTAACATTTAAATAATAAGCAAATAGAGTTTGTAAAATATTACAATGGAAACGAGACAGTCTTCATATCTGACGAACATGCAGTTGTCGCCCGCGCTAGTATCGAAATAATTTAACCTTATTGTGTATATGTCGACAAAAATAGCGTCATTTAGTAATAAAAATTTGCGCTACACTTTGATACAAAATTGATTTAACAACTAATAATTAGTAATCATACAAATAATCCGCACAATTAATATACGTGCTAATAGTGTTCTGTCGGTATATTTGATACTACTACTACTAGTCATATTCTTATACTTAACATAACTGAAATTGATTTACAGTTCCTAAATGAAGTATTATCATAAATTTTTGGATAGGTTTTTGAGTCTTCTTATATAAAGGCGTAACACTTGTATCTCAAATAACGCCTTGAATAACTTCATAAATTGTTTCTTGAAATAAACTTGACGTTTCTCTGATCGTACTGTCAGCTTCTTCAGAAGGTTTCCAATGATTGATGGTGGTATCTGTTTCTTCGAGGTATATAGCCGGAGTTTGCTTCGCTTCGTTGATGCGTATCCGTTGTGGTCCGTTGATCCGTAGCCGTTATCGTTCGCTGATCCGTACCTGATGCGTCTCCTCGATTCGCCCTTGGTGGTCCTGGCTGCATCGTCGATGGTTCTTCCTGTGTCTTCCATGGTCCTTGCTGGGTCTTCGATGGTCCTTTCAGTGCCAACATCCAAAGTTTACTCAGTCTATACCCATCTTCTCAGTTGAAGTTGTTCGGGTTCTTCATTATTTCCAAGGATTCTCTCACTATCCGCGGGAAGTAATGACTGTTTTAGCGAAGATCTTGACATCGTTGTAATAGATTATGTGGTTGCTTCCCCTGTGGTAGTGTTCAGCTACCGCGGATTTTCCTGTGTTTCCATGCTTAACATCTCTTCGATGCTCGTTGACTCTGCACTGTATACTGCGCGCAGTTTGTCTCGCACTGGCATTGAAGCTCGTATATTCCTTTAAGAGAATGGCTGCTTACTTTTCTTGGATGTATTGGTAAACCGCAACAGTGGAAAATTGGGACATTGAGTGTACCGCAAGAAGACCCATACGGACCGATATCTACACGCAGACTCTCATCATCATCCACAGCAGAAAAGATCGTTAGTCTCCACACTGCTACGCAGAGCAGACAAAATTAGTGATTCTAGCAACAAATCCAAAGAAATCCAACATGTGAATGACGCACTGCAGATAAACGGCTACAATTCACAGGAGATTGAGAGACTTGCCATAGCTAAGAATAAAATGAAGGATGACCAAAAACAGCAACCAGTAGGGTACGCACACCTACCTTACATTGCTGGAGTGACGGGTAGACTGCGAAAGGCTCTACAAAAGAAGAATATCAACGTCAGATTCAGCACTGTTAAGAAAATAAAAGAACTGCTTCCGTCAAACAAGGACTCGATACCAAGACTACGAGTTAAATGAATATGTTACTCACTACAAGAGTGATTACTCGAACCTAAATATTGTGCTAGCAATAAGGGCCATGATATTAATTATGATCGAACGAAGATTTAAGTGTTTAATCATTTTCACCAACGTATAAATGTTTTACATTGTGTATATGTAATGAACTTTAAGAAAAGTGAAAACTGTTTCAGCACTATCTACCCAGGCCTTCTCACGAGATGTTCATATGCTAATTTTAATTCATCCCGTGGCTTGTTTCATCTTTGGTACTTTTAGGTTTCGAATGGGTGGAATTTTGTCGGCGACTTATTCGGATACCATTTTCCTCTCAAACCTCCTTTATCACCTTGTGGTATTACTGTGTAATTAGGTTATACAAACTAATACTCAATTGGAACTGCGAATTACCGTACACCCATTTTCGCAGTAACTCAAATTCTGTAAACGGTAGCTAGTTTTGATTTCACGATGTAACACGTGCCGTCAGCAAGAATGGAAATTAACCAGAACATATTATCGATTACAATTGATTAAGAAAGCCACCCTCGATTAATGTAAATAACCTGCAAGCGGTTCAAAAGGGACTCTTACTTCCAGTTACAATTAGCGGCACATCGGTCTGAAGTACCGACCCGCCGACCAAACTCGCTGCACTTACTGGCATATTGCCAATAGCGTCCACTCAACGCTCGGCAAAATAGCGTCTGTCAGTGACAACTGTACACGCAGTGCTAATAAACGTATACCTCACAATCACCTGTTATCAACGAATATCCTTTTATACCAACCATATGCATCGGGCACCAGAGCATTTGGCAACTAAGCGTACTCCCGGACAATCCGAAACCTGTGAATAGAATATTTCAACCTATCTTATCAGTTGCAAAGTGTGATCTTTTGTGATTTGTCTGGCCTGGTCTGGCCTAAGGCATCTTTTAATTTTAAATTATGACTGCAAGTTTTTTATTTTTTGATTGAATAATCCCATATTAATGTAATTGTAGTGGCGTTCATTATCTAAAGTTAACAGGTGTCGTCATTTTTTGCGTATCAAATTAAATCTTCATTTTGCAAAATGCGTTATTAACTGACCTCTTTTTACAATTCGTGTTTTTTCAATCCTTTTAATTTGTTTTCGCAATTGATCCCCGTGTTACACCAGATAGTATGAGCGGTATGTTTGTAATGTTCATTAATTTTATCTAATATTAGTGTAAGTAGTTTAAATTGTTGATTTGTATTCAAAATTCCAACTCCCCTCTCTCTACCCATAAACCGTTCTAATGTCTTCGTCATTTCATTTAATCCCTTCTCCGTTTCTGCTACTATTACAATATTGTCTGCGTACGCCAACAACCATATTTTCCTGTATTTCAACCCTCCGTCTGGAGCCTTCTTCAATATCTCCACTAACGCTGTTATGTATATATTATATAGTTGTGAACTTAGCGGACACTCCTGACTCAACCCTTTCCATGTCCTGATTTTTTCCAAGATGTCCTCCCCCACCAACTCTTTCCAGCCTTCTCTTACTCCCATCTTACTTCCGTTATAATTCTCCCCTTCCCCTTCCCCATTTTTTTCTCTCCGGCATATTTACCTTACACCTGTTCCACGTCGTATCATCCATCCATGTTTCTACCCATCCTATGAAGTCGTATTATTTATAAATTCTCTCAGATCCCCTTTCATTCTTTCTCCCCCTTTCAGCCACTTCACTAGTTACGTTATATTCCAGAAACTTGCCAATAGATCCCCCCTCTCTTCTCTCTTTCCTCCCTCCCTCTCCCATCTCTTCTTCCATTCCCCTCTCACTCCTTGCCATATTTCTACAGAGGCATTTTCCTGCCCCTGCCCCCAGTACTCCCAATTTTCTTTAGTTTTTTGCCTTCATGTCCCGGTTTCTTCCTCCCATACCAAATATTTATTGCCCACCTTCAGTTTCCTGTAGCCCATCCTTACTCTGTTGCCGTGTTCTTACCCTCACTGCGCATTTCCAAATCTATCTTTGAATTTGCCTATCCTTTTCTATCAAGTTATTGTCTATGAATATCTTCTTACCTGACAGCTTCACCTTTTTCGTCATCACCTCCTCTTTACTCATTTCTTTTGTAATTTTCACTAGTATTACCTGCAAGATCACGCCGATTCTGAAGGTAATGTGCAGCGTGCTGGACATTACTGAGTAAAGTCGTGCCAGGAAACATTCAAGTTTGCGTGACCCCAGAACAGGCGACGATGCCACTGAATGTTCTCCGAACAGCATCTCACGTCACCAACGTAATTTCGACCGAGGAAAGTTATTGCAGGCCGAGTTCCTAGGCCGACACAGTCAATGCGGCGCTGTCCCCGGGACAAAAACGACCGGCTAAAACAAAATAAATGAGAAGATTGGTAAAATAAAAAATTAACGAAATATGCAAACCGATAGGTTAGGTTGATGTAGTTAACAACGAACACAAAACAACACAGGGTTGTCAACGACAAAAAGGAGAAAATCACCAGACGAACGAAACATATGATTTCCACTGTTCGGTCGCGCGCACAAGAGCGGGGGATAGCGAAGTAGGGATTTGAAGTAGGGACGTCTGTTAAATACGATCTCACAAGCCCAACTCAGTCTATTCTGCAAATAGTGCAGCTACAGCCCAGAAGGTGAACGAGATCCCGAATACATCAGAAAGTCTCCAAGTGGAAATTGAAGAAGATTGGTAAGAGTTTATTTTTCGTTAATTAATATTTTGAATTGATACGTTTATTTTATTGAGTGGTAAGTTTAATTTTTGTTTTGTTATTGGGATTCAAATTATAATTTTTGGTTAACATTATTTCGCCGTTATTAATTATTAAAATTAACCCGTCGTTAAGAGAATATCGTAGTATGTCTCTTGATAGAAATAATTATTTAAATTACCCCGTCGTTAAGAGAATATAGTTGGATTTGTTTTACAGTAATAATTATTTAAATTAATTCGTCGCTAAGAGAATCTAGTTGAATTTCTCTTGATATTAACAATGATTTAAATTATTTTTCAGAGGAATGCGGCTGTTGTTGTTTCTGTTGTTGCTAGATGCAACTGGGTTCCCGGTGTAAAGGTTATCGACATATGTAGCTATATACATGTGTAATGGAATGTGAAGGTAGATGGATTCATGTCAGCGTTGCGAAGCGGGATCGCACTGGGGCACATGGCACAATTCGATGAATTCCTGGTACGCGGGCTGTCTGCAGATGGCCTGTGTGCGCAAGCATGCAAATGCAACCAATCCAGCGGTACTTAAGCACGCAGGTAACCTTACGTTTGACGGCGACATAGAACGGTTTTCTGTTAATGCATTTCTTGAAAGGATTAACGAACTTCGTTTAGCACGTAATATAACTGAAGAAGATTTATTTAAGTCTGCCGCAGATTTATTCACTGGATTGGCATTGATCTGGTATCGTTCAATTAAACATTCTGTAAATAACTGGGATTCCTTAATTGTTGCCGCCGATTACGATGAAAATCTTTGGGACGAAATTAGATGTAGAAGGCAAGGTGTTACCGAACGTGTACAATTTTTATTGCTGTCATAGAAAATCTTGTCAGTAGGCTTGTTGAACGACCTTCAGAAACTACTGTGCTGAAAGTTATTCAAAGGAATTTATTGCCTTATTTTCAAACCCAGTTGGCTTTGGTCGACATTACCTCTATCTTCCATTTAGCTGAAGTATGCTGGAAGCTAGAAAATGTACGAACTACTACACAAAATTTTCAATCATGTGTCAATGGAAATAATTCACTTCTAGAGCCTGATTTATCTTGTCCGCGAACACCTACCAATAGTTTTCCTACTAATAGTAAACGTTACTGTAATATTGTCGCAACGTCGATCCCTCGGTTCACTTGCTGTAATTGTAAGAAATCTGGTCACGTGTTGCGAGATTGTCGAGAACCCATTTCAGGGCGATTTTGTTTCGGATGTGGAAAATCCAACTTCACAAAAGCTACTTGCCCAAAATGTTCAAAAAACTGAATAATGCTAATATCAGAGAGGCCAACAAGTGTGACTTATCCGATTGGAAAAATTGGCTATTAAAGGTCAAACAATTTTATATACAACCGGTTAGCATTCATCGAAAAACTGTATCCAGCCTTTTGTTTGTTCCGCCGAACTATGACAATAGACCCTACATAAAAGTTTCTGTTTTCAATAAATCTATTATTGGATTGGTGGATTCCGGTGCAAATCACTCTGTTCTTGGCGGTGGTTCTTTGAATCTCATTAGAATGTTATCTTTGCAGATTCATCAATACACAGATTCCCATATTGTTACAGCAGATGGAAAACATCAGATTATTATAGGATGCGTTGATTTACCTTTAGAAGTTGATTTGATTACAAAGGTAGTACGAGTACTAGTGGTTCCTTCCATATGCCATAATTTAATCCTAGGTAGTGACTTTTGTCGTTTGTTTGATTTAAAATTAGATTTTGAATGTAACAGTTATTATGTTGGCAATAAAAAGATTTCGTTAGATAAAAATTATTCTGAAACACCAGATTTGTCTGTTAATACAGTTAGTGTGATCCACGACCGATCTAAATTAAACTCCAGTCAAATGTTGCTCTTGGAATCAGTAATTAATAAATTTAAACAATTATCTTGGTTGTCAGGTACTAAATTGGGTCGTACGAATTTGTTAGTTCATAAAATCGAAACCGGTGATACGGAGCCCATAAAGCAACGACACCATCAATTATCACCCTATATGTTAACTCACTTGACAAAGGAACTTGACAAAATGTTAGAGTTGGGTGTCATACGTCCTTCAAAGAGCGCTTGGGCATCTCCAATACTTCTTGTTAAGAAATCTAATGGTGAATACAGACTGTTTTGATGGTCGCTAATTGAACTCCGTTACAAAACGAGATGCATATCCCTTGCCATTTGTTGATCATATTCTACAAAAGCTATCAGGTGCTCGATTTCTTTCCAGTATTGATCTCAAGTCCGCATTTTGGCAGATTCCATTACATGCGTCATCTTGTGAAAAAACTGCATTTGTTATTCCTGGAAGAGGTTTGTTCGAATTTGTGGTTATGCCGTTCGGCTTAAATAATGCTCCCCAGACTCAGCAACGTTTAATGGATTCAGTGTTTGATCCGGAGCTTGAGCCTTTTGTTTTTGTATATCTCGATGTTATTATTATCGCAACTCCTACTTTTGAAGAACATATCAGGATACTATTAGAAGTTTTAATCGTCTAAGAAGAGCTAATTTAACAGTTAATATGGAAAAGTGCGAATTTTGTTTGCCTTCGTTAAAATACTTAGGTTTTATTGTTGATAGAGATGGCTTAAGAACTAGCCCTGATAAAATTCGAGCCATGTTAGAATATCCGAAACCAGAGACTGTTAGGCAGGTGAAGCGTTTTATCGGTTTATGTTCATGGTACCGTCGCTTTATACACCATTTTTCATCAATGACCGCCCTTATATCAAATCTAATTAAAGGTCGTCGAAAATCACAAAAGATTACTTGGACACCAGAGGCAGAAACAGCGTTCACAAACATCAAGGAAGCTCTAATTTCCGCTCCTGTACTTGCAAGTCCCGATTTTGAAAAACAATTCTCTATTCAATGCGACGCTTCTGATTTAGGATTGGGTTGCGTCATTACACAATTAAATGATGAGGGATTCGAAGTTGTCATTGCGTATGCAACCCGCACCCTTTCTAGTTCTGAAAAGAAATTTTCAGTCACGGAAAAAGAGTGTTTAGCCGTATTATTTGGCGTTGAAAAATTTCGACCTTACATCGAGGGTTCAGTTTTCAAAGTTATAACAGACCACAGTTCCTTATTATGGCTTCATAATTTAAAAGATCCAACTGGACGCTTGGCACGGTGGGCGATTAAATTACAACAACACAACATGGTTATTGAGCATAAAAAGGGTCGTTTGAATGTAGTTCCCGATGCATTGTCAAGAGCACCGCTTGAGGTTTGCTTGTTAGCAATCAACGCTGACAATTGTGAAACAGATGATTGGTATTCCGGGATGTTAAATAAAATCAAAGATAACCCACAGAATTATTCCGAGTGGAAAATTGAAGAAAACCTACTTTATAAGCATTTTCGTAGTTATTGTAATATTCACTCTAATATACCTGATTGGAAATTAGTTATACCAAAAGGGCAGCGTATCAACACAATTAAATCTTGTCATGACGAACCTACTGCTTCTCACCTTGGTGTTTTTAAAACTTTGTCACGAATAAGAGAATTATATTATTGCCCCAAAATGCGCCTCGATGTTAAGAGTTACATTCGTTCTTGTGACGTTTGCTCCTCTCAAAAGATTTTGACTACAAGCCGAGCCGGCTTAATGGGGCAACCAAAACATGTGTGTTATCCTTGGCAACACATTTCTTGTGATATTCTTGGTCCTTTACCTCGATCTAAAACTGGTTATCAGTATTTGTTGGTTGTATGCGATTGGTTTTCGAAGTACACATTGTTGCATCCCATGAAGGAGGTTATTGCCAGCACCATCGTAAAATATATGGAAAACGAAGTATTTCTTGTATATGGTACTCCCCAGGTAATTATTTGCGATAATGGCACACAATTCACAAGCCAAATATTTAAAGAACTTGCGAAACGATATGAAGTGAAGATATGGTATAATGCAATATATCACGCACAAGTCAATCCAACTGAACGTGTCAACAGTGTAGTTGGTACGGCCATCAGATTCTACATTGATAACCTAGATCATCGAACATGGGATATCCAAATTCCAAAAATTAGTTACGCTCTACGCACCGCCGTTCATGAAGTCACAGGATTTAGCCCTTCATTTTTAAATTTTGGACGTTTACTTCCTCTGAAAGGATCATTTTATGGATCAATAAATGATGAGAAATTAAAATTAATATTATCCGATCGAAACAATTATGCAGATGAGATTCGTAAGCTGCCTGCATTTTATCAAGATGTACGAAATAAATTGGAGTTAGCCTATAATAAGACTGTACATTCGTACAATTTAGGAAAAAGAGCTTCTGATAAATATAACGTTGGTGATAAATTGTGGAAAAAGAATTATGTTTTGTCATATTAGTAGTATTAATAAATTTGCGTCAAAGCTTGCTCCAAAATATATTCTTTGTCAAGTAAAGCAAGTTATATCGCCACTCTTCTATGATTTAGTGGATTTAGATGGTAATGCCATAGGCCGATGGCATGTCAACGATTGAAAACCTTATTTGGGCTCATATTCTAATTTATTACTTGGTTAGGACGTTATTGTTTACCTTTGTTTACTTTTCCTTTGTGGGTTTACCTCTTATCCGTGGCCTATTTAATGTGTGTTAGTATAAGTCGCCTTGATGGGTCCCTAGGCGTGAAACGTGTATCCTCTGTTAATCCTTTAGTATTAGTTTACCAGAATAGTCCGACATGAGATATCAAATACCAATTTTGTCATGCGCGCATATACTCCCGATGTTGACTTAAATTATAGAAATGGAAAAAATTGAGTTCTCAATTTTTATTGAGGAAGAGGGGGTGTGTAACGTTAAAATTCGTTGAAATTGTAGTATATGATTGTATATAAAATTAATATAACTGAAGAGCGTGAACGCTCCAAAAATTGACAAGTATCGTTCCCTCATGTGGAGGGAGACCGATAAATTGAGTCGGGTGTGCACTTTCAAGCAGGTGAGGTGGTCTGTCAAAGGCTTTATTGTTTATTATTTAATATTTTTGTTTGTTGCCATTATACTTACCTGCTGGATCGGTGTACCACGAGCGCTCCGTGTTCCTTAGAAGGAACTTTTCTTTTACGTTTATCATATCCTAATAGGATTAATTATTTCTAGCTTTATGGTTCAATGCGATGTACATATTTTGTTAATCTAATTAATTATTAAATTTGTTAAATTGTCTTTTTTGATTTTGACAACATCCCCAATCCACATTTTGTCACTCGTGACTGGCGCCCACAGTGTTAGAAATAAATAAAATTAAAACTCAGGCCCGCTCTCCGATTGTTGCAGCTACCGGTGCTTGTGCCCGCAAAAAAGGGTAACAAGGTCCACGAACATCGCGTACGTTCTCACACCCTTCTTTGCTAGCTCCCTCTCTACTACGTAGTTCAGCACGTACATGTTATCTCTCGTTCCCCGGCCTTTCCTGAACCCCGCCTGCCTCTCCGGCAAGACTCCTCCGCCTTCCACCTCTTCCTCTAGTCGCCCCCCAATCATCCCTGCATACAATTTGTATGCCACATTAAGTAGCGAAATCCCCCTGTAATTTTCCGGTTTCTCCTTGTCCCCTTTCTTCCAGATTGGTATTACTACCGCCAACCTCATTCGTTCCGGTAAGTCCCTCTCTAGTCTCCCTCATGATTTTTCTCAACTCCTTCTTCCCTCTTCTACATTCTTCGTCAAACCATGATTTTCTCTGTTATTTCCTCTATGCTTCTTGTCTCCTCCCACTTCACCTTTCTTAATGCCTCTCGATATTCTGTACTCGAATCCTCATTCCAGATATTAACAATTCTCTCTTCCTTCGTCCTTATCTTTTTCCTCTCTTTTCTGACCCCCCTCATTTCTACCTCCACCGGTAGATGGTCCGACTCTATTCTTACCCCCCACCGTGAAACTATCCACCTCCTTTTTCGCCTCCTCGTTCGCAATTACATAGTCGATCACCGACCTTCCGTTTGGCCCAACGTATGTAAACTCCCCTTCTACATCCCCCCTCTCCCACCCGTTGAGTGTAAACCAGTTCTTCTCTTCAAGCCAGTCCATTAGTACCCTCCCTTCTCCATTAATCAACTCGTCCATTTGTAGAGTTTAACACACTACTGTTTATTTGATAAACTTTATTTAAACTTTTAACTAATAACAAATTGTATGATTGATGATTAAAAATCGTTGTTATTATTATTGTCTCCAGGGAGATCAGTGCCGCCTCGAGTTTTAAAAATGTAGAGTGTGACCACAGGAGCCCCCCCGGAGTGACTCTAGTAAGCATGATGAGTCACGGATGTATAAGTTCCTTTTTTGCACAGTAAGTTCGTGGGTTGCTAGACCAGCTGGAACCGCTTGATGTTAGTGTGGGTTCTTTGTCATTCGCTTCAATGAATGCTGGCTTAAGACGCTCGGTTGAAATTGTCGTTGCACGTCCGTCGATGTCCACCTTAGAAATGAAGTCATTAATCCGCTCCAATACTTCAAATGGACCCCGGTATGGCTGCTCGAGAGGTTTCTTCACATCATCCGTTCGTACAAATACATGCGTACAAACATGCAATGTTTTATGTGCAAACGCTCGTGCCTTGTTGTGATGAGCCGCAGGTGAAGAACGGACTTCTCGCATGAACTGTCGGAACTTCTCGATGAAATGTTGTGGTTCAGGACCTATCTCCTCGTCGATGATTATTTCGCCCGGACGGCGAAGTGTGGTGCCATAGAGCATTTCGGCTGTACTCGCTTTAATATCGTCCTTAAAACTTGTACGAAGGCACAGAAGAACAACTGGAAGTGCATTGACCCAATTCGATGAAGCATGACACATAATTGCAGCTTTTAGTGATCGATGCCATCTTTCAACCATGCCATTTGAAGCAGGATGATAAGCCGTTGTTCTGATACGATTACAAACGATGAGTTGGGTGAATGCTTCAAAAAATTTTGACTCGAACTGAGAACCTCTGTCAGTGGTGATCGTTGACGGTGCGCTGAATCGGCTTATCCATCCGCCGAAAAATGCGTTTACTAGCGTCTCTGCATAGATGTCTTTTAGTGGTATTGCCTCGGGCCACCGGGTGTAACGGTCGAGGATCATTAGGCAATATCGATAATCTCCGCATTTTGGCATTATTACGATGTCGATATGTACATGCATGAAGCGTTCGCTTGGTATTCCTATATGTTGTGGAATGTTTTTGGCATGTCGATGCACTCTACTCCTCTGACAAGCATCGCAAGATCGTGCCCACCTTGAAATGTCGCGGTTCATGTGTGGCCACACAAGATGACGGCTAATTAATTTCTGCGTAGACTTGCCGCTGGGATGCGAGACGTTGTGCAAGTTAAGAAAAATTTTGCGCCGCAAGCAATATGGTATATATGGTCTGTGTATACCCAGTGATGTATCACAAAATATTTCAATATTTGAGTTGTGAACTCTCTGTTTACTGAGTTGCAGTGACGTTGAAGATGATCTCAAAAGGTGCTGCATTTCGTCGTCTTGATTTTGTCCTTCCGCGGTATCCTATGTAGAAATACAGGTAGGTAAAACTATGGCTTCGATCCGTGACATTGCGTCGGCTACCACATTGTCTTGACCAGCCACATGTACGATGTTAGTGGTAAATTGGCTAATGTACTGCAACTGCCGTTGTTGACGTGAGGAAGCTTTGTCGAAGGCCTGTGTTAGTGCAAATGAAATTGGTCGATGATCGGTTAAAATTACCAGGTGCCTTCATTCCACTAGATGCTTAAAAAAATTTATACCTTTGAAAATGGCGAGTAATTCGCGGTCGTAAGCGCTGTAGTTGCGTTCTGTTTTGTTCAGTTTGCTGGTATAGAATCCTAAAGGTTGTCTTTCGCCGTTCACTAACTGGTCTAACGCTGCTCCAACAGATTGGTTGGAAGCGTCGCAGCGAAGTGTCAGTGTACTATCTGGAGCGGGATATGGCAACTGTACTGCGTCAATGAGTGATTTTTTACAATTGTCGAAGGCCTTTGATGTAACATCGTTCCACACGATGAGGCGTTTGTCGTTTTTCTTGGCGCCTGCAGTAAGCGCGACAAGTGGGGCGTGAATCTCAGCGGCCTGAGGAATATTTAGTCGATAAAAATTCCAGGCCCCCAAAAATAGACGTAGCTCGACTATTGTTTTTGGAATTGGATGGTTCCGAATGGCTTCGATGCGTTGAGCGGTGGGTCTAATTTCTTTGGCGTTTATTGTGTAACCTAGGTAGGTTACCTCATTTTGGGCGAAAACGCACTTGTTGACGTTGATGGAAAGGCCATGTTGGTGAAGGCGTTCGAGAATTATGTGCACATGCTTCTTATGCTTCTCAAGCGATGTGGAGGCTATCAAAATATCATCGATGTAGATGTGACAGAATTCTAAACCGCGAAAATTGAGTCCATGAGTCGCTGGAACGACTGTGCGGCATTGCACAGCCGGAATGTCATGACGTTGAATTCAAATAACCCGAATGGCGTTATAACGGCGGTTTTAGGGCGATCTTCTGGTGCGACAGGTATTTGATAATATGCTCGGGTCAAATCCAACGTGGTAAACACCGTGCAACCATGCATTAAAAACGTAAAATCGCGAAGGTGAGGTAAAGGGTACCTATCAGGTGTTGTCACCCTGTTTAGTCTGCGATAGTCGCCGCAGGCGCGCCAGCTTCCGTCCTTTTTTCTAACAAGGTGTAACGGGCTTGCCCATTCACTTTTTGACGGTAAATAGATACCCTGTCGGAGCATTATATCGAACTCTTCCTTTGCCGCTTTTAGTTTTTCGCCGGCAAGTCGACGTGCTTTTTCTGCTACTGGCGTACCGTGTGTCGTGATGTGATGGTGAATTCCATGCTTTGGTTTTTGAAGCCCACCGCCACTGCTTCGAATTGTTTCACTTGTTGATATACGGGATTAACTGGTCCTTTCGTTGCCACTGAATTGACTTCTTCGAGCGGTGGTGCTGAGTGAAGTAATTTTTTAATTGGCTGAGGATCGAGTAATCTTCGGTTGCGTAAGTCGACTAGCAAGTTATTTTGCTTAATAAAGTCAGCACCTAGTATGGGGTGTGCAACGTATGTATGTATTTTTGAACCGTTCGCTGCAAAAAGTGTGAAGTTTGCATTTTTGTGATATGTTCTATAATTATTAAAGATCCCCCTTGCTAACACTGAAATGTCAGCGCCGGTGTCGACGAGAAATTTGAGATGGTTTTTTGTATCGTTGATTTGTAGGCGTGATGTAAAAGGTCCCTCAGCGGTGCCTACCAAAATTACTGAAGGCCTTGCTAGTTTAACTCATTATTGAAGCAGCAAGGTTGGCGACACTTTGTTGCTTGTTTGCCAAATCGTGTATGATAGTAGCAAACACCACTGCTGATTACTTTAGTATTATCACGTTCATTAACTCTTCTTATTTTCTGCACTACTGCGGCCAGCATCCGAATTTCTGCTTTCAACTCGTCGATATTGTGTGCCGAATTTGTTTCTGCTTGCATGTTGACTGCGTTGTCACTGGTTTGTTCTACGGTTGAGTTTCTGCTAACAGACATAATATTGTGTTGCATGTCGAAAATTTTATCTGCCTGCAAGGCCAGATGATCCAAGTCATTGGCGTTACTTATTGCCAAAACACAACGAATGTTTTGAGGAAGTTGCTCCAAGAAGAGTGTACGTAATATAGCGTCGGGTACCTTTCCGGCAGCTAAGTTTCTAAGACGATGGAGGAAGTGTGAAGGCTTTCCGTCGATAAACTCAACTTGGTGGAGGAGGCGGCGAAGCTTAGTTTCTTCGGTTTCTTCGAAAGCATTTACAATCCTTGTTTTTAAAGCAGTATATTTACCATCGGTTGGTGGCGATGTAATAATATCGCCGACGAACGGTAAGGTTGCCTCGTCTAAGTGTACCAACACATATCTGTATTTTGCCGCATCTGCACGAATTTGAGCGATTTCGAGCGCAGCTTCCACTTGTACGAACCACAAAACGCAATTGTCCTTCCAGAAAGGCGGTAATTTCACTGCGCGAGTCGCCAATACGTGGCCATTGGGGCTAGCGATGTCCGATGTGGCGCTTTTTGGCGTAGTCGATGAGGTTGCCCCGGAATGTGTGTATCCGTCACCTGTGGCTTGTGGTTTCAGAGTTTCGTCGGTGCTCATTTTATATCGGGGTCACCAATGTAGCGTTTAACACACTACCGTTTATTTGATAAACTTTATTTAAACCTTTAACTAATAACAAATTGTATGATTGATGATTAAAAATCGTTATTATTATTATTGTCTCCAGGGAGATCAGTGCCGCCTCGAGTTTTAAAAATGTAGAGTGTGACCACACCTTGACGTCCTTTCTTTCATTTCCGCTAACACCTTCCAACCTCCCAGCTCCGTTACTTTGCCCATCCTGGCGTTCATATCTCCCCTATCATTATCACGCCTTCTACCCCCTGTGATACCTCGTTTATTTCTCCTAATATCCCTTTTATAATCTGATTACTATACACCGTATAAATACTCTAACACTTGCCGTCTTTCTTGATCTTTCTTTACGATTACGATGATAAAACATTTTGTTCACGAAGGCTTTTGGACTACGATGGCCGCCGATACCGGAATCAATATAGAAGCGCCCCACGCCAGGAGAAGTTAGTAATACCTAACCTAAATATACGCTTACCGAAGCCGAAAATACATAGCCCTATAGCACATATCTCTTGACCAATTCTAATAAAAAAAATTGATAACGTTAATAATTTAAGTTCCACACAACTCTTTCTACACAGTAACAAACCTTTTTGTATACATACACACAATTTAAATAAATAAATAAAAAAACACTAATAAAGTACCAGATCAACATGGTTTGGTTGAGCTTATGGTAGATTGAAATAAATAAATAAATAAAAACACTAATAAAGTACCAGATCAACATGGTTTGGTTGAGCTTATGGTAGATAATGCAAATTAATCTAGTAAATCTAGTAATCAATTTTGCAGTTTGGAATTAATCGAAGTCATAGAAATCTGCGCTCCTTGTAATACAATACTTGCTAGTAGTGGACTGTAATAATGAAACGCATGTACTTTATAAGTATTTATTTGAAAAATAAAAAACGTTTCGTTAGTTTACAATTCCAACTTAATTAAATGGAACGAATACTCAGACAATTCAGAAAATAAACATGTAAAATGCGTAATGAAAAACAGAATCGTATATTCTTTTCCTTGTGATTTTCCTTAAATATAAAATATTACGATTTACTGACTATTAAAACTAATTTCCCAACACAAACCAACCCAACCCAATCATAACCCAATACACCCACTAGGAAGCCATTAATTTAGTTCACCCTTAATGGTGATTGTTTCTAATTTGTAACGTACGTGGTAAATAAACTATTAACCTATTCTTTCATTGTTGGAGTGGGCATATATTAAACTGGTTAACAAGTCGGAGTTTAGTCAATTATTATATTGTAACAAAATAATTGAAACAGTTCTATAATGGAATATATACTGTCTCTATTTCAATGACTTCAAAATGATATTTATGGTATATGATTATCTAAATCAAATTCGTTTTTTTTAATGATAGTATTCCCTCACAGTACCCCCAATTTTTTTGAAAATGCATGTCGCACTTTTATTGAGGATATTTAATTTCTCATACTGGCTCATTACCGTTCATATTAATATTATAAAGATGCATATAAACGTTATGTTGCTGTGAATATTATCTATCAATTTGGAATAGATAGAAGCAAATATTTTGCGTATTTATCTGTATATATTTAAACGCTCGCCCCGTGAGCTACTCTTTGTAATATCAATCACACTTATATTAATAACTAACTTATGCAACAGTAAAGAAAGACAGTCTTAAGCAAGGCATTGGACATAGACGACTCACAATGCACTAGATAAATGTGTATTCTCTCTTGCATATCGGGCAATAATGAAAGTTGTTCAGGCATTGTCTGAGGCACTCCGCATGAAAAAAATGTTGACAAGGTGTCACTCGCGCTCTGACCATCTTGTTCAGGCAAACCGCGCAAACGTCGTCACAATTCGCAATTTCATCGACAGTCGCCCGCCTGAAACGCCCCAAAATCGCCTGCTCGTTCTTCAATTCTTTGAGGCAATGTAGAGCAGTATCCTTGGCTTTTAAAAATACAGTCATGTAAGCCGAAACTAATCCGAAACGGAACTGTCCGTAGCACATCAAAATCAGGATCAGTAGCGACGACATACCTATTGTATAGTATCGCAGAATCACGGGGGCATATAGAAATTCCAAAGCTTCCAAAGCTCCAATGCGTAAGAAGGACAACACATGCGGAAATAATTCCATGAAAACTCGTTCAGTGCACATGTAATAGGACCAAGTTACGAAGGTATAAACTGCGGTTGGATGGTAATGTTCTAGGCCTTGTTCAAGTCCGAACACTAATAACATAAACGTGACCGTTATGATAAAGGTAACTGCTTTGGTCCACTCTAGGACAATTTTAGTTGCTGACATGGCAACGTGTTTTATATTGCTGTGTTGAGTCATATTGACGTATGGAGACCAGTCCTCCTTTTCAACCAGTTCCTTGATGTAGGAAACGCAATATGTAATTACGTTGTAGAACATTAGTGAGTAGAGGCCAGTGATTCGCTTTTGAGGGCATATTGTCCCACCGATACTGCAGAGGAGCACGCGGTCGCATACCATGAAGAAAACCAACTGAAAGAAAACAGAGATATGATTACATAATATACTATTACACATAAAGACAAAGGTGGGAAGTCAGAAGCGTCCAACATATGCTAAATGCTTTGTCAGAAAGTTAATAATAAAAATCAAATTTGAAATCATCATTTACCATATTAACGAAATTTGAATTATATGCATTGTCACAATAGAAAGCCTAGTTGTTTTTAGTCATGTGTATCAGCTATTCCATACCATAAACATGGTCATAAACAACATATCTTTTTCATTTAATACTACAGCGAGATCGAAAAAAAAATTAGACAAAGTGGGTCATGAAAAAAAGCCGCATGTCTTTTCCTAGTTCATAAATTTGAAAATAATTATTGACACTGACAAGTCAAACTTGGAGTTATAATGCTTGGAATAAAGAAAGTGACAAAACTAAAACAGTATTTTATTTAAAGCAGGTGTTGAAAGTGTTATCCATTATTTTCCAGACATAACTGCACGCATCGCTTCATATTTTCAGTAACGCGGATAAGCATTTCAGGTGTGATTTCTTCCAACTGTCAATATACGTCAAATTGACACTCGCAAATAATTTTAGGAAAAGAAGGACGTTTTTTTGCTCATGGCCAACTTTGACAATTTTTTTATTCGGTCACACTGTATATATATATATATATATATATATATATATATATATATATATAAGGAAAAGGTATCACGACTCAAAACCCGTAAGGAAACACACAGCCGCCGGCACGTGTCTCAGACTTATTAGTCTTCATCAGGCCGGAAGATGGTCACAATTTGGAGGTCTAACAATCGGTAGCTTGCTGTTGGCTCCGTATGTGTTAGACCTCCAAATTGTGACCATCTTCCATTTGGCTATGCCGCCATGATGAAGATCAATACGTCTTATCTTCCTGTGTTTATGACGTTGAAATGATAATCTTATTTGATATAATGGTACTTCACGTCAGGTATAATTTAAAAAAAACAAATTTTTTACATTTTATTAATCGTTACGTTTCGCAACTCTTCAGTTTGCTTCATCAGACGCTGTTGAATAAGAATGCAACTAAATAACTTAACAGAGCAATAGTTAGTGATACACCTACGTTTCGTGATATGCTTATGCACGTTGACATATTTTGCCGATACAAATTTGTGACATTGCTAGAATATCCTACTTCGATATTTCTCTAATACGTGTCTACATTAATTATTATAACTAATACATTTACAAAACAGATTTAAGAGTCAGCTACTCTGCACTCCCCCGTTTTTGACGTTGTAGCAAGTAATCCACGTTTCATCACCAGCCACCAACCGCTTCAGAAATGGGTCGATTTAGTTGCGATTCAGCAGCGAATCGCAGATGGAAATTCGGTTCATGATGTTTTTTTACTTTAACTCGTATGGCACCCAAACATTGAGCTTCTTTTTGTATCCACCCTTATTCAAATGACACCAAACGGTTTTTTGTGCAATCATTAGCTCTTCGGCAATCGAAACAGCGCTTACATTACGGCCGGACTCGACAATGTCCATCATTTTATCGATATTTTGACAATTGGCCTTCAATTTCAAAATCAAAATTGCGCATGATTGGCTGTTACAGTATCAGGACCGTGAACACTATTAACATTTTCAGCCGCCTGGCTTGCGTTGTCACCTTTATCTACTAGACCTATTATATATATATATATATATATATATATATATATATATATATATGTATGTATATGATAGTTAACGTTCGTGTCCTCTTGTGTGAATGTACAAATATTCTTTGATAATTAGGACAGTCCACAAAATAAAATAAAGCTATTTCATTGCTAACGTTTCGCCTTTAATTTTAAAAGCTTCATCAGAGCTACAATCAACAATTAACACAATTACAATACAGGTACAATTTAAGAAAAAACAACTAAACTCACCTCTGAAATAAATTTCTTAAAACAATAATGACGATGAAAGAGTTCATAAATAAAATCAATACATATTCAATAACTACCATTAATCCCATAGACTTTCGCGACATACATATAAACTACTGGTACCGATATTAAACAAAATTTATTGAAGCGACAGAAATTTTATCAAGGTGTTTTCTTGTGAGGTTTTTTCCAATTACAACGGTAAAATAATATCTAAATCCTCATTGAAAGAGCTGATCCATATGCAACACAATATACAACACAGTTAGCTCCAACGAGCACTACCACAAACCATTATACACGATATTCAAATTGTAACCATCAGTTCTAATATTTATGTTGTTCGGCTCACAATTGATGTACATTTTTTCCAATATTAGACGCTTTGATAGATTCTGTTCGGTATCTAAAATTTTCACATTAATCAATCAAAATCATGGTTTAAGTTAAAGTGATGTATCGCGAGTGCTGTTTTTTGTCACGATATTTCTCAAAACAGTCTTGTTTGTGATTCTGTAGCCGCCTTTTTCAAATACTGTTTAGTTTGACCAATATAAATTCCACTACAGTCCCTGCAGTTTATTTTGTAAATTATATTTGATTTAAATGGTGTAGGAGTTTTGTCTTTTATTTGTGTGAACAGTGATTCCAACGTTTTAGTGTTATATGTGACTAGATTACAATTTTCATACTTTAACATTCTTTTTAATGAGTTTGTAAGTCCCCTAATATATGGTACTCTGAAGTATCTGTGTGACTATATAGAATATTATTTATAAAGTTTATGGGATACCCATTTTGTTTTAACAGTTCTGTTATGTTTTTAAGATTCTTCTTATGAAATATTTTGTTGCTCAATTTTAGTATTCTGTTTTTTTAATTTTAAAATAACGTTCTTCTTTAATTTGAAATCATGTTCAGCGTGAAAATTTAATATTCTATCCGAGCTAGTACTTTTTCGATACCAATCTGCCATCCTCTTGTCTTACTATTGTCGTGTCCAAAAACTTAATCCTATTGTCGTTTTCCACCTCTAATGTAAATTGTAAATGTTGGTTGTATTTATTAAAATAGTCTAAAATTGTTTGGGTTTTATTCGATGGAACAGCTGTTAACATGTCGTCTACGTAACAAATCAAGAAGGGTACATCAAACGGCAAGTCCTTAAGGGTCTCTGTTATTAATTTATTCATTGCCATACTGGCAAGTACTGGTGAAGCTGGATTTCCCATAGCGGTTCCAAATAGCTGCTTGTGAAATACGCCCTCCGATGTAAAATAACTCGCGTCAAACAACTTAGAGATTAAAATCACAATTTGGAATATAAAACAGATTGAATCACAAATTAACAATTTGATCGAGTACTTATACACAATTTTACCTCGAGAAATATTAATGGAATTCAAACAATTTATTGACAGTATATATGAAAAAGAATTTTATTATGTAAAAAACAGACAGTCCAATAAATTTTCCAAATTACTTGATAAACAAGAAAAGAAAATATTAACTAACAAAGACAAATGGTTGGTTAATTTATCGGATACTGTCTTGCCTGATGTAATTAGTGATTGCATTGCGCTAGGTCCTAAGTTTAATATTGAACATAATATGAGAGACATACCTATTAAAAGATTAATTACCCACTTAGAATATTGTTTTGAAAATTTGGAAACTTCCAGTAAAGCAAAAAACTTGTATAGGGTTAGGGCGACGAACATTATCACAAATTATGTAAATAGAAGCAAACAAAAAGATCGTTTGATAGCTTTGAAAACATGTACAAACAAACAACATCTTTTTTAAAACAAAATAACGACATTATCGTGGTCAGGGCGGACAAGGGAAACATATCAGTGGTGTTAAATAAAAAGGAATATGTAGAGAAAATTAAAACTTTAGTGTCAGATAACAAGACATATGTAATGTTAGCCTCTGTTCCAACAAACAAATATCAGACAAGCAATAACGAAATAGTCAAAGAATTAACTCATCTAAAAATGATAGATTCAGATACCCAAAAAAGATTAATTGTAAACAATAGTGTAGCTCCGAAAATATATGGGTTCATAAATTAGGCATCCATGTGCGTCCAATAGTATCTTGTGTAGGTTCACCGGGCTACATGTGAAATATTGAACATCAATATTGAAAGAATTAGTAAAAGAATACAAATATAATATACTTCATTTCTATTCAATGGTAAATGAGGTCAATATAATAAACATTCCTAAGGACGATGTGTTAATTTCGCTTGATGTAATTTCATTATTTATGAATGTCCCCAAGGACTTTATATTGAATATTGTTGAGGAGAGTTGGCATGACATAGCTAACCACACAAATATTGACAAAGCTTACTTTTTGAAATTAGTTATTTTACATCGGAGGGCGTATTTTACAAGCAGCTATATATATATATATATATATATACAGGATGTACCAACGATCTGACAAAGTTCCCTTACGGCGTTATGTTTGCGAATTCGAAAAAAGTAAATATCTACATGTTTAGACGGTCCCTAGGTTCATATTCTAAAAATATTTTGAGCCGACATGGGCGGTTCGTCAGCGGGGGGCGACATAAATTTTACTTTGTTTAAATGGAACACCCTGTATATTTTAACATTTTTGAATTCTATGAAGAATTGTGAATACATCCATGTACAAGTTGTTTGTCAAAACTCATTAGAACTGGTGATTTTCAATTTTTTTAGTGAAATTTTAGATATGCAGACTATGCTTCAAAAAATCATCTAACTGGGAGGATAGTTGGTGGGAGGGTAATTTTTTATCCGTGGACTAAGGGATCATCAATGTGAGTATTAATGCACCCAAGGATCCCATTTTGTATACAGGGTGTTGCCAGTGTATTTTCAATCTCGCGCAACTTTAAGAGGCAAAATATCATTTTTTTCAAATGAGACCTACTATCAAATTTACCAACACTCGATTCAAAATCAAATTCTGCGTCGACTGATGCTACATGTTCCTATACCTATCGCTTCAGGTTTTCGAGTAATTTCAGTAAAATATTTTATTTGGTCACAAAATCAATCGCATTACAATTTTCGTAATATTAAAAATAGTAGCCTAGTGCCACTTTAACGTTCTTATGACAGTGACAGTCTTTATCAATAAATTTAATAGACGCCTTAGTTAATTATTAGTTAAGTTATTGTCCCAAGCTTGTTTTTGAATGATGAATTTTTCAAAGGAAGAAATGGTAAATATGATTTACACAGTGGGTGAAGCAGACAAGAATTGCCTTTTAGCAATGAGGCTCTATAGGCAGAAGTACCCTGATTTAAGACAACCAAATGTTAGATGTCTGCAGAAGCTAGTTGATCGCTTCGAACGCACCGGGAACGTGGCATACGAGAGTAGGAGGGTGATTAATCGTGCTATTATTAACGAGAACAATGACTTAAACGTTTTATTGGAACTCCAAGAGAACCCACATGGAAGTGTGCGGACAATCAGTTCAAGTTTGAATCTAAGCAGATCTTCAGTACATCGGATAATTCAAAACCACAAATTCCACCCACACCATCTAAAATTGCATCAAGCATTAAACGGGAACGACTTCGATAATCGAATTAATTGCCAATTTAATGATGGAACGTATCGAGGAAGATCCGGCATTTATCTATAATATTCTTTTTACGGATGAGGCAACGTTTCGCAGCAATGGTGTGGTAAACAGGCATAATGTCCATTATTATGCCACCGAAAACCCTCATTGGGTGACACAAGTTGATCACCAACACCAGTGGTCTCTTAATGTTTGGGGCGGATTATTGCGTAACTATGAAATCGGTCCCTATTTTTTTGAAAACCATCTTACTGGTACCGATTATTACCGGTTTTTGTGAAATGTACTGCATACTTTATTGGAATGTTTTAATAATATTACTCCCGAAGTCTTACAACGTGTCAGAACTAGTTTTAGACATCGACTGGATATTTGTGTTCAACAAAATGAAAACATATTTGAACACCTTTTGTAAAATAAACTTTGTTTTTTGTATATAAATGTTATTTTTTAGGCGACCGACACGAAAAATTGAAATTTCAGTCGTCAAACGCGGACGAAAAGTAATCGTTTTTCGTCCGCTTTCATTTTTCGTCCGCAATAGGGTGGCGCCATCTACAGACAGTTACCGAAATTGTATAAAAATAACCACATTGCCGTCTGTGTCAAACTGTACATCTTGTTTACATTAGTAAATACGTGTTGGTGATAGACTTTTTAACTGATTATTGGGTAATTATTGTTTATAAAGCCGAAATAACTTCGAATGTAGACAAAGAAAACATAAACATGTCTGAAGGTGTCACAAATATCTACAATTGTTCAGTTGTCATAAATGACTATGTCAATAAATTATAAGTAAATGTTGCAACAAATTTGAAAATTATATGAGGGTCGCCTAAAAAATTTTGTGTGCACCACGGCCAAAAAGTGTTTTTTCGTCCTCGTTTGCTTTCCGACCTCGGCTACGCCTCGGTCGTAAAGAAAACTCGGACGAAAAAACAGTACTTTTTGGCCTTGGTACACAATAGTATTTTGTGTATCTAGGCCAAAAAGTACTGTTTTTTCGTCCGAGTTTTCTTTACGACCGAGGCGTAGCCGAGGTCGGAAAGCAAACGAGGACGAAAAAACACTTTTTGGCCGTGGTGCACACAAAATTTTTTAGGCGACCCTCATAAAATTTTCAAATTTATTGCAACATTTACTTACAATTTATTGACATAGTCATTTATGACAACTGAACAATTGTACATATTTGTGACACCTTCAGACATGTTTATGTTTTCTTTGTCTACATTCGAAGTTATTTCGGGTTTATAAACAATAATTACCCAATAATCAGTTAAAAAGTCTATCACCAACACGTATTTACTAATGTAAACAAGATGTACAGTTTGACACTGACGGCAATGTGGTTATTTTTATACAATTTCGGTAACTGTCGGTAGATGGCGCCACCCTATTGCGGACGAAAAATGAAAGCGGACGAAAAACGATTACTTTTCGTCCGCGTTTGACGACTGAAATTTCAATTTTTCGTGTCGGTCGCCTAAAAAATACTATTATCGTTTTTTACATTTAATTATTACTTGTCATTTGTCAGAATTAAAGTTGGTTTTGCTTGTATAGAGTACATTTCATTATTTTTAGCAACAATCAGCTCACTCGATGGTAAGTGGGCTCTGATGAAGTGGGCCGCCTTAGCTAAGAAGCCCTTGTTGCTTTAAATTAATTAATCGGATGTGACTTTTTAAAATGACTTTAATTGTTCGATGCAATTTGTAGTTTTGTGTTATCCAATTTACTGAAGTGACACTAGACTACTATGTTTAATATTACGAAAATTGTAATGCGATTGATTTTGAGACCAAATAGTATTTTACTGAAATTACTCGAAAACCTGAAGTGATAGGTATAGGAATATGTAGCATCAGTCGACGCAGAATTTGATTTTGAATCGAGTGTTGGTAAATTTGATAGTAGGTGTCATTTGAAAAAAATGATATTTTGCCTCTTAAAGTTGCGCGAGATTGAAAATTCACTGTCAACACCCTGTATACAAAAGGGGATCCTTGGGTACATTAATACTCACATTTATGATCCCTTAGTCCACGGATAAAAAATTACCCTTCCACCAACTACCCTCTCAGTTACATGATTTTTTGAAGCATAGTCTGCATATCTAAAATTTCACTAAAAAAATTGAAAATCACCAGTTCTGTTGAGTTTTGACAAACAACTTGTACATCGATGTATTCACAATTCTTCATAGAATTCAAAAATGTTAAAATATACAGGTTGTTCCATTTAAACAAAGTAAAATTTATGCCGCCCCCGCTGACGAACCGCCCATGTCGGCTCAAAATATTTTTAGAATATGAACCTAGGGACCGTCTAAACATGTAGATACTTACTTTTTTCGAATTCGCAAACATAACGCCGTAAGGGAACTTTGTCAGATCGTTGGGACACCCTGTATATATATATTGTTGTGTGGTTTGTGTGTTTTATAATATTTTGCCGCGGGTTGGAAGAATTCGAATAAATATGTAGTCAAATAAATATTAATAATCGAGCTATTTATTAAAACAAGCGATTCCGCCTTATAGGCGTATAGGCAATTGACCATATAGCCTACAGGTTTACTTTGCTAAGCAACGGCTAGCGGGTAACACAGACGCTCGGTAGGTCACGTACGCAATATTAACTTACGACGCAATAACTTATTCTAACAAATAAACTGGTGTAGGTGATGTAATCGAAGGTGATTATAATAATAATTTAACTTCGCAAAAGTGGAAGGTGCTTAAATTTAGTTCCGACCTAAAATGAAACAAACTTACCCTTACCACACAGTATTTATTCACACTAGATGTACATTTCTACAACTAAGTTGTCATCTTCAGCAGTGTACTGATTACTAATTTAGTTCCGACCTTACAATTGGTCCGCGGGATTATTGAACGCACTCTTGGTATGACCCAGAATCGGCCGAACCGTTTCAACGTTCCGATACAGCTGTAGACGGGATTCGGGCTGGATACAGGAGCTCCGCCTAGGATTTCCGAATCGGGTCCCCGTTGAAGATTTTAGGATTTCCGTACCGTTTATCACTTGAGGTTATATTAATGCGATATAGATTTTTCCATTGGTTTTCCACTATCAGGTGAGTATGACACGTTGTCTTACAGTTTATTAATTAATTATACTTTTTTTTTTAGATGGTTGAGATAAATAAATGTTCGCAAATACTCTGGAGCGATATCGACACGACTGACTCTCTTCAGAAGCTTTTTTCTGAACGCTGGTGCGTAAGTTCTCGCGGCTGAAATCTGTGCTTCTTGGTTCTCGGGTTGTGAACCACATTGTGGAAATGTTCCCCGAAGGGTCGCTTCGACGTTTCGGTAGAGTCCCATCTGTCATCTTCAAGAAGCTCTTCTAGGTCTCGCTGACTTAGAAGAACTGTTCTTCTAAGTTTCTAAGTCAGCGAGACCTAGAAGAGCTTCCTGATGGGACTCTGCCGAAACGTCGAAGCGACCCTTGGGGGAACATTTCCACAACGCGGCTCACAACCCGAGAACCAAGAAGCATATATATATATATATATATGAACGTGTGTGTGTGTTGGTGCGTAAGTTCTTGCGGCTGAAATTTGTGCTTCTTGGTTCTCGGGTTGTGAACCACGTTGTGGAAATATTCCCCGAAGGGTTGCTTCGACGTTTCGGCAGAGTCCCATATGCCATCTTCAGGACGCTCTTATAGCTCTCGCTGACTTAGAAGAACTGACGTTCGGAGTTACTCGGAGATCCTTATATTCCGGTTTGTCGTTGGGGATGACTACGCTCGACTACATCTGACTTCGGCTCCTGGTTAATAGACCTTGGTGTGGTGGGCGACCCTTAGGGGAACATTTGCACAACGCGGTTCACAACCCGAGAACCAAGAAGCATATATATAAAAGGAAAAGGTATCGCGGGTCTTTGCGAGTTTTGAGCCGTGATACCTTTTCCTTTGATTTAATATCCCCGCGCGTTATATATATATATATATATATATATATATATATATATATATATATATATATATATATATATATATATAAATTGAAAATGTGTCTTGTCAAATATGACAGAAAAATGTAAAATTTACACGAAAGATGGTCTAATCTTACACCTCAATGGTGTACTGAACATTAATTAAAACAGGTCCATGAAGACTAACTGGTGGATCGCTAGACAATATTGTTTCTGGGTTATTACCCTTCGTCAGTAGCGATTACCAAGAACCTTAGTTGTTGAAATACCTTTACATGTAGCGGCCATCAAAACTTCTTGGCGCGAGCCAATCACTCCTAACGAACCACTGACAACAGAACGCTGACGAGACGATACCTTGTCTAACACCTTGCGGAGACTGAACAAGAGACATTTTCAATTTGAATTGTTCTTGAACTTAATTGCAGCAACCCTTTTATATGTTGACACTGGACGTTTGACAGTCGTCTCTTGTTTAGTATCCGCAAGGTGTTAGACAAGGTATCGTCTCGTCAGTGTTCTGTTGTCAGTGGTTCGTGCGCTTGTGGTTTACGTTGTTTTGAAATTTTTCTTAAAAAATGTACGTGTTTTATCAATCAAAACTGTCTCATGTATTGTGAACTTTAATGTTAACAATTAGCCAATTACATGTAACTCTTATATTATGTAAGTGCAATTTAATTTAATTTTTCTAACTGTTTATTCTTAGTGCATTTCTTGTAGCTTTCCTAATCAAGCAATTAAATTATTGCGAAATATTAAAAAGAATAATCAACTGAGTTTCATTACTTCCCGATAGCTGACCGTTTCCCTGATATATATTTCTTGACTCTAACGTCCCACGGTTGATGCTACTGGCCTTCTTTATATATATATATATATATATATATATATATATATATATATATATATATATATGTGTGTGCTTCTTGGTTCTCGGGTTGTGAACGGCGTTGTGGAAATGTTCCCCGAAGGGTCGCTTCGACGTTTCGGTAGAGTCCCATCTGCCATCTTCAGGAAGCTCTTCTAGGTCTCGCTGACTTAGAATAACTAGAGTTCTTCTAATTCAGCGAGAACTAGAGTTCTTCTAAGTCAGCGAGACCTAGAAGAGCTTCCTGAAGATGGCAGATGGGACTCTGCCGAAACGTCGAAGCGACCCTTCGGGGAACATTTCCACAACGCGGTTCACAACTCGAGAACCAAGAAGCACAGATTTCAGCCGCGAGAACTTACGCACTAACATATATATATATATATATATATATATATATATATATATATATATATAATTTAAAAATTCTTGGGGATGACGATCAACAGGCTTCTATTAAAAGAAACTCATTTGTTTTTATTCAATATTTCGCAATATTAATTATTG
The DNA here is from genome assembly GCA_959613385.1 of Geotrupes spiniger. Taxonomy (NCBI): domain Eukaryota; kingdom Metazoa; phylum Arthropoda; class Insecta; order Coleoptera; family Geotrupidae; genus Geotrupes; species Geotrupes spiniger. Next base: position 49,493,567 of record OY390733.1, on the reverse strand, counting down.
CTTCTTCAGGAATAATTAAAAAATGTAATATATATATAATAGACTCATGAAGGAATACGTTCGAGTTCGCGTGCACCAGGAGAAGTTACAACAATCTTCTAGAGCGACATAATTAATTTATAAATGAAAATGTCTGCTATATTTTTTATTTATATATATATATATATATATATATATATATATATATATATATATATATATATATACAGAAGGCCAGGAGCATCAACCGTGCAACGTTAGAATCAAGAATTATGTATCAGGGAAACGGTCAGCTACTGGGTAGTAATGAAACTCAGTTGATTATTCTTTTCAATATTTCGCAATAATTTAATTGCTTCTTCAGGAAAGCTACAAGAATTACATTAAGAAAAAACAGTCAAAGATTTAAAAATAAGTTAAATTGTACTTACATAATATAAGAGTTACATGTAATTGGCTAATTGTTAAATTAAAGAATTCAGAAATTATGAAACAGTTTTGATTGATGAACCAAATACATGTGTAAGAAAATTATGAAAACAACGTGAACTGGAAAACGCACGTTGCAAGCCATTTTAAAATAACAGCTGATGCGCAAGGAGAGTGAAAGAAGAGATGTATGTAAGAGTGAGCGGGACGACAATTGCCAACCTCTAGAATTTGACAACGTGACAAATTAAAAAAAATATAAACTAATTGTCTGAATAATTTAATGGAGGAGACCTCTTTCGTTTTATGCATTAACTTCATTTTTAACAATTGTTTTTTTACTTTCAATGACAATACGTACAAGCAAGTCTTCGGTATATCATTCCTTCTCTACCATTTAACATACCATTCATTAAAAAAATATGTCGATGACATAATCTGTGCTGTTCCTATGGACTGTTTGGATGATACATTAAAATTTTTTAACGAAGTTAACCATCACATCCAATTTACCATAGAAACTGAGAATAATAGATCTGTTCCCTTTCTTGACACTTTAGTTATGAGAACCATCGATAATTTTATTAACTTTGATTGGTATTGCAAGCCTACTTCCTCAGGTCGATATATAAATTATTTTTCGAATCACCCTTTAGGACAAAAAATTAACATTATTTTAGGTTTAAAAAACAGAATTCACCGTATTAGTAACAATAAGTTCATTAAGAAAAATCTTAAACTTTTGGCCGATTCGTTCGTCAATAATGGTTACCCTCGAATGTTAGTAAACAGTTTAATATACAATACACGTCGCGAACATCTCGATGTACACGCACCTGTTGACGAGCCAATTGTATACAAAAGATTACCTCTAATTAATAACATTAGCAATAACATAGAAAAGGTCTGCACTACCAATGGTTTAAGAATAGCTAAATACAGCTTAAAATCCACTAGTGAATTCTTCGGTCATGTTAAAGATCGTGTCCCGATTGGTTACAGATCTGACGTAATTTACAAAATCCCGTGTCTTGAATGTGAGAAATGTTACATTGGGCAGACGTCACAATGGTTAAAGGCTCGAGTTACCCAACATAAGAGCGACTGTAGATTGCAGAAGAATTCTTGTGCTCTTGCTTCACACTTTTATAAATTTAACCACAATTTTGACTTTGATAACACTTCAATATTAACTTCTCAAAGCAGGTACAAGCAACGGATTTTTCTTGAAATGTATTATATAAATAAACATGCCAATTGTGTAAATTTCAGGTCTGACACACAGCATTTAAGCAACATTTACTCTTGGTTGTTGGATTTCTCACCTATTAATAATCCTCGGCTTTGAAATTCTGGCAATGTTTTCGCTTCACGTGGTCTCCTCCATTAAATTATTCAGACAATTAGTTTATAGTTTTTTTAATTTGTCACGTTGTCAAATTCTAGAGGTTGGCAATTGTCGTCCCGCTCACTCTTACATACATCTCTTCTTTCACTCTCCTTGCGCATCAGCTGTTATTTTAAAATGGCTTGCAACGTGCGTTTTCCAGTTCACGTTGTTTTCATAATTTTCTTACACATGTATTTGGTTCATCAATCAAAACTGTTTCATAATTTCTGAATTCTTTAATTTAACAATTAGCCAATTACATGTAACTCTTATATTATGTAAGTACAATTTAACTTATTTTTAAATCTTTGACTGTTTTTTCTTAATGTAATTCTTGTAGCTTTCCTGAAGAAGCAATTAAATTATTGCGAAATATTGAAAAGAATAATCAACTGAGTTTCATTACTACCCAATAGCTGACCGTTTCCCTGATACATAATTCTTGATTCTATATATATATATATATATATATATATATAATAATTAAAAAAGAAAGGTGTATAACGCGGGGACAATAAATTGATGGAAATGATATAACGGCTCAAAACCCGCAAGGCAGCACGCAGCCACCGACACGTGTTTCAGACTCATTAGTCTTCATCAGGGCGGCATAGCCAAAAGGAAGATGGTCACATTTTGGAGATCTAATACAACCGGAGTCAAACGTAAGCGATCGACTACCATATTGTGGCTCCAGTCAATTTACCCAACTAATTGTGGGCGAAAACCAACCTGGCCACGCGGGAGGACATAGCCACTCACATGAACAACCGTGCCGAGGATATATAATAATTAAAAAAGAAAGGTGTATAACGCGGGGACAATAAATTAAAGGAAATGATATAACGGCTATAAATGTGACCATCTTCCTTTTGGCTATGCCGCCCTGATGAAGACTAATGAGTCTGAAACACGTGTCGGTGGCTGCGTGCTGCCTTGCGGGTTTTGAGCCGTTATATCATTTCCATCAATTTATTGTCCCCGCGTTATACACCTTTCTTTTTTAATTATTATATATATATATATATATATATATATATATAAAAAATATAGCAGACATTTTCATTTATAAATTAATTATGTCGCTCTAGAAGATTGTTGTAACTTCTCCTGGTGCACGCGAACTCGAACGTATTCCTTCATGAGTCTATTATATATTATGCCGCATAAAGTAAACATATTTTTAATACCATTTTTTTTAATACTTGGATGTGTTTTTATTTACCAAAAAATCACGTGTTTTGTTTATTGTCCGCTGTACATCTATTCAACGAAGTAGTTATATCACACCGCTAAATATAATTAATTATGTCGCTCGGCCGTTGAAATTAATTTAAAATTCGATAACATAAACAATTATTGATGTAATATTTCTCAGAATAATTATAATAGAAACATACACTGCCTTTCAAATAAAATAGACTATCCAGAACCACTGAACGTAGAATGATGAAACTTGTTGAAAATATCTAGTGCACGTAGAAAAACAAACGATTAAATTTTTGAGAAAAACTGAAAACATTTAATGATTAAAAAGTTTAATTGCATGAGTTACATCCCCACGTACTCTTATGCACTCAGCAACCCTTCTGGGCATACTGGAAATTAGATTATTGATATCCTCTTGAGGTACCTCATCCCAGGCTGTCTGTAACTGTTGATGCAACTCCTCTAATCAAGCTTCTTTCTATCATATCCCAGACATGTTCAATGGTAGATAAGTCTGGTGATATTGTTCTTCTTGCCAACCTCTACAAGTCTGTGCTATAGTGGTGTGTGACCGATTGACAGGTCTGGCTATCTCACGGAAGGTTAAATCAGCCTCATGCATCCAGATAATTCGTCCTCGTTCAAAAGGGGTAATTTGATGAAAATTTGCACGACTTCGAACTGGCGGCATTCTAAAGATCCTAACTGTTACAATAAGCAAGAAGAAACTCCTAACAAATGCGACAAATCGACGAAACTATGGTCAAACTAAAGGCACAGGCAACTGTTGCGAGATAATTGCCGTTAGAAGTGACAGACAAAACTTAATCATTTGTTTTTCTACGTGCACTAGATATTTTCACCAAGTTTCATCAATCTACTTTCAGTAGTTGGGGTGGTCTATTTTATTTGAAAGGCAGTGTATGGCACAATGTTGATACTGGGTTCACACTTCTTACAATACTAAAAATGTAAAAGTATGCAAGCTGTTGGAATATAAACATATTTGTTGTTTGAATAATTATGATAGTCGTACTTGTCCAGATTTGGTAGGCAATGACGTGACGCTTGTCACAATGCTAAGAAAGTACAAGTAAGCATGTTGTTGGTATGTAAACATATTTGTTGTTTGCATAGTTATGGTAGTCATAATAATATTTTTATCCAGATTTTCTTATAATTTTTTGCACTGGCCAAACTCGACAAATGTTGCCGCAACACGTCACTAAGGAGTAACAACTATCCGTATAATTCAGTGCGTATGATACTCGTTTTAATTTATTATATTTTTGTCATTATATAATATCAATAAGAATGAACGAGGACAAAAATTATTAAAATTACACATTTACAATTTACTTATATTTTTATGTATTTTTTCGATTTCAAATAGTTTACGGTCACAAATCATGCAGACATTTCCTTAGGAAATTATAAGTCCACCATATTTGATTTTATAACAATTTTATTTCTTTGTAACATCTATAAACGTTAACCTACAAAATTCATTCAATACAAATGGTTAGAAAATTCTCGACACTACCGTACCAACAAATGCTTCCTACATCGAGCTAATGAAGCAATCATGTTTGCAGGGTTTTCATTCATTTTAGACTGTGCTGCAGATTCTCCATAAAATTTCATTTCGTACTCCGGTACAGATATGTTACAAAATGTTCTTCAGTCCACTTCATGACAGGAAGATATGCAGAAAGTTTAACAGAAATGTAACAGTTTGTCAGATAACTTCCCAAACAAAAGACATATAAAGTGAAAAAAAAGGAAAAAAATATATAATATCATAATATAATACATATGTACATATACCGGGTGGAAAGTATCAAACCCGAACTGCAGAATGCATTGGAATATACGTTTATGCATATTCCTGCTCCCAATTTCCACCGATAAAAATTATAATGACATCAAATGAAAGAGAATAATAAACGGCGTCAATTGATACTAAAATCTTCTCTTAATACCTTATCATTAGTTTTTTTACAAATCAATTTAAATCAATTATGCAGTTGTCAAATCTGACAAATAGTGACTTGTGCCGACAGAAGCACGGCCGCCCATAGTTTATAGCACCTGGGTTTTTAATATTAATTGCTTTGTAAAAAACTAATGATAAGGTATTAAGAGAAGATTTTCAATTGACGCCGTTTATTATTCTCTTTCATTTGATGTCATTATAAGTTTTATCGGTGGAAATGGGGAGCAGGTATATGCATAAAAGTATATTCCAATGCAATTCTGCTATGTTCGGGTTTGATACTTTCCACCCGGTATATACACATACACATATACATACAATGATATAAACGATACAAAAATGAGGAAAGAGAAGTAACAAAAACTAAACTTATAATTAGCTACTCTAATTCTTAAGTAAAAGTTGTTTTAGTACGCGTTTAAATCCTATATTAGATAAGCTTAGGATTGTAAACATATAGTTCAACAATACTGGAGCAGTGTAGCTGAAACATCCCCTAAACTTAGATGTATTATGTTGCATTACTGTATAGTTATTAGTCCTCACGTTTATATCATGTACATCTGATCTCGTGCTCAGCAATAAAAATAAATAAGATGGACATTTATATTTGACCAGTTTATATAGAAATATGCCGTATAAATAAGATACTCTCTGGCTTATGTTTAGTTCTCCCATCTGTTCTAAGTATGGCGATATACGATGTCTGAATGGAATAGAAAACGCAAATCTCATTCCCGCATTCTGTATCTTTTGTAATTTATTTTTGTTATAATCAGTTAAGAAATTATAATACACGCAGGAGCAATAATCTATGACTGGATATATTATACTTTGCACTAGTTTCAGCTTAGTTTCAGAATCCAATACATTTTTTGTTCCATACATCATTTTGAGTTTCATGAATGATGTGCTGACAATCTTGTTTGTATGTTTTTCAAAATTTAGTTTATTGTCAATGATTAATCCTAAGTTTTTCGATTCATTTTTCCATGGTATTTGTGTTCCATTCATGGTTATTAACATGTTGTCAGTGTTAATTCTTTTTAAATTCCACTCACTCCCTATGCATAATACCTTTGATTTATCTGTGTTGACCCGCAGTCCCATATCATTACACCACTTACTCAAACATGACAAATCTTCATTTATCTGTAAAATAGTATCATTTACCTGTGACAATTTGCATGTAATGTATAGTTGAACATCATCTGCATATATATGATTATACAAATATTTTAGATTTCTTTCTATATGCAGAATAAATATCGAGAAAAGTAATGGTCCTAATATGGTGCCCTGCGGGACTCCGCTTTTTGTTGGAAATATATCTGATAATATCTCATTATATTTGACACATTGTATACGTTCTCTCAAATATCCAGAAAACCAAGCGATAGCTGTATTATCAAGTCCTATATGATGCAGTATTGCCAACAATAGCTCAATGTTAACTAGGTCAAACGCTTTACTTTGATCTAACAATATGAGGAAAGCAATTTCTGTTCTATCCATCGCTTTAGATATATCATCCACTACTTTTAATAGCGCCGTTTGAGTGCTATGTTTAATCCTAAAACCTGATTGCAGCGTTAGCTGAATTGAATTTGATTCAACGTAGTGTCTGAGCTGATGTGACACAATTTTTTCAATAATCTTCGATAAAGTTGGCAAAATACTAATAGGTCTGACATCTGATAGCTTATCTGCATTTAACTTTTTTGGACAAGGTATAACTATCGCGGTCTTCCATATAGTCGGAAATTCGCCAGTGGATAAAGACGTATTTATTATGTGAACCAATACGTTTATGATATTTGGTAATATAAAATTAATCATTTTTATATTGATGTTGTCAATACCTGTTGCTTCTGTTTTTATCGTTTTCAAATTTCGATATATGTCGGATTCCGTAATGCTCTCGAATGTGAAAATATTATTGTTAAATTTTGTATTCATATATGTGTTAAGTATATCTGGATGAATAGTAACATCTCCCGCCACGTTTATAAAATATTCATTTATATTATTCGGAGTTATATCACTTGGTAAGTTCAGATTGTTTAATTTCTTGCTATTTTTTATACCGGTTTTCTTTAAATTTTTCCATGTTTCAGCTTTATTTCCTTCATTAGCGTTTAATTTTTGTTTGATGTATGCAGTTTTTTCGTTTCTTATTGCTTGAATTATGTAGTTTTTAATTCCAGATAATAATTTTTATCAGATTATTTTTGTTTTAGTATATTTTTCAGAGCCTTATTTCTAGTTTTAATCATTTCTTTTATGGTGTATGTTATATACGGAGGATCAATTTTTTTTCTTGGGCAGTATTGCATGATGGGGGCATGTAAATCAAATATACAATTTATTCTTTGTGTTAGTGCTCTTACTTTTTCATTCACTCCCACTATATTATATATTGACTCCCAATCAATATTCATCGCATCATCGCGGTTTATGTCATTAAGTTTTCTATAATAAGATTTCCTTATTTCGGGATAGTCGTATTCCATTTCGAGGTTACATACTACCATCAAATGATAGGTGATATCATACGTGTCAATAGTATTACACGAAGCTATATCAAGATCCTCACTAATGCATACAATATCTATTAATGATTCACTTGTGCTAGTGATTCTGGTTGGCTCTTGTACTATTTGCCTTAAATTGTACTGTGATATGCAAGACTCAAAATATATTGTATCCCTGTCTTCTTTATTTAGCATATTTATGTTTATATCTCCTATAATAATAATTGAATCTACTTCTAAATAAATATTTTCCAAGATTTCAATGAAATTGTCTAAACAGCCTATGCTTATATTTGGTTGTTTATACATTACACATACTCCTATAGAACGCTTATTAACTAATATTTTTAACCACAACTGTTCTAAGCCAGTATTATATGTAATGTCTTTCTAATATATTCTATATTTAAAACCGTTTTTTATATATAAACTTATCCCACCTCCGCGGGTGGGGCGGTCAGATCGAATTATTTGATAATTATTTATTGATACATACTCACTAGGATAGTCCTCATGTAACCACGTCTCCGTAACACCAATAATGTCAAAAGAATTTGCCGTTATTATGTCTCTAAACAATTCAAATCCAGTATTCATTGACCTTATATTAACATGCGCAACACTTAGTCAGTTTCTCTCCTTCATGATGGTAGGGGTCCCGTTTTTATATTTAATTTTCAATTTTTCCCCCTTCTTCATCCTTTCATCCGTCTCTAACTTTACGGCCTTATAGTGCTGTCGCTGCATTATTGTTTCATCTAATCCAATTGCTACTTGATGTACAGAGTCTCGTAGTTTGTATTTATTGTAAACCATACCTAGTGCTTCATCCCTGTTATTCAATATTACTTTCAGTGGACGATCCGTGTTCCCTATCTTCTTTCCGAGTCTGAAGATTTTAATGTTTTCGGTATTTACATCCGCTTTTACAAATTTAATTATCTCCGTCGCCTTTTCTCTATCTTATCTTGTTCTAGTTTGTAGTGAGCTTCCTGTAGACTCTTTAAGCTTATATATTATTATGTTATTAGATCTACTTTGTCTGTCAGCTAATTCTGCTATAATCTCTTCAGTTTTTAGTTGCGGATTTTCGGAGTTTCGTGTGTTAATTTGAGTCCTAAGTTCGATTACGGCCTCGTTGAGTTTATTTATAGATTGTAATAATGATGGTATTAGGGCACAACCTGTACACCCTGTGTGTTTACTGGATGTATCATCAGTAGATTCTGAGTAGGTGGCATATTTCCAAAATAACTGTCTATTGGTTTTTATGGTATCTAGTTGCGATTTTGTGAGATCGACACATTTTGCATGAAAGAAATTTTCACAAAAACCGCATTGAAGGCCAGGCGATTTCTGGTTTAAGGTCTGCGTACATATTCCACATATACTTGACATTTTTAATAAATACTTATTTGTATCGTGTATGGACGTCGATAATGATTAATATTGTTCACACTTGCAGTAATTGATTCTAGCACTTCATACCGTGTAACTTTTATATTAATCTTCACCGATTCTTCGCGTAATTTTAACAAATTTACGGATATGGTCTTTTTGATATGAGAAATTTGTGCGTTTGCAATAAAAACATATTAATAGCAATTAATAGCAAATATTGGATAAATTCAAATTCATTATTATACATTTTATGTATGTATATATGTATATAATAATTAATAAACAAAATACAGTGAGCTCAAGAAGTTTTATTAACTATTTTGATTAAATTCTGCAAAGGCTAAGTCACGTTAGAAAATAATAAATTTTAATAAATTTAAATAGTGTTCCCTTTCGTCACTTAGACTCTGTTAACATAATCATTTCACCTACCTGATTCACCATATTCGACAGATGTGACATCTTCATGAAAACCCTTTCGCAATAATCAATGGGCCTGTACACCTTTTGTACCACTTTCCAAACAAGACCGGTTATTTTTCTTGAAATACCTGCGAACGAGTTTCACGCATCAATTACATGCATCATATTACACAGAAACTAGCGATTATACAATGTATACTTCTAAATTTGAAATGCGAACATCGGACGTTATTAATTTAAGAATGATTGATAAATGAATTTACTAACCAGAAACACGGCAATGTACATTTTATGTTGTTTACTGACATGGTTATATTTAGGCTTAGAAATGGGTTGCCAAAAGTGCAAAATCCTTGGAGCTATGCCGTCTCCAACTGTGTATTTGTTTTTAACATTGCATGACATTTTTAAAATTAATGTGTATAAAAATCAATAATGGCACGTTTGAGAAAAAAATATAAACAATAATTGGTTCCATTCATTAAAATATGGTGAACGTATATCACAGGAATATGAACAGTAGTTATTTTGGATTAAGAAATTATTTTATATGCGTCCTGTTGATTCGTTGCCTAATACGGATACCGATATAGACCCAAAACATTTTAACAATTTTTATAATCTAAGTGTTAAACGTTAGCCTTTATATTTTAAGTCAAACATGAATCTCTAACAAGCAATTCAGTATGCAAAACTAATATTTAAAATTACGTGACTACACTAACTATTGTATGTTTTTAATATGAACATGTTTTACCTCACTCACACATTTACTCATTTTACCAAAAATGTCATTGCATATATAAAACCTATTAATCACGCTGACACCACATTAGATACATACATGTTACCTATACACTTCACACTTTATATATAAAACCCTACACACACACACACACACACACACATATATATATAAAAGGAAGACTTTATTGGGCAAAGCCCGCGTGGAAACACGCAACCGCCGGCACGTGTTTCTGACTTATTAGTCGTCATCAGGACGGTATAGCCAAATTAAAAGATGGACAAAATTTGGAGATACAAAACAATCGGAGTCAACACAAGCAACCGACCTCCACATTATGACAACAGTCAAAATACCCACAATATTGTGGGAACATTCAACATAGCCACGCGGGAGGACATAGCCACCTGCGTGAACAACCGAGCCCAGGATATAATAATGAAAAAAGGTTGTTGATGCGGGAACAAAGATGTATAAAAGGAAGACTTTATTGGGCAAAGCCCGCGTGGAAACACGCAACCGCCGACACGTGTTTCTGACTTATTAGTCGTCATCAGGACGGTATAGCCAAATTAAAAGATGGACAAAATTTGGAGATACAAAACAATCGGAGTCAACACAAGCAACCGACCTCCACATTATGACAACAGTCAAAATACCCACAATATTGTGGGAACATTCAACATAGCCACGCGGGAGGACATAGCCATTGGGCTTTGCCCAATAAAGTCTTCCTTTTATACATCTTTGTTCCCGCATCAACAACCTTTTTTCATTATTATATCCTGGGCTCGGTTGTTCACGCAGGTGGCTATGTCCACCCGCGTGGCTATGTTGAATGTTCCCACAATATTGTGGGTATTTTGACTGTTGTCATAATGTGGAGGTCGGTTGCTTGTGTTGACTCCGATTGTTTTGTATCCCCAAATTTTGTCCATCTTTTAATTTGGCTATACCGTCCTGATGACGACTAATAAGTCAGAAACACGTGTCGGCGGTTGCGTGTTTCCATGCGGGCTTTGCCCAATAAAGTCTTCCTTTTATACATCTTTGTTCCCGCATCAACAACCTTTTTTCATTATTATATCCTGGGCTCGGTTGTTCACGCAGGTGGCTATGTCCTCCCGCGTGGCTATGTTGAATGTTCCCACAATATTGTGGGTATTTTGACTGTTGTCATAATGTGGAGGTCGGTTGCTTGTGTTGACTCCGATTGTTTTGTATCTCCAAATTTTGTCCATCTTTTAATTTGGCTATACCGTCCTGATGACGACTAATAAGTCAGAAACACGTGTCGGCGGTTGCGTGTTTCCACGCGGGCTTTGCCCAATAAAGTCTTCCTTTTATACATCTTTGTTCCCGCATCAACAACCTTTTTTCATATATATATATATATATATATCTATATATATATATATATATATATATATATATATATATATATATATATATATATATATTAATTTAAAAATGTGTCTTGTCAAATTTGACAGCAAAATGTAAAATTTACACGAAAGATGGTCTAATCTTACACCTCAATGGTGCAGTGAACATTAATTAAAAACAGGTCCATGAAGACTAACTGGTGGATCGCTAGACAATATTGTTTCTGGGTTATTACCCTTCGTCAGTAGCGATTACCAAGAACCTTAGTTGTTGAAATACCTTTACATGTAGTGGCCATCAAAACTTCTTGGCGCGAGCCAATCACTCCTAACGAACCACTGACAACAGAACACTGACGAGACGATACCTTGTCTAACACCTTGCGGAGACTAAACAAGAGACGACTGTCAAATATTACAAATATATTTACATATGTCACTTTTGGGTGAAGGGACTTATTTATGGTATAGACACCTCTATAACTTTCGATATTTTTCAAATTAACATCGTGATTTACAGTTTTTCACTATGTCGTCGTTTATAGTTGGCGGTCGCTGGGACTCAAGTAATATTTGATCATATTATATTTTTTTTAATACCCCAACACTGTATATATTGATGAAAATGTCTGTTTTTGTAAATAATGAATAAGAGTTATGTTCGTATAGAGGCCCGAAGAGTACAATTACGCCCGCAGCAAGAAAATCAGGTCTGACTGAGGGTTATTTTGGTAAGGGTATAATCTTCTCCCATGAATATTAAATACTAAAACGACAATAAAAAATTCATCAGAGTCACACAAACAAAAATCCACAGAAACCACAAATATATATACAATAATGTGCGATTTAAAACTGTGCAAGTATCATCAATTTGAACATTCCAATTTAGATTGAAGTCGATAAAAGTGACCAAAAATTTATACGATTTAGCACACAATATCTCGCAGTTGTTAAATTTTAATTTGATCATAGAATTGTCAAACGTTTTATTGTTGATTTTATGTGTACCATGTGGTGTTTTACTAATATTGATTATTAGTCTATTGCGATAGTACCATTTTGCAAATGCGTGCAAATTAAGTTTAGTGGTCATTTCGCCTGTGCTATTTGAACTTACAACTATGGGAGTGTCATCCTCGTACAAAAAACAATACCATAAATTATAGCTGCGGGTAAGTCGTGGATGAATAATAAGAAAAGGAGGAGACCTAGTACGGAGCCTTGACGTACTCCCAAATCTAGATCATAATCATCAGAGCTTGCAGGACGAATCTTAGCATTAATCTTACGATCAGTCACATGAGACCGCATCCAATCATTAATTAACATTTCCTTTGAGACCCAACGTGTTCAGCTAATCAAGTAAAAAAAGAAAACTTATGGAATCAAATGCTTTAGTTGTATAAAACAGCACTACAAGCCTTATAGGCTCATGGCTTCAATTTTTTCTATATACCCTCCATATTTTTTTTATCCTTTGCTTGTTCTTCCCAGTATTGAACTCCAACAACCATGAGGTTGTTTCTTCCTCGGTCTTCCTCTGCTTCGTTTCCCTCCGGAACCTTCTAAAAGGGCTCTTCTCGTGATTCTTTGAGGATGCAGTCGAGCTACTATGTCCTAACCAACTGATTTTCCGAGCTCTCGCAACCTGCGCAATATTGGGAAATCCATAAATGTTAGTAAGTTCTTCGTTTGTTCTTCTCCTCCATTGTCCATCATGTTGTCTTTTTCCTTCTAATATTTTCCTCTAGATATTTCTTTCCTAGATTTCTAGGTTAGTGGCATTGTTTTTATTGAGTATCCATAACTCACATCCGTATAATACCGAGGCTTTGATTATTGTTCTATATATTCTTACCTTTGTTTTCCTACTTATTAGCTTTGACTTCATTATTTTGCATAAACTTCCCATTGTATTGTTATCTTTCGTTATTCTCATTTCCATTTCACTGTCCTCTTCACTTTTATTGCTTATGGTTACTTTCAAATACTCAAACAGTTTTACGTTCTCGATACTGTGTTCCTTATTGTTATCTCTTCTTAGTGTTATGTACTCGTCCAAAACCTTTTCATGTATATTCATGACCATGTATTTAGTCTTATTCTCGTTAAGTCCATATCTTTTTGCGTTCCTTTCGATTTCTTGTAACGTTCTCTTTAATTCTTTCTTTTCTAATGTTAGGTTAAACAATGCCGTGGATAGTGCATCGCCTTGTCCCACCCCACCCCTACTCACTTCATAATTATTTTCTATCTTCCCATCTATTTTTACTGCGTTAAATGTTTCTTTTAATGTAATTTTAGTTACAGACATTTTTTCCGGGATGTCTATCTTTTTTTAACGCAATGTACATTTTGTTTCTATCTACTAAATCATATGCCTGCTTATAATCGATAAATAACATGTGCAAAGCCAAGTTTTGTTCGCAACTGTTGTTTTGTATTTGTTTAAGAGTAAATATTTGGTCTATAGTACTTCTTACGTTTCTAAAACCTCCCTGATATTCATTGACTTCTTTTCCGCTAAACCTATTTAGTTTTTCTCTTATGGTTAATGCTTAATGCTAAAATCTTATAAGCCACAAGTGATATTCCTCTCTAATTGGAGCATATAGTCAAGTACAAGTTATGTACAGGACAAATAATTGCTTTTCTGCAATTTCTCGGTATTTTTTCCTCCTCCCATGCCTGTTTTATTAAATTTATTAATCTGGTGCCTCCGCCGTTTTTCCAAATTTCCGCCTGTTTTCACCTCCAGATTTATTGTCCTTAGTTACTTATACTTTATGTATAAGTAAGTATAGGAATCATGAAAAATATCGACCTCGAGATTTTAACGGATATACGCGTTTTGAGGTCCCCTGAATCGTTTCTGACTATTTTCGGAATGACGTCTGTGTGTTTCTGTGTGTGTGTCTGTGCGCGCTCTAGCGTCCATACGATTATAGCTAGAGCTATGAAACTTTAAATTTAACATTTGTATGTAGCAAGGAGGAAAACGTCCTATTTTGAACGCAATAGCTCAACCGGAAGTGATCGTTTACTCTTATCACCATTTCTCTATCTCGAAAACGGTACGAGCTATCAAAAAAATATGTTCTTATATAAGTTAAAGACATTGAAATTATAAACAACTTTCATTTGAAAAGTTTTTTCGAGAACCGTATTATAACTAGGTATAAGTAAGTTTCGTGCGGACCACCGCGGATTTTTTTAATATAATGTATTTGATTTCAGTTTCCGTTGATATCTCTAATAAATCATATCCTTCTGTATTCTCTTCCGTGTTTTCTGTGTTCACTTCTAGATCATTTAGGAGTTCAGAAAACTATTCTGCCCACCTTTCTAATTGTTTTGTTACCTTATTTGCCATGTATATCACCAATTAAATCCCTATTCTTTATTTTTAACATATAAGGCTTGTTAATATTCCCTTTTTTATTTCGTTTAACTTCCTGATAGAAGCTTCGGGTATTGTTTACTATCATTGAATCCTCTATCTGTTGCAGTTTTGTTTCCCAACCCTCCCCTATCTTCTTCCTGCATGTGCGCTTCGCCTCCTTTTTTTAATTGATTATATTTAGTTTTATTTTTAGGGTTCTCATTATTTAACATTTCTATTCTCACTTTCTTTTTTCTTTTTTTCTACTTCGCATCCCGTATCGAACCATTCTTCATGTTTCTTCTTTTTTCTTTTCGCTGGTTTAAGCCATTCATCAGCTACGTCTATTACTGCTGTTGGTATCTGCTGCCATTTGCTTTTTCATTTTTGAATTTTTCCTTAAATTCATCTTGCACCTTACTTCTTATATTTTCATTTATCAACAGAGAACAATTATATTTTTTGTATTTGATAACCTTGCTCTGTATATTATTTCTTGGCATTTCCTGCTTTGTTCTTGGCAACACCAAAAAATGATCTGAACTTACAACGCCTTCTGTTTGTTGTCAATTAAAAAGTGATCTATTTGATTTTTATTTTTCCACTTGGAGAGATCCAGGTAGTTTTGTGGATATGAATTTTGGATAATATTTTACGCGGAATTCAAAATGAAAAATGTCTCGTTTATATGGATGACATAATAATTTTTAGTACCAGCCTTCAAGAACACATAGAGCATTTAAGAGAAGTATTTGAAAGACTAAAAAATACCTAGCACACGTTGTTACTCCCGACGGTGTAAAACCAAATCCTGACAAAATAAAAACAATTCAGAATTACCCAATTCCAAGATCAACTAAACGAATTAAAGGTTTTCTCGGATTACTTGGTTGTTATAGAAAATTCATCACGGATTTTGCCAAATTAACCCCGATTACGTGAAATGTTTTAATTTATGTAAAAAAAAACTTTAATCAAACATTAATTACGTCAGAGTCAATGCGCATGAAGTACCGTGATCTTTTTGAAGGTATCAGGTCACTATATGGCATGTAGGGTATAACAGTACATGTGTATCTGAAAAGGCAGTAAAAATAGAGACAGTGAAAACACACCCGGAAAATTCGGTAAATTGTTGGGAGAATTCTTACACGAGAATATAATAGACAAAGTTGTTGAGCCCGAGGAATTGTATAATTATATTATTAATAGCTACAATAGAGCATACAATGCAGCATCAGAAACAACAAATAAAAATAGAGTGTTGCGCGGGCCATTTAAACCATGGATAGTCACAAAAACATAAAGCTTCTAAACATATCGATAAACATTTCAAAATATGGAAAAAAGCAACAGTATTTCCCAATATAAAATAGATTTAAAGAAGATCTATTATGCCAAATTGGTCGACGCAGAAACAACATTAGAGAAACGTGGATTCATGAATGAAGTATGGGAAGGAAAAGCAACAAATCACAGAACGAAACATTAATAATAGCCATGAATAATGATGAAATGGTTATTGCCACACATTTGCAAAATCGTTCAAAGAAGGTCTTCAATATTACACGCGAATGGACTGGAAACAATTATACTGCTTATATGGTGCAAATTATGTTTATACCACCAATATCAACAGGAACAGTGCAAGCCATCATCTGGGATATGGGCACCAACAAGGTGCCAGGCTGGGACAAAATAAATATGATGGGCATAACGGCACATACGGATAAGTTCTCATAGACCCATTTCGGGGTTGCGCTCGGATAGGAAAAATCTTGGAAAAATACCTGTCAGAGAAACTGAGCGATTACCTTAGCAAATACAATATTGTAGATGTGCACCAGTAAGGCTTTCAAAGATCAAAAGTACAGTTTCTCTGTTGGCGCAATTCAGATATTAACACAAATCTGAATGACAATATTCACATAGAGAGAATAATTTTTGAAAATATTGGCAACGATCCGTATAAGAGGTATACCGATTAATTTAAAGACTTTCAGAAAAAAAATACGCCGGTAAAGTACGAAATGTAGTAGAATCGCATGTGGATGTGGATAGAGGTGTCACACAAGGTAGCATGCAGGGACCGATGCTGTACTTAATTTATGATAACGACATAGGACACAGTTTTAAATACTGTTAACACAGGTTGTATGCGGATCATACATGACGTATGCGATCTATGAAGATCTAGACCCGTAACTGAAATGGTGCAGGAGGATTTACGTTCCAAGTATGGGAAATTAATATGGACAAAACGAAAGGGCTCCATATACCCTCTCCACGTCTAAAGGATTGATGCTTGAAAATAATATTTCATTACATGAATTGTATACATACATACACGAATAACGATGATGTCTCCGTGTATATTTGTTGAATGAAACGAATCACATGGTATATTTGGGAGTGGACTAGTGAAACTATTTTTTGTGAAAGGGTAGTCTGTTTGCGTCAGTATTTACAAATGATTCTATTCATTTCTTTCAGCTGTATCTGTGCAAAATTTCAACTTGGCAGGTTCACGCGTACCGGAGACAGAGTGTCGTTATTTTGTTTCAAGATGACAGTCATGTTGTCATAGTTTATTTTCCAATGTTCCAACTATTTGAATAAAAAAATACACTACATTTTAGCCTAAACAAAGCAAGTGTTTCTGAGAGAACACCGTAATATTGATGAACTAAGTTAATGAGTAGACATTTGTATGTTCCAATGAGAACATGAGAACTGTTTTATGTAACGTTTTGTTATAATTCAATTAGATTTATACACATTTTCGCTCTTTACATTTTAATTTTTCTATTAGTGGTTTTTAAAAAAAAATATCATTGTTTGCAGTTTTGGCTACAATATACTAAGTTTTAACATCTGCTAATGCATCGCAAAAGGTTAACAATTTGAAACCGTATTAAATTTGAATTCTCAATGATTTAAATTTTGAACTCAGGTTTATCATTTGCTAATAAATCACATTAAGCAAACGATTTTAAACTATTATTAATTTGAACTAAGTTTTATTTTATTTTTAATATTTTTGGTTTTGTAGAAATGTTTAATTTTTTATCTTTTGTTTCTTTTTGTTTTGTAATTTCTTTCCTGGCAAAATGCTATAACATTTGAAGAACATATTCTTGTTGTCTATATTAAAACTAAAAGTTTTGTTGAACTTATTACTTGACAGTTTATTTCTGTATTAGGCAGATTGTTCTACAGATGATGAAACATTGCTTGTGAAATTAAATAACTGGTACACATAAAATTGGCAATATGAATCACGCTTCTCAACGGTCTATCAATATTTAAAAACGCCTTTAGCAGAATTACAAAAACATATTTTACAACGACGTCTTTAATTGCTGTTTATTCGATAATAGATTAATTCGATTACAGATTCGATTATATATTACATATTAATTAATGAGAATACGTTTAGAAATGCTAAAGGAAATTTAAGAGAATAATTTAAACAAATTAAATTGTTGATTGATTCTGGAGTTACTTGTTGAAACTTCATATTATAATAGGATACAAACATCAAATGTTGTAAGTTTCAAAATTTATTAATATCACTACATATGTTTCGCCCCACAGTGTGGGCGAAACATATGTAGTGATATTAATAAATTTTGAAACTTACAACATTTGATGTTTGTATCCTATTATAATATGAAGTTTCAACAAGTAACTCCAGAATCAATCAACAATTTAACTTACAACATTTGATGTTTGTATCCTATTAAACAAATTATATGTATAATTTATGTAGTCACTCGATAGAGTTTTCAATACATAACCTAATCATACCATGCATCATCGAATCCACAATCACACTGAATATATAAAGCAAGGCTATTAGATGTTTTAACACATGCTGCAGGGAATGATCCCAACTGTAGTTAACAGGGATAAAATTATTTGAGATAATATTGACAGCGAAGAGCGTTGTGGAGTGGAAAAATTAATTATTCAGACATAAACGTCGACAGGTTATTAAAAAGTTGTCTTTCAGCAATTACATTTTAAAAACCTTGTCGTTATATATTTACCGTTTCACAGAAAATTTTCTATATTACAAATAGTTTCTTAAAGAATCCTACCAATAATGTGTTGCAATTTGAATCAAATTGACTTAAATGCAAATTAATAAGAATTTCTGAGGCGCGAACTACGAACGAAATATTGTTGAGGTTCCATTTCATTTTGAAAGAATAATATCCAATACTAAACATAATCATAATATAATACATAAATACAAAATTATTTAAATACTACATCCTGTACACAAACTCCTATTGTGAAAAGTCTAGTTAAGAAAGCTATTACAAAAATCGTCTAAAATAATCAATGTTCAATTCATTCAAGTGCATATAAAATCGTAATGAAACGGGCCAAATTTCTAAAATTAATTCAAAATGAATTCAACATTGGGCCACTCGAGGAATGCAAATCAAATCTTAAATTAACGATCAACTCAAATATAGCACTGTGCTAAAAAGACAACGCAGAAGTAATAAGCTAATACATGCCAATGTGTTTACTTCCCATGGCCATCAAGGATGACCACGCAAAAGCAAATACCAGCATGTACAAAAGTGTCATTTTACTGTTTATAGTGTTAGTGTTTTTTGTGTGTATCATTTCTAAAACCAAACTCAAAAAATGTTTACCTACCGTTTACTGTAAATACTGTGTTATATAGACAAACGGCATTGCTACCACGATATGATTTATTTAATGTCATTTGTCAAATTACTGTTTATTGCTAGAAACGGCACTATTCTTTTGCAAATTCTACATTTGTGTGCATGAAAACGGATACGGTGATTTTTATCATTTATGTATCACAATTCACAAGATTTGCAATTCGACATAACATACTAAAATGTTTGTAAAAAGTGATCTATTTCATTAATATGACTTATTTGGATTGTCAACGTTATCAACCAGGAGAAAGTTATATTATAAGTTTGATAGATATAGTAAAGGACACAATTTCTTGAAAATTTGAACAGGCATATTGAAAGTGGACGATAAACTAAAAAAAATTGAAACAAATTGACGAAAACGTTTACGCTTTGAGTGGAAACGTTTACGTTTCATCGAAAGCGAGCGCACACTATCTTATGCTTCACTGCGAAGGAAATTAATCTTTTCGTTTACACCCCAACAGCCGGCAGGTTGTATGTACATATTCAAAATCAACTTCATATTTCTTATTTAAAAAATATTGTTTAAAATGGAAGATTTGCAACAGCAACGCTGTTTCCTGTCTCCTGCTGCAACGTAAAATTACTTATAGATAGAAATTGTTAATTATTTATCAAGCGTTCTATCGCTGGACAATATAGATAGTATGGTTTTTATTAGAGCTTGTTAATACTGATTATTAAGGGCCTTAATTGTTAAAATAAATACATTTTTATTGGACCATTATCTGATACTATCTGATATGATCTATCTGACTATTATCTGATCGTTGAAACGCACTAATTATAAACTAGTACTAGTAGTAATATTAATTATTCGACAATAGAGCACTGTCACAGCCTCTCTTTGGCACACCTTTCAAATAAACTATATATGTTCCTTCGTAACGATTTAAATATGAATTAACCAAAAGCTGTATTTTTGGGCGACATTATGTTCTCTACTATTCACATATCAACTTGAAACAACAAAATTTAACTAATACATTTTCATTTTCATTTTCATTGACGTGTTGTCTTTGCTGAAACTCATATGCGGACTTTTGCTGAAAATGTTTTATTACCATTAACAAACGCTAATTCGGAAAAATTTTGCAGTTGTCCGCGCTGAACTTTCTTATAATTATACTACATTTTTCGAAAAAACTTTTCAAATAAAAGTTGTGTGAAATTTCATTACCTTTAACTTTGATTTTGACTTTTATTTTTGATAACTCGTACTATTTTCGAGATACGGAGAAAGGATAAGAGCAAATATCATTTTCGGATATCGTTTATAAATAAGCGATAGCAATTTTTCTGGATCGCTTCGACCTACAAACTGAGTATGGCAAATGTGACTTTGCCGAAAAATCAGAATAAACCGGTTAGGGACAATGCCTATAAGCGGTTCATTACTCTAGAACCTGGAAAAACTATATATATATATATATACACATGAAAGATGGACTAATCTTACACCTCAATGTTGTTATGAACATTAATTGAAACAGGTCCATGATGACTAATTATCAGTGTTCTGCTGTCACTGCTTCGTTAGGAGTGACTGGCGCGCGCCAAGAAGTTTCGATGGCCACTACATGTAAAGGTATTTCAACAAGTAAGGTTCTTGGTAATCGCTACTGACGAAGGGTAATAACCCAGAAACAATATTGTCTAGCTATCCACCTAGCTATTATAGGTCTCGCTGACTTAGAAGAGATTCCTGAAGATGGCAGATGGGACTCTGCCGAAACGTCGAAGCAACCCTTCGGGGAACATTTCCACAGCGCGGTTCACAACCTGAGAACCAAGAAGCACAGATTTCAACATATATATGTATATATATATATATATATATATATATATATATGATTGATTTTGGCAGTATTGCCAATTGTGGGTATAATTATACCCACAATTGGCAATACTGCCAAAATCAATCATACTTCAACAAAAATTGGTAGAAAGTTCAACGAACTCAACGCATTGAATAATATATATATATATGTGTGTGTGTGTATGGGCTGGTTCAACAACAATATTCCATTCTTTTCTGTTTTTCGTTTTTTGGATCCTTATATCTCGTTCTACAAACCAACCATCTCTTCATTAGTCTCCCTTTTCTCTTTTTCAAATGGAGGCTCTGTTGAGGACTATTTTTGGTAATCTATTTCTGGTTATTCTTTCTATATGCCCTATCCACCTTAGTCATTGTGCTTTTATATCTGATATTTTCTTTGTATATCATGTCTAGTTCCTTATATGTTCTTCTTTGCCAGCCGTCTTCTCTGTTTATTCCACTGTAAATGGCTCTTATAATTTAGTTTCTCGTCTATCAAGGGCATCCGTATCTGGTTTCTTTAGTGGCCATGCCTCACAGCCATATGTAACGATTGTCGTTATATCGCTTTATAAGTTTTTATCTTAATCTTCTTGACGTATTCTTTCATTTCATTAGTCTATTCCGCTCTTCTTGTTATTTTTCGCAAATCTGACATTTATTTCCTGCTCCTTATACCCTTTTTCGTTTATCAAGACTTCAAGACTATAAAAATGTTTTTACCTTGCCAAACTCATATTCCCTTCCATAATTCGTACATATTTGCAGATGTTCATCTGCTGACTGCTCGGTTACGCCCATTACCATATATTTTATTCTTGTTGCTTTATTTGCTTTCACTTTTTTCCAATTGTTTTCATTTTGAATTTACCGCTTCTTATTATGCTACCCAAAACCAGGTTGGGTGTGGCAGAGATAGGACTAGCTTGCCTCAGGCCATTATTTCCCATCACAAATCCTGGCGATGTGTGGTGGCATCGTCATATTTGTTAGCCTTAAAAGTTTTTCGGATATTTCTAGTCTTCTCGTTGCATGGATCATTTGTTCTCTATTTATCATAGGCTTGTTTGAAATCAATGAATAGTAACTAATTTGTGTTCGTAGCAAGTTGTTTGGATTGCTTTCAGAGTAAAAATGTTATTTACTAATCAGTTTCTCCAAAAATCTGCTTGATATCCCCCAGGACAGTTTCTGTAGCATTGCTTAATCTTTCCTTAATACGTTTTGCCAGTACTTTATAAGTTGTGTCCAATAAAACAAACCTCTATAGTTTTCATATAACGATTTGTCAGTTTTTATGCAAAGGGCACATCAGCGCGGTTGTCCATTCTTCGGGCATTTGTTCTTTCTCCAATAGTAGTTTTATAAGCTAATATATTTTTTATTGATTATTTTTGTGACTTCATTTATCGTTGGTACTATTATCTTCCTCTTCCATTCTAGTACAGTTTCCTGTTTCTATGTGATCTTGCTTATTTCTGGCATTTGGGAGTTTATTAAAATGTTCCATCTGTCCATCTTGATAAAATGCTCGAATTTCTTTATTCTGAAATATTTCCTCGATGGCTATTATCTCATTGTGCAATCCTTTTTTCTTCCTATACGTGCTCCTCAATTGTTTTTTCCGTTATTATATTTTTCTCTGTTTGTTATTGTGTTGCTATGCAGTAATCTTGCCTTATGATTTTTTCTTCTCTGATATCTACATATTCCTGATCGAACCAATCTTTCCTGTTTGTCTGTTTCTTTTTCTTCGGGATTGTCGTTTTAGCAGTTTGTTTAATAACTCCTGCTGTTTGTATCCACATCTCCTCAACGTGTGTGGTTTAGCACCATTTGTTGTTTTGCAATGGTTGGTTCAAGGCGAATAAATTGATTTTGATAGAAAAGAATATCTGCCGAATTATCTGCTTTACCCCAAAACTAAAATGTGACTTACTTAAATTTGTGCCTCGATCGAGAAAAAGTAACTTTTTCTTAATCACATCTACAAAGAAGACCAACCTGAAGGTGACAAATGTCACTATGCTGAAACACAGGTACCGTTTTACTCTATCGCAGCGTGCGATGAGCTGCCGAAAATTTATGGCAGCGAAAAATGTTGACAAGATTGATATAAACTAACTACATTATGTAGTACCCGACTAACTCAAGAAGTCTTCATGTCGCCATGACAGTTGCTCATCCTTACTGAAACCATCAAGTGACAATAATCAAAATTAATCGTAATAAGTGAACCGTGTAATGGTGAATTACAAATCTTGTCAATTGTGATGATTTCAACGATACATATACAAATAGTCAAATATTTTGGACAGATCGCAGTTTGGGTTTAAGACCTAGTGAACACGAGCAATGCTATACGGATTGGTGAATGGCAAAGATACAGTTGTTATTTTTTTTTTGATCTGGCAAGGGCCTTTCACTGCGTGCCGCACACCAACCCGCTCAATAAACTCGCGACATATGGTTGCCGTGGTAACACAAACAAATTGTTTCGATCGTATCTCGTCGGTCGGTCGGTCGAGCTACAAACTAATAACGGGTCTCCGGTAAGGTCACAAGTAATGACTTCCACAAGGATCTATTCTTGGGCCAATATTATTTCTACTCTTTCCTAACGACCTAACTGCACTTAGATTACACTTGTCGGCTGAATTCATTTTATTCGCTGATGATACATCTATTACTTGGCAGTCAAACATACATAAAAGTAACGCTACACTTGAAGAAACGATGAATCGGGAACTAAAGCTCATAAAAGCATGATTTGATGGTCTCGCGTGCCCTAATAGAATTGCGGTTAAGGTATGCGATATGTTTTTGCGGGTTTACGTCAGTTGAAAAGCAGAAATTAATTTTCAAAATTCAAATAAAGAATTTTTCGTAATTGTGTTATTATTAGACTAGTATAATATTAATTATTTAAGTACTAGGAAATAAGTTTAACTCTTTCTATGAGGATATTGTTATTACTATTATTATTAGTACTATTGTTACAGTGAAACTGTGCCGTGCAGCAATATAAGCTGTATTCAACCAGCCTTTCTTTAGTTCGATGCATTTGTGTGTACCCCTGTACTCTCGTACAAGCTAACTAAATGTATATGAAATTAATGAACGAACATTAGTATCTAAATATGCAATGAAAGTGTATGAAGTATAAAACAAATTGAAATTTTAATGTTTAAATTTTCATATGCATGTTACTCGTACACTATTTGGGAACATTCGATGTTATTTATAACTGCGTTACAGATTTCACATCTTATTGTGTTACACTTTCTAATACAGTATCGATAATTTATCAATATATCAATACAAATTGAATTTTCAATCTCAGTTTTCCTTTATAAGTAAGGTTAGACAATAAACATTTAGAAAAGATGTTTTGGGTGATATTAAGTAATGATTTAATAAAATCAGTTCTGCTAAGGGCGTTTATTGTGCAAACGCCCAGTTCACGTCGTCATATGCATATATTAATTAATTATTGGCTTTGACTATAAAATGGAATTTTAAAAATTTCCAGGCACAGTTTATTACAGCTCGCCAACCAACGCTACCACTTCTACCACATCTTTTTAGTTGGTAAGAAATTTGCACTTAATAGTAATAATTATATTAGCGGTGCCTGAGTGCCAAGTTAGCGGTCGCCTTATTTGCGAGCGAAAATAAAATTGCCTAGATTGTCTAGAGGAAAGTGGCGTTAAGCGGCAGAAATTGGAATTCACAAATTGATAACTGTAAATACTTTGAAGCATTCATTATATAAGTGATAAGTGTGATTACATGTTAGAACTTTTACTTCATCCTGCGTCAAAGTCTTTACGTCAACAGTTTCAGTCTGGGAATACGCAAAAAACGGCCATGTGCGGTAACGTGTCATTATAACCAAACAGACTTTGCTAATCATGTCCCGAAAAAGATTTGGGGCATTTGCTAATTTATTTTGAAATTAATTGTATGACTTGTATGACTTATTACATTAATTACTAGTGCATTACTGCCATACGCGTTTATAACGCAACTGCGTTTATGACCGTATGACGAGTTTATATATTTATTATAACGTGTGACCAACGGAATTGTGATTCAGGGAGGGCTTTGGAAGTTTTCGCGTATGTCTTACATTCATTTTGGGTAATAGAACTACTCGCCGTTACTGACCGGTGAACCAACCTTTTTCCCGGTAACTTAAATTTAGATTAAATCAAATTCAATCAAACTCGGAGGCCAAACCGTCTCTGTATTTAAACTGATGATTCGATATCCAAAGAATTGACTCAGAAAACTAAGGTCACAAATGGTGTTAAAATTACGAGTCGATATCTCTCTGCATTTAACGTTCTTGAAATTATAAGATTCTTGTGATACGTCACTTTTGAATTGTAGATACATAATAAAACTTAACTTAACTTAACTTCAAACTTCATTAATTTTTCTACCATTTCTCGATAAATTTCTACCATATGTCGCTGTACTTGTACTTGTAACTGTTTTTTCTCGAAAAAGTGTTGACAATACTTCGACAATTTAAATGAACTATTTTATTGGATTGTAATTACACATTCATGGTATGTCTTCTAGAGCCAGTTCTTTTTGTACATTTAGACGAACGGCACTTTCTAGTTTCATTTGTCAACGAAATAATTCGTCGCAGTCGTGTATTTGTAGATTAAGGAAATAGCAAAGTTGCTATTTGTAAATAACTTATGCGTTACAAAATTAGAATAAATACTACTATATCGGTATCTAAATACAGCAATTGATAAGGTATCGAAGTTTTTAATTTTGTTCTTGTGTGGTGTTAAATTTCACTGAAAAGGGGCAGGGCTGTAGTAACTGAAGTAGCCATATGTATGCTTCGTATGTACTGTAAATATTACTTTGTTTTACCACTATTCGATTTTGGAATCAAACCAAAAATATTTGTTGGAAATCCACGCAATTTAAACCTAATTTATATAGTAATTTTATTAGAGTTGTATTTGCTTCATTTTGGATCCACTGTTGAATTTAATTTGAAATAAATTTTAGCCCCTAATATTAACCGCTGAGAGATGACATTGCAAATTGATATCGTGGGGTGTATTATTTTGAAATTTACGTAGTTGCTGATGAGTATAATTTTTAATAGACAATTTACATATTTCAGCTCTCTACTTGTTTAATATTTGATTTCAACACCATTCAACCTACGTAAATCCGAACCAGAATCAAATAAAGTTGCCTATTTATATATTGTTTAAACTTAAAACACGTGGCAATATAATAACACTTAATACTTTCAACGAAGTAACGGTTAAGAAGGAACAGTTCGGGTAATGAAACACGTAGCTGAATTGTTCCTAGAAAGGTTATTTCGACGTTTCTGCAAAGTCCAATTTGGTACTGTCAGTTTGGTCTCCTTGGTCAAAGTGGTCAAATGTATACTATGCACCGGCATATTTTGTGCTATTCTATAACAGCTATTCTATAACATAGTAATATGGGGACTAGAGATAAACTGGTAACGTGTTTTCATAATTCAAAAGAAAGATGTTCGATTTAGGCAAATTAGAATCTCGTCGTAAGTTTTTAAAGAAATATTAAATATTGACTTACATTGGCATTTACATGTAGAAACTACTTACGCATGTTTTTTTTTTCACACAAAAGTCAATCTATCGCATTGCATAATCACAATACTCGGAATAAACATAATTTAATTTTGGATAATTTTCATAATGTTTATGTAAAAACATCTAAATATGCTGCCACATAGAAATCATTGAACAATTCGGTCAATCCCCGAAAAGAATTAAGAATATATTAATACGCTTGGTGAACTCTGCCTCTGTTGGTAGCTACAGTTATTTGTTGTATTTACATTTAGTAAGTCTCAAAAATTGTGATAAGGTTGGCTACTAAGAAATATATTATTTCACAACAGAAGTTGAAAATCGATGGCACCTTGCTCGTTTATTGCAAATAAAGTATTCAAAGTTGTATCTATGAATAAATCACTAATGGTAATGTGTTGAATATATAACTTTCCTTATTTATTGATGGGATTGTTTTCCGTTAAATATTACCCTAATTTATTAACTAAAACTAATGAAAATAATCACAAGTTCAATATAAAACTTGATATATCGGCATATTGATATATCATGGTATACTACTCACTTATTAGCATTGCGTTCTGAAAAGAGAAGATAATAATAATAATAACACAATTTCTTTAAAACAATATTATTTATGACTACGAACGGGAGTGAAATGACGAATTTGTTACAAACTGCAATTCATTAGTTTTTATGTCTTCTCTATAAGTTAATACAGTCAACAATAGACTCGAATGCCAAGTCAATATTACTAGTACAAGTACATATTCGAAAACAAGTAACAATTATTTTTCGATTAACGTTTTGAAAGTTGCACTCAATGTAAATGTTGACGCGCGTTAAGTTGTTTGTTATAATTTCGGCTAAAAATAATTTAGACTAAATATTTTCTCAAAAACATGCACATGCAAATGTGATTCGAAAATATAAGTGAGTAGCAAAATAAGCTGAGCAATGTACCTGGTAAATTCGACGTTAATTTTCTCAACCATCTCACTGGATATTTATAATTGGCCGAAATGACTAGAGGTAAGACTAGGCAGGAATACGAAGCCAGGAACCATCCGCCAAAACTTAATAGAAGGGGGGCGTGACCTCTTGAGCAGTACGGTAACAAAAACAATACTGACAGCAGACAAACTGAAAAAATTAGAAAAATAAATAATTTCTTTTGCAAATGTTTTAATTAAAATGTACAAATCAATTATCGAAATGTTGCCACATCGAGGTATTTATACTTTGCCTAAGTACAAGGATGAGCGAGGGGGAGTAGTGCAAATTTGTTATAGAATTACCTTTTTTTATTCGACTTTAAATGTAATGTTCTGTTCTGAGAAAATTGACTTGAGGTACATTTTATTTTATTCTCGCTAATAATGTTTTTATTAACAGAATTGATTCTCAGTTGCAATAATTTCCACACTACAATATGATTCACTAATGAAACGTTTGTTAAAACATATTTTACGTTTTATTTCATATTCCGATTTTCTTAGCTGTAACATCTTTGCATATAAATTACTAAATGTGATAGATATAGTTAAATCCCGTACTTTGCTTTAATATACTAAAATACAATTTAAAATTTTTGTACAGCAATGATTTTTCGAAATACTCATGCATATAATATAAGGACCTTTTGCATTTGAGATTTTTTTCTTAATTTTATTCCTGTACCAAACTAACTTCCAATAAGTAATAGTGCGTTGAAAATCAACTAATAATTCTATAAATTGTGGAATTAAAGCCTTGTTATATTTTGTATTTTATTTACTAATGGCAATTTTACTTTGATGGTACTTTATGGTCTTCATTAATACTGCTTTATGTAATTGTTTCAAATATGGTTGAAAGGAAAAAAAATATATAATTATAAAATGTTTATGCCAAAAGATAATAATAAAGAAATTCGCATTAATATGACACGTAAATTTGACATAGATAAAACAATTATAACGCCGAGTGCATAAGTACACAGTATTGGAATTGGAATTACACTTAAACAATCTCCCTTAACTAACCTTATTATAAAATAATAATTAAATAATCAACAAGGGACCGTTCTTTTCGATTTTTCCCTGACGCGTTGCATCTCATCCGTTTAACGACCACTGTGCTGATTACTAATTTTGTGAAGTGTCGCAATTGTTCATTTTGTTATTCGTTATTATAGTTTAATTTAAAGAGACATCACTATTTTTGTTCTTAAACTGTTTTTCATTTTTAATCTCACTCCAGGGACATTTTCGTAATCATCCGTATAGAAACTATCATTGCCCTTCATGTCAGAGTTGAACTATTTTTCATCGTCCATCGTCCACACACACACATTCCAAAAATAGTCAGAATCGATGCAGTGAATCACTTGATCACTTGAAATGTAAGATTTTTATATAGCGAGGAAGAAAATGTCCTACTTATAAAGCAATATCTCAACCGGAAGTGAGGGTTTTCCATATTTGGAAAAAGTTATGTACAGTAAAGTTTGTGTGTGGGCGCTCTAGCGCCAAAGCTATTGAAGTTAGAACTACAAAACTTAAAACTTAAGATATGTATGTGGCTGTGAATAATCTTCCTCTATTTGGAAGCAAAGATCAACCGGAAGTGGGAGTTTACTCTTATAACTTTTCCATATCTCGAAAACGCACGAGTGGTTCTTATAAAAGTTAGATAATGAAATTTTAAGCAACTTTTACCAGAGAAGTGCTTTCGATAAATCTACCATTTAGTGGAAAGTCTCTGTTGAAATGGATGTATATATATATATATATATACGAAAGATGGTCGAATCTTACACCTCAATGGTGCAGCGAACATTAATTAAAACAGGTCCATGAAGACTAACTGGTGGATCGCTAGACAATATTGTTTCTGGGTTATTACCCTTCGTCAGTAGCGATTACCAAGAATGTATAATATATAACCAGTTAGCATTATTGAATCCTATTGAGCCATGTCAATATAATTTTTTGTGGATTTTAAGTGTCCTTTTTCTTTTATAATTCTGTGACGTTCAATCAGTGTTGAATGAGCTGCGTCAACAATTTCCTTTGAATTCCGATATCCCGGTGTAGTAAAATTTTGTGCACATTTAATAAGTTCTTATTATACTGTTAGTAGTTTCTGTTGCACTATCTAAGATATATTTCCAGGTGTTCTGTAATGTGATATGCATTCCATTAAAATTTCAGCTATCATATGCGTTTAGTATATATGCTTGGCAAACGTTTGAAAATACAATTACAAGTGTTAAAAATAGTGTTCCATCAATTTGAAATGGTCCCGTAAAAATATGTTACTGCTGTAATTGGCATCTTGCAGCGGATATCATATAGTTTGCATGGAGATTCATTTACATAACTCTCATCAAAATGTTACTTTAATGTACACCAATATGAAAATATATTATGTATTAAAATATATCGAATCAATCCACTTGATCATCATTGGCGTCATATACCTCTTTCGTAGAAAAGATTTCACCAATTTTTGTTTTAAAGAGGAGCGCTATGAATCTTTATGTCTTTTATTTTTTCGTTTGAAAGCACATTTTAGACTTCGAACTGATATCGCTTAATTTTCGGGTACTGCTCACCACCGTCTTCGCAAAATATTGCTCGGCGTCCACAATTGACACCATACAAAAGTAAAAAACTTCGTATTCCTGTACTGTAAGTTACAATCAACTTTTGATGAGTACTTTACAAAACATTAAGCGAGCACCTAAGAATGCAAACAAAAATATATCATGCTAGGATCGCCCATATATAAATGTGGAAATTGCAACAAATTGGTCTGCTCGAAAGATTGTACCATACACCCGAATACCACATATAAATTATAGTTCTTTTACTTAACGATGAAGTATAAAGCTCGTGTATCAACTGAAATATGTTTACAATATGTTTACAATATAGTTCTTTTACTTGTACCGTACATGAATAAAGAATTGTATAAAAAGCTAAGTTGATATACCTGCACATTTGGACCAAACCATATAAACAAAAGCGTAATTTGTTAATTTATATTTATCAAATTTATACACAAGCAGGATCAACAAATTAATTATGTGATAATAAAATAGTAATAATAATCTTTATTGGCCCGCTAGTATAAAATGTAGAACATGATTGCAAAATAAATATGTACAGTTACGACTAAATAAAACCGGGCAGTACTTCACTCTATTGTGAATTGGTATTAAATCACCTAAGAAACATAAAAATGAAAAATGACATATTAAGAATTCAAATTGTCAAGTAATCGAAATGCCTCATTTAAGTATTGCCCAAAAAAGCAGTATAATTACCTTATTGGGAGAGGGCTGGTCAGAAAGAAGGATGGCGGACTGTTTTCAAGTGTCTAAAAGCACTATCCACGATGTAAAAGTCAAGTGGAATCAGATACATTCATTAGAAAGAAGTAGGGACTGGTCGGCCAAAAGTCTCTACAGAGGAACCTGGTAAACTTTTTGGAAAATCATCCTTTTGAAACTGCGATAGAAGCACGGCATATGATACATTCTCCAGGATCCGTCGGAACGGCACGGCGTCGGGTAAAAACTATATCCGACCTTAGAAATCGTCCAGCAGCAGCAAAAAACCTTTTTTAACCCAAAGAAGTAAAGAACAAAGAATTGGGTTTACGTTACAACATTACATGCACGGTATAATTTTTTGTGGAAACGTAGTATTTACTGACGAAAAGGTTTTTTAGTTCTGTTACAACGGTCGAATTAGAGTCTACAGACCACCGAACACTCGTTATGATGAACGATACACACAACATGTGAGAAATAGTGGACGGTTCTCTGTTAATGTTTGGGGGTAGATGAGCGCCAATAGACTTGGCATATGTATAACTATTTCAAACAGATTTAATGCATTGGCCTATATAGACATTCTGGAAAACATCATGTTACCATCAGTAAATGCCGTGTTTTCGGAAAATAATTTTGTGTATCAACATGATAACTGCCGTGTGCATACTGCTCGAACAGTAACAGGATGGTTACAGCAACATGACGTTACGGTTTTACCCTGGCCAGCATGTAGCCGATTTAAACCACATAGAAAATGTTTGGGGTAGAATGGTGAAAACAATTAACAGAAACAATGATTTTCACCCACGAAATGCCGAGGATTTTTGTGGGATACGATCCATGAGGTGTGGCACAGTTTCACTCCGGATTATGTCCATAATTTAGTAGCTTCCTTACCCAGAAGACTGAACTCCATTCTTGAAAACAATGGGAGAGCGTTGAAATATTAATTTTAATAAATTTATAATTTTGTCCATGTTGACATCATCGGTTTATAATTACCGGATTAAGACGTAAAAACGGTATATTTCTGGTTCAAGTATACCTACATAAATTTCTTTCATCTTTCATTTAAAAGCCTGATTTACCAAAATTTATGAAAATGACATAGAATGTCAAAATGGTGGTCGTTTTATTTTGGCCGTAATCGTACATACATATATACATATACCTCACCCATAATAGTCAATTAAATTCACATTTAAAAATGTAATCTGTCAGATAAAATGAAGGTAAAAATATAAAAATAAACCACTGTATTCAGATTGACAGAGTCACAGACTCAAAGTTTCGTATCGTAAATTTGATCGGGCCGAGTTTGTTGATAAGGTATTCTACATGTGCCTTCCAATTTAACTCATCATCCATCTGACGTCCAAATAAAGATCCAAGAAACATGGTCTCTCGTGTTGTGGTTATAAATTTATCATTGAATGTAGATTGTTTTCATTGATTCTGATTTAGATGCTGAAAGTTTTAGAAAAATAGTTTCGTCAACGCTTAGCTTTAATCTTGTTTGATTTGGTGACATCATTTCTTAACGACGACCCATCATAGTGAAAGCCATCATCAGTCTACGCTAATTAATTATTGTTAAAGTTTCTTACTGAATTCAATCTAAGTTAGTAAATTTTCACATTTATAAACTAAAGCGACAAAAATATATATTTTGAAGATTTTAGCGTACCAAAAGCGACAAAGAATTTCAATTTTCGAAAGTCATTAAAAATTCAATAAAAATAATTTAAAGTTTTGGATACTTTGTTACTAATTTATATAGCGAAAAAAGATGGGTTGAGTCTCAAATATACGTTAATGTGTATAAAAAGGTTCGGAAAATTTTTAAGACGTATTTCATAGCCAAGATAAACCAGATATTGTTTGAAATCGCTGTTTGAATTTTGTGTGGCTCCTGATTATCAATTTGCTGCACTGAAATCAATTTCCAAAATCTAATTTTTGCGCAATCGGGTTTTCTGCAGTAGCTGCTTTATAAACAAATAAAGATCTGAACTATACATAAAAAGTAAACTAAAGGTGTCAATTTCCAATATCTTGCAATAATTCTATGCCAAGCAGCCAAAAATTGTGAAATTGGGAGCACCCAATTAACATGTTCTAAAACACACAATCCTCAGGTTGGGGCGGCTACGTGATTACCGCACCACATAGGGCTATCAGTAATACAGATTCCAGTGACTCGGCAGAGGTCTTTTACAGTAGATTTACGCCCGTCGACGAGTATTCTCTCAAGTAAACGAGGACCTATTTATTTCCCTAATCACAACAGAGCTTTTAATCTGTACTTAAATGTTACAAAGAAACTACAATAGGAATGAGGGCAAGCTGATAAAAAGTTTTGCATTAAATTATAATTTTCCTTAAACTGTCAGAATATTGTCAATATCATAGTCGATATAGCATTTTGTTTGTTTCCGTTTGCATTTTTCTCCTGTGACGTGTTTTGGTTTTCCTAATAATGGAAAAAATTGATCACCTTGTTGTCACAAAATTTCTCACAAAAGAACGAAATAAAACAATGAAAATAAAAAATGTCATCCATTACCGAAGAAAACGTTCGAAAATTAGAAAAATTGATTCTTGAAGATCGACCAATTACAATCGATGTGATAGGTGAAAGTTATTAGAAATAGTAGATAACGTGTTTGGGCAGTCATCCATGAAAATGTCAACACTTTTTTGAGTTTTCAGAAGAAGAGAGAGGAAGAACTGGTGACGAAACTTATGACTTTTTTCTTACGACGAAATAAATGAAAGATATTGAAAAATAATTATTGCTTAGAACACAAAAATAATACTGTTAATAATGAAAATTATAATACCACTGTGAAGAACAAATTGTGCAATTATTATAAACAACTTTCCTTCAATGTCTGGATTAATATTTGACACATTGGCAACTGATAAACTTTTGTAGAAATCGTGAAATTGGTACTGTATAACACGGTATTAATTCATTTTGTTCTTGGCGCGAGTTCGACGATCAAAATTCACCGTTTGTAATCGTGCATTACTCAAAGATTGATATAGTTTCATGCTATACAAATTTGTTTTTTGATGAAGTAATTTGAGGAGCTATTAGCGGGATCTTTCAGTTTACATTTCGACGACTTCAAACTGTTTTTCTGCCAGCATTTCATACTAATTGGTACCAATCAAAAGGATGCGACATAATTGCTTTTGATACACATTCCGTGTGAGTATGGCCAGCAAATGAAAATTTATGGTCAATAACATCAATGTTTTTATTTATCTGCAAAAGCATTATGAACGTGGCTGCCAAATGAGTGTTCTTATTTTGCCCTACACAGGAGGCACTCTATAAGACTGTAAAATGTGTTTGATTTGGGGATCCATATTACATTGATTTCCAAAAAAAGCAGAGCACCCAGAAGGGATGATGGTACGAACTTGAAAGTTTTGTGGTATATACACTTCAAATGAAGGAATAAATGATAAAAATTTCATCATGACCAACGAACTTTTTGTTTGTTTTTTGCCTGATACAACGTAATCAACATTAGTATCATTATCTCCTTTTGATAGGGGTCGAATTGTGGGAATGCATGTAGCTGAATTACCCTTTAGCGAAATAGCCAGAAGATTGAGTCGAAGTGACTCTACTATCATTCGAGCATGGAGAGCTTATTCCAAACAAGGCGCATAAATACGTAGGAGAGGTAGTGGTCGGCCACGAATTTCGAATGAACGTCAAGAAAGGCGTCTTCGTCGATTGGCCTCAATTAACCCATTTGAGACAACTCGGTCGGTGGGGGCTACTTGGAGGGCTTATATGGCTTAGAGTCATATCGACTAATTGTTCAGCTTCCTTCAATCCCAGAGCATTGAATTGCCAGGCTCCAGGGGTGTAGGCTGAGGGAGCATTGGGTCGATGAATGACATCTTTAGTGATGAATCTTGGTTTTGCCTATGGCAATCTGATGGACGGTTGCGTGTCAGAAAATCTAGAGGACAAAGGGTAAATATGCAATGTGAACTTAGACTCCATTCTGGTGTAACACCTGGTGTTATGGTTTGGGATGCAATACAATTTGGAATCCGGTCAACTTTAGTCTTCATTCAAGGAAGTCTGAATGCGGTCCGCTGCATCAGCGAAGTTTTAGAGCCAGTTTTGTTGCCATACCATCAAAGACATCGCAACAGAATTTTCGAGCAAGACAACGCTAGGCCACACATTGCAAGAATAACGTTTTTAATGACAATAATGTCAATTTACTGCCATGGCTTGCAAGGTCCCCAGATTTATCACCGATTGAGGATTGAGCCTGTATAGGACATGATTGGGAAAAGAGTCGAAGATTTTCCAGCACCCATAGAACACTTTGGCTGAACTTTGGGTTTAAATTCAAAGAGCTTGGGATGAAATACCGCAAATTGATCATTTAATGTTAAGTATGCCCCAGCGCTTGAATGAATGCATTCGTATTGGAGGAGATACCACGCATTATAATTATATATTATTATAATTATAATAAGATTCAGTTCGGGGACATCAAAATGTGTATATCATTCTTATGAACGTAAAAATATTTTGAAGAAAATAAGATCTTGTTTACGATACGAAAGCAAAGTGTTTTATTTTTGGATGCGTTAAACGGGTTAGTACACAGTACTGTTCTATAGTGTTCTAGCAGAGTGTCCGGAAATTTAGCTGAAATGCAATAAAAGTAGAAAAATGAACCTTACTAATTGTTAGTGAGGAGCCATATTTGTGTTGAGAGCAGTAGCCCCAAAAAATTGGCCCAAACCAAGTGCAGCAGCGATAACAAATCATGTGGTTGTATTTTTACAAATGGAAATTACTGTTTTTTTGAGTTTCTTTAAATTAAAACTAAATTTAATTTAAATTTAATTTCAACCATATTCTTAAATTAAAAACATGTAAAATTCAATCATAGTGATGATAAGCCCTTAGTTATAAATGAATTTGTTGCTCGCATGCACATAATGTCCAATATCCCTATTCTAAATTCAGAGACGTTCTATATTAGCATTGTTTATTAGTTGTTTGCAGTGCATAATTGACTCACCAGTTTCTGCAATCTTTTCTTCCCTGACTTTCGGATCGAACCTGTATATCTTTTGCAAACTTCTGAGTCTACCCCTGACCCTGGTCGTCATGCCCATGTTATGCAAAACGTGCAGCAATGTACTGTTGAACAATCCCTCGTTCACTTAGCGTTCTATTTTAACGCAGCACT
Source organism: Geotrupes spiniger (assembly GCA_959613385.1). Classification (NCBI taxonomy): domain Eukaryota; kingdom Metazoa; phylum Arthropoda; class Insecta; order Coleoptera; family Geotrupidae; genus Geotrupes; species Geotrupes spiniger. Next base: position 49,456,984 of record OY390733.1, on the reverse strand, counting down.
TTATTAAAACACACCCTGCAGTGAAGCGAGCCAGATCGACTGCAATACGAAAAACACGCGCGTCGAGTTCGCACTTCCGCTGCTAGTTTTTGTTTGCTACGGATTGTACGGCGCCGTCGTTTGTTTTTCGGCCTCTATAACGCGTGCGTCACTTATTTTTTGGCACAGTGATGTTTCGCGTATTCGAATGGAAACATCTGCGTTAACGCATTTAACGAAACGCCTTGTTTTGGATGGATAAACCTTAAACGTATTAAATCTTTTTCGTAGGGCCAAAATTTAATCTTAAACAAACAGAATGCGGTCGTTGAAGCAATTTGATCGAGTAAATGCATTTTCATTGCAGTAGAGAGACATTCTTCCTTTTTACATTGTTGACACATTGTTGGCAACATATCGATAGGTTGAAATGCCTTTCTAAATAATATAGCAACACAAAATATAATTGTTTTATTGAGTTCCTATTTTTAATTCGCATTTCTCTTAAACATAAGTATGGCACGTTTAACAGTGTAGTATATATTTATACACGCCCACTAGCAAAATGCTCGCATTTCCTTTAGTTTAATTCGCCATATGAATAAAGCAATATAATTCAAACGTACTAATAAAATTGAATGCTAGAACTGCAAATGCAAACTAGAGTGTGTAGCCGATATAATTTACACGTTTTTATGCGAAACGTGTAAACATAAACTATTCACTACCACTACTCGTTGTTGGTATAAACTGTTGTATTATTTTGATAATGTGCTGCTAACTGTGTGAAAGAGTAGGATATAGTACATTGCTCTGGTACTATTTTTGAATTTATTGGTTATATTAATATTTTCGTTGTAACGTTTCTAAATTTCAAATATGCCCTACAATAAACTGAATGCAATTTATTTTAATAAGAAATAATTCATTTGGGATCGAAAACCTTTTATGACAAAAATAACAAAGTAAAATATTCAAATGAGTCTACCATCAAGTATACAAGTGTAATTAAATGACAAAAAAACACCAATAAAATTTAAATAGCCCATGCTTTACGTAAATCGCTCCAAAAATACAACTCCTTTAAGGTAACATACATATATCGCAGTTTAACGTATTTATAAGCATCCAGTCTAAATATACAATTCAGCGGCATCGAAATAAACACCACAGAACGTGATTTGGTCTCATGCTACAACAAACAAACTTCGTAAATCGCGGGTAGGTCTCATTTAATTTGCGCATCGAAACACCTACTTATATCATTTTAACTTGGTTCTATTTATAGTGTGAACTGCAAAGTGCATTACATTTTTACTACAGGCTTAAAGTATATAGCAATACTTTGAAGAGTTTTTAATTTGCATTTAGTTGTTTATTTCCAATCATATACGTAGCGTAATTGCATGAAATAAACTATCTGTTACTAAATATTATTGTGCTGGAAAATTTGATACACACATGTTTAAATTGGTAAAACACACAGTTTCATCCAAAAATGAACAATAAAAACAAAAAGAATGGTAACAAATTTAGTTTCCAAATTTGTTACTGTTCTTAAATTTAAAATTGGTAATCTTCGGAAAGCTTAAATTGTAATGTTTAATTTGTATATGATGTATGAAATCAAAGGTCGCGTTCAGTAAACATCATGGCTTACTAACCTGTGACGCGTGTTGTCAGCGGTACTGCCGTCCTTTGTATTTTAGTATTATTGTATATTCTACCAATGATTTCCTCCATTAACTTTTGTTCTTTCCTATATTTTCTTCTTATACTCTGTGTATACCTATATTTGTCTTCTGTTATCCTATTTCCATCTTTTTGTTACCGGTTCATATTTACGTGTTAGTATTTTTAGGCTCTAGTATTTAAGGCTCTCTGCACTTAAGTCTTCGATCTATTCCATTTGAAATGCTTTCCATTAGTTGCAATTTGATGCTGTCATTCCATTTCAATATAATTCGGTTATAATCTATTATATCTATTATAATTTATATCGGGATATCTTCTTTATGATAGTGTAGTCATTACTGGTGCATATGGCTGCATGTTGATGTGTTTATAAATATATTTCTTCTGGTTATTTATATTATATATTATTATTTTACCTGCTCTTTTGTGGTTTGTTTTAGTGATTGTTGGTATTTGCTTGTTGGGTCTTTACTCATTTCCATGCAATTTTTTTCAATAAGTAGCCTCGTGTTTTCTCTATGTATTTTTCTTTTTGCATTATTACAGCAGTGTTTCCCTTGTCTGCTTTTGTGATCATTACTCAATTCACTTTTAATTTTGGCTTTATTTTCTTAATGGCTTGGTTCTCTTCTGTATATGATTTGGTTTGTTAGTTATTAGTTTGTTAATTTCGTTTGCTACAATATGTTGTGATTCGTTTTGTTGTTCGTATGGTAACAAATGTATAGCCATTTCGTTATCTACCATTAGTTCTTCTATTTACTTTGTGTTTTTCTGTTTCTGTAGGTTGTGCTTCAGTCCTATGTTTGATAAGTTCATTTCTTCTTTCACATTCTTCTGTGTCAAACTGGATGTCCATTTGGTTGTCGATATTTCTGTAAATCAAAAACAAAAATAAAAAAAAACAGAATAAAACAGCAACATCAGAAGATAACAACGAAACCAACACAAATAAATACGCAACATTCACGTAAAACAACAAACAAACATATAAAATGACCAATGTTTTCAAGAAAACAGGTATAAAAATAGCGTACAGCACTAATAACACAATATATAATAGACTAAGGTATCATGAACCACAATATAAGTACACACAAAACGGAGTTTACAAACTATAATGTAAAGGATGCGATTAACAATATATAGGACAATATGTAAGCGCCAATTCAAGAAAAGATATAAAGAACATAAGTCATCAATGAACAACAACAAAAACGTCTCAAATTATGCTAACGATATTAATAACAACAACCACAAAACAGGCAAGATGGAATTAAAAATACAAAACAGTTATAAAAATAGATACAAATAAATATGCAAATATTTTATTTATTGCTTTGGATCTATGAAAATACGAAATTACCTATTCATTATCAGAGCATGGAAAGCAGTGCCCAACGAATTAAGAAGAAGAACTATGAAATAACTTCCTACCTACGTATTTTATTTATTGTACAATGTACAATTATTGAAAATCATTTTGGGAGAACTTGTTGCAATAAATTTAGTTTTGTTAAATTCGCTGCTTCTGTTATGTTTGGAGATGTCAATTCCAAGTCACTATCACTATCACTTTCCATATTAATTATCGGATTTCTTGGAAATAACTACGAAATTAAAAACCATGCACATCAAAAGAAACAAAAATCGCACATAAAAACAATACCCCCCACAATCACCAACGGTAATATCAACAATTCTCCCGATTATACGGTTAGACGCGAAACATATGTCGAGAAGGAAGTGGTAACAATGTAAGTGACGAAGTCAATAGGACAATTAAGTTTATAAACATTATGACGCGATAAAACGTAAACACTAATGTAAATTTAAAATGTGTGTGACATTAAAGAGCGTAAAGACAAGTTGAAATTATAACAAATTACTACCGGTACGTGTTCCATAGAACATAGAACATTAATATTAAGATAAAAAAATATATAGTGAGTGACAAAAGTAGAAGGAACATTTATTTTTTAATCAGCACATCGCCATCAACGGTAAGAATGGTGTCGAGAACGATTAAACTGGGATGAAAATTGGAACAATGTCGTCTTTAGTGACGAATCCCGCTTTTGCCTCGATATGAGCCATGGTCGGAAACGGGTTAGAACGCGAAGCGATTGAGGTTGCGAATTTCGTAGACGAGCATCTTCTATCATATCTTCATACATTGAAAACTCTCTCTTTCAACAAGATAATGCCCGACCGCATCTAGCTAGGCATTTTTCAGAACACTTTGAACCGTTTAAGTCAATCTTGGCCCTTGGCCTCCAAGATTTCTTGACTTATTATACATATAGTGTGTATTATATATGGAATTTGCACGATTTTCTTTATTTGACCAACCCAATGTCGACCGAAAACAGAAAATTTTATTTATTTAACTTTGTCATTTGAATAAATTTTATGCATGAACAACTGCATTGAAAATTGAATAATTCAAATGTAACAAAAACGCAAGTGCTTTTCTCGCTTAAACCTTATTCGATTAAAATGAGGGAAAGAACGGAATGTTACTGGTGGACAGCTAGACAATATTGTTTCTGGTTATTACCCTTCAGTAGTAGTCAGTAGCGATCACCAAGAACCTTAGTTGTTGAAATACTTCTTGGCGCGAGCCAATCACTCCTAACGAACCACTGAACCAACAGAACACTGACAAGGCGATACCTCTTGTCTAACACCTTACGGAGATTAAAGGGTAATAACCCAAAAACAGTATTGTCTAGCGGTCGACCAGTTAGTCTTCATGAACCTGTTTTAATTAATGTACACTACACCATTGGGTGTAAGATTCGACCATCTTTCATGTAAATTTTACATTTTGCTGTCGTATTTGACAAGACACATTTTTAATATATATATATATATATATATATATATATATATATATATATATCAATTGTTTATTTTTTACATATTTCTTTCATGATTCTAATCATGCTTTTGTTATCTGACACTGAGAATATTGTCTCCTGGTTCCGTATCCATATTTCCATTATTATTATATTATACTTTCCTTTCATATTTTCTCTATATTTTGTTCCAGTACCTGTATCACCTGTTTTAGTTTTGCCTCTTCCTACGTTTCCTCTTGGCTTTTTATTTACAAATGTGGTTACGAATTATTTTGATTAATTAGTACATATTTTGTTAAATATGTTTTTGAATACAATTTTTGCCCTTTGCTCTTAAATAATAGGTATTTCAAAGGAAAAATTAATATCTGCTGAAAATCTTTTGTCGTCATTGACAATAATAAAAGTAAATAATTAGATAAAGAACCGGTCCGGAACTCACCACACTAATATGCTACTGTACGTATTCTAAAACATGGTAAAATTATGATGGGTGTAAAACTAAAATTAGCCCAACAAATTTCAGAACATTGCCAAAACATTATCTTGCGCTGTGAACACAAATCTTATTTGATTTAATCGTCCAGGAATAAATTTAAAAATGCTCGAAAGCACAAAAGACTAATAGCCAAAACTTTAAAAATGTTAAAATTGTATGAATTCAAATGGAAACATCCAGAAATGAAAAAAAAACACAACATTTCAAAATTTTTTAAAAAATTAAATTTCGAATAGTAAGCAATTAAGGAATATTTCAAAATAATGATAAAACCAACAATTGAGAATAGAAATGCGACTAACCGGAACAGAACGAATGAAAATCTAACCTTTTTGAACAGTAAAAATTAAAACTGACAGTTTTAGAATCATAGGTTAGTTATGTCATCTTCACGCAATTCTTATCCTTATGCCCATCATGAACGTGTATTTGAAAAATATATTAATATTTAAATTTGTGCTATTTTTCTTCTCCCTCTTCTCTTTATTTTTCCTTAACCCATTTCTTCCATATTTTACGATCCCCTGCCATCTTATTAATTTCTTATATCGGTTGATTATCTTATCTCTTTGCTTTCCGTGTCTCTTCTATGCATTCTGTCCAGGTGAGTCTCGGTTTTCCTCTTTCCTTGTTCAGTCTTGTGCAGAATCTTACTTTTAACGCTCATCTTCAGTTTTATCAACAGCATTTTACTATTATTATCCGCTATAAGCACTAAATCATTCACTACTAATATTAAGTATGGGCTTAAATTGTCTCCTTGCGTTATACTGTTTCTTGTATTAAATGGTTCAGATCTATTGCCATTTATTTGCACTTTTACTCGTATATTGTCTTGCACCGAGTATATGACTTGTATTAGCTTCTTCTATTTCTATTACTGTTTTATTAGTTTTATTCTAGAAATACAATATTTTTACGTGGTTATCTGTCAAGTACCTCGTCGGATAACGTGAATAAGGTATAGCATACGAAATATTTGTTACTGACTATTTTATTTTCTCTCCATATGAATAAGTTAGAAATAAAAACAAAAATGCTTAAACATTCAAGATCTGCATGTATCCAAGGACATAATATCTGAAAACATTTATATGTAATATTTCGTTAAATCTACCGAAAACAATTAAAACTTGTCCACCCTATTTAATCGCACATTTTAAATTTTCCAGGATACCCCCATTGAATTAGCTTTAAGTGACTACTCTGTTGCCACCTTTTTTGGGTTATAAGGATACTAATTTCTATAAAATTTTAAATAAACAGGCGTACGGGCATAATTCATATAATTATTGATGGTTAATAATTATGTTCTATTCATTCGCAAATGTATTTTTTTTAATTCTGATTTTTTCAGCCTGAAACAGAACAATGCAGACTTCAGCCATCCTGACATCTTTGCTAATGATCGTTCTTGCGAATATGTAAGTACAAGTTTATTTTCGCTCGCAGAATTAAAAATACATTCGCCGCGGTCGAGTACCCTGGATTTTTGTCTTTGCAACGAATATAAATATTTCGCCCACGAGATGGAATTTATCGCTGGATTTAACGTTAAATTTATAGACAAATAACTTAATGGCAATGAACGCTGAAAGTTAATTTGTGCCACATATTCATTTTTGCAGACGAACAAAGATTTGTTTTATGCGCCACTTGATATTCTGGTTGTTTATATTTTTTCGTTGACAGTTTTTTAAATTGTAATTGTAACTGAAACCTTAGGTACTTGTTGCATAATTATGATTTACCTAAGAATAAAGAAGTCATAATAAAGATACGCAATTGTGTGTGGGTGGAACACACATACATACACACGATAAGAAAACAAATGAAGACAAGCTGTTCTGCTGAGCTTTTTACTTTGACAGATATTTTAGGAATGGTTGGGTTAATATCACCATCATAATTTAACATCACTTTTGTCTTTAAAGTACTTCTTGCATCTAATTTTTTTTGTATTCGTACCCATAAACAAACAAATATAGATACTGAATTCCAAATCGGAAGTAATGTGCCATTCCTTTATAAGATTGTATGTTACGTAACCCACCTTACTCAAAGAATTGCCACTTATGAACATTTCACTTCTCGTACTTCAAGCGGTTCAAGTTCTAATGAAATGGAGGCAGTTAACATTGTTTAATTATAACCAATATTAAGAATTAGAACAGGACCCATTTAAGTAAATATTTATTCGCCTGTAATCAACGAAGTGACGATACGAAGAGCTATGGGAATCAAATTTAACAACTAAAATGGATCCAATTGACTTGCAAATTTATTAACAGAAGTTACGCACAAATATGTTATTATTTTGTATGATTTATTCAAATACATTAATAAAATATAATGGATTGTTAACACATGAATTTACATGAATTCATTCACATTTGAATCATTAACGCAAGGAAAATATTTTAGAAGTAGTAGTGTCGATAAATTTTCGAATGGATGTGTCACATATGGCTCCAAGAGATCATGTTCTTGGATACTTTTGTAAATAAATAGTTAGCTGGCTCTCTCAAAACTGTATATTTTTTGTTCTGGTTTACTCTTTGATTGCGAATTTTATAATCACAGTAGCAAATATTCGTTCAATTCAGAACTAGAGACTCATGTCACGCTTCAGATATGAAGGGATTAACGAGTACCTAGCAATGTAGCCCATCGTCGAGGATGCCCGGATACAGGAGGTAGCTTCGACACTAGGCGTTGCCAGTCAACGGTTTGCGAGGTATAGAAACGTTTGGGTATCAAGTACCAAAGCCGGAAATGGATACCACAAATCATTACTGAACAAAATAAGCGTGCCCGCATTTCGAAGTGTGCATCAGTATTGAGTCACAACATAAATTTTCCTCTTTTCGTTCGTTTTCTAACATGCGACGGAAAATTGTTTTATTGCGACAATTCAACTATGTGATACCAGATCGATAGCCACTTAATACGTGTAAACCCTCTTTGCGTAAAAGGATGTTCTGGGATCGTCGAAGTCATTATTACATATTCGTACCATCTGGCAAATCGATCGATAACAATATTTACTGTCAAATGTGTCTTAATGCATGTATGTATGATTAAAACCCTTGAACCCGAAGGTGTTGTTTAAGGGGAAGGTTTAAGAGCTTGCAAACTCTTAATAAAAATCTTCCATTTCTATTTATTCTGGTCAAGTTTCTTTGTCTCTGTCAATGTTATTACCTTGTTCTTTAAAATTCATCCTATTAGGTTTTGCCTGTAGGTTTTGCTCCCCAAATCTGTTTTGTCATTCATCCTCTGCATGTGCTCCTACCATCCCAGTTGTCGATTTTCTATATACTACTGTATACATTCTATGTCAAGTTCTTGTCTAAATTGCTCGCTTCGAAACTGTCTCTTCTGTTTATTCCCTTCACTCTTCTCAAATATTTCATTACTGCTGTTCCAATTTTGCTCTTTTCCGGTGAGGTTATCACCCTTATCTTTTTATTTTTATTTTCTCTAGACAGTTCAGAAATTTGCAATTAATTACAATATTTGTAGATGTCTCTTCCACACCCTCGTTGTTTCGTTGTTCAACTTCTGGTCCATTCATTCTTGAAAGTAGCTCTTCAGTTCTTGAATTGGAGTTTTGTACTTAATGAAATAATCTTCTTCGTATCTCTTAGCGGCCATCATTAAGTTGTACGATCTTATAACTGTGTTTTTCTTCATTTTATATTTGATATAATATAGTCTATCCTTTGGCCTTCATTCTTTACTTTGATTTCTCACTAATAGAGATTGATCACTGTTTATCTCGCAGCCTGTTTTCCCTGTTGATTTTGATAAATAAAAAAGTTATGCATGGATTATTCCCAATTCTCAATAGAATTAAAAAATATAGAAATAATCAGTGTGTTCTATTTAAACAAGGTAAATTTTATGTCGTCCCTCGCAGACGAACTGCCCATGCCGGTTCAAAATATTTTATCAAATACTAATTTCATTTTATCGTTAAACAACATCAGTTACTATTTGAGAACTGCAGACAAATTCAAAAACTGACCACAATCTCATATTCTTTTTTTCTCAACAGAACAGTGATTTTCAAATGTTTCATTAAGCGCTATTCATAAATTTGTCAGTTGGGCGTTGCCACTCGTTTTAAATAACATAACTGTACACTGTATTTACAGGATTGATGCGCGAAATACATGGCTTTGCACCCCGTGTCGTTTCCCCGAAGAATGCAACCAGGAACCGCTAGAGTACTGCTATTGGGGAGAAAGCAGAGATTCGTGCAATAGGAGAGTTTGTGCCAAGGTATGTTGCTGTCTAAACGTGAACATTAAGCATAATTGTCTGACCTTTACAGGGGCCAGGCGAAAGATGTGGTGGTCCCATGCAACTATACGGTCATTGCGGCGAAGGCATGATGTGCACGACAAACGGCCGATGTCATGGTTGCTCGGAGAATCTTTTGGAATGCTTTCCTTAAAAGATTTCGATCTCGTCTAACAACACCTATCAGTATTACTATTTGTGATGCAGTTTGTATTAACAGTCAGTAATTTATAATATAAGCAAAAAATGTATTGTATATTTATGAATTAAAACAAAAGGTACAGCAAAATATTGCATTCATCGATTAATGATTAATATTTTAATACCGTCGTATAAACTAGGACAAAGAAGGCAAAATATAAAACGTGTTAACGATGCATTGCAGTATCATATATGAAAATCATGTTGAAGTTGCAATATGGTTACGTCTTGCATAACACGTAATACGTATGACAGTGATTTTCTTTTGTGTAACAGTGTTATGGTGCCGATACAGCTTATGCTAATTGGTCGTTGGTGGCAAACGTTGAACCACTTGGTAGTTGGTGCTGCTTATACACAATAAGGGTGAGCCACAACGAGGCTGAGACATAGTCGAACTTTGTCGTTTGTGTGCGTAACCTCCTTTTCCTTTTTAATACTTGACGTAAAATGTAGACTATATACACAAACTAGTAGGATAAACAACGTAAATAACCTAATGACGCTGCATTCCCATTCACTAAATTATATTTTAACAGTTCAGAAATTTGCAATTAATTACAATATTTGTAGATATCTCATCAAAACATATTTGCAATAATTCGTTTGTGGGTGATTTACCCATTTGCTATCTTGTATGGAAATTTTATACTTAAAGACAAATGAAATTTTAACCATAAATTATAACACAAATGTTCATTGGTGTTCAAGATTCAGAAAATGACATTCTTAGGTACATGAAATAGAGGGGGGCTAGTTCTTCTAACTTGCAATGTGCTGCCTCGTCGATAAAGTGACTTTCGACCTGTTCCCAGTAAGGAAATTAAATACTGTCTCTATATATATATATATATATATATATATATATATATATATATATATATATATATATATATATATATATACTAGTTAACTTGCATTAAAGTGTTTCGTCTTCTATTGCGGACATAATTGAGAAACAAATGGAAATAATTACCGCACACTACGAAATTATCTGACTCGGCTACTATCCTAGTGAAAAACTATCTAACTATCTAACTTTTATTCCTTGGTAGCTTGCAGTGGCGATTCCAGGTAAACGGCTACGTTTATCGTGTTTCCGATTTAAAGACCGCACAACCGAAACGAACACTATATATATATTTATAATCGGATAACGAAGAAAATAAACAGCAGAAACTCTAAATAAACAGAAAATGAAATATTATTGCCGGCGCGAAATAATTATTTTCGGTCGTCGGCGACGCGACGGTCGCGTTCGGGGATCGGACTACGGGATTTGCAGCTACCCACCACTCCAATGTTGGTAGTGGCAGACAATGTGCTACGGGATGGCGGATTAAAGGATGCAGCTACCCACCACTCCAATGTTGGTAGTGGCAGACAATCTGCTACGGGGTGGCGGATTAAGGGATGCAGCTACCCACCACTCCAATGTTGGTAGTGGCAGACAATGTGCTACGGGGTGGTGGATTAAGGGATGCAGCTACCCACCACGCCAATGTTGGTAGTGGCAGACAATGTGATACGGGGTGGCGGATTAAGGGATGGGATTTTCCGGCTCGGACGAAGTGACTGCTTCGGATGCAGCGAGCGAAGTGAGCGCTTCGCATGCCTCGGACGGAATGACTGCTTCGGATGCAGCGGACGGACGGAATGTCTGCTTCGGATGCAGCGGACGGACGGAATCAGTTGTACGGTGCGCCCGAACGCCTTATAAGCAAAACGGCCGCGGTGACGTCAGGCGTTTCGGTCACGTACGCCAGATTTGCTATTAATCGCACATATTTCGCGTTAAATATTTTCAACGCGATCTCTGTACTTTGTAGATCAATAGCAAATCTTTAACGAGACTGTCGGTTCGTTACAAGGTGTTCCACAGGGAACCACTTTGGGTCTCTTATTGTTCATTATTTATACAACTATTTTTCATACATACATCAAGCATTGTAAAATACATACGTTTGCTGATGATACGCAATTGTACATTAGATTCAAACTTGGTAGCGTTCATGAAGTGGTTCCGCTAATGAATAACGACTTGGAAATGGTGCCAAGTATTTCTCAATAACACTCGTTAATTATTAATCCTTCAAAATCGCAGGTCATTATATTTGGTAACAGAGGCAGAGTGGATGAATTGAGTTATATATTGTCGCTTAAAATTGACACAGGACACAGCAAATAGGATTCACATGGTGCAGTATTCGTGTATTTGTCTGATATTTGGCAAAAGGAAATACGACCACATCTCGGATAAGTAGACTTTTGCGTAGATCAAGTTTTTATCACAAAATCATTAAAAAGCAGCAATCAAGTTATATATATATAATCGCATTCGCTTTAGATCGGATGTACATAATATTAACGTTAGATTTCGGGGAACTCTCACGTCACCTGCACATACAACGGCCCAGTTCGAGAGAAGATTTCGTATGATATGGCAAACATTTATAATACAGTAGAAGATTGTATAAAACTTGAGTCTTTAAAGGGGTTTGAAAGAAGATTACGTTTGTCTTTGCTTCAGCGAACCAGTTGACGTTAGCCATCCTATTCTATACTTGCGTTATGACTAATTGACCTCAAGACCTGTCAATGGATTAGCGGATTGTTTCTCTTTTTTGTTTTTAGGTATCACTTTTTATTGATATTTTTATAGCTTTTAGAATCTCTAATTTATACTCTTTTGTATCAAGGCTATCGACATATTTATAATATATTTAATTCATGATGTCGTAGGAAGATCACGCTTGAATAGTGTTTTAAGCTAATACGACAGCACCCTGGTGTTTCTGCATTGATTTTTATGTATATAATATTGTGAAACTTATATGTTGTTATGGTGTGGAAATAAATACTATTATTATTATTATTATTATTTTTTTTCTATAATTGCTTTTTGCAATTTTGGCGTAGTCGTTTTGTATCACGTTCCGAGGAATGAGTGATACAGCCATCTACGTTGTATGACCTCGCAGTATGTTCAGAGAACCGAAGATGACTGCTTTTTGCATCTGCCAAATAAGGGTGTGTTCTTTTATTCTGCATGCTGGGATCGCTTTTATGTTTTTACGAAAATTCGCCGACATTCCCCCCAGTACTCCAATTATGAGTGTTATTCTTCTCACGTCGTATCCCCCGTATAACTTCCCTAATTCTAAACATAGGTCTTTATAATTTTCCTCTTTTTCCGCCTCTTTTGCTCGAATGTTCGTCTCCGCCGGGCATGAAAACTCTATAACGAATATGGTTTTGTTGAGTTTGTCTTGCCCAGAAGATTTGAGGAACCCAAATGTCATGCTTTTGCACAGGTCAAGTGTATCAATATTTCTATAAAATACACCGTGCATTGGTTTTTCGCAATGTTCTCTTAAGAACATTGACACCTCGGATTTTCTGAGGGTTGCATTGAGTTTCATCGGATTCAGCAATGATATAGAATTCTTCTGATAGTTCGTCAAAGACAGAGGAATCTGCATCCTTTCTGCGGCACCAATGGCAGCCTTGTAGAGGAAGCTTCCCGCACCAACAGTCTCGTGCTCCCTGGCCAGAATGAGGAGGGGGTCCTTGCTATTACTGACCGCGCACGCCATTGTTATCACCATCCTGTTGTGCAGGCCCTCTATATTTGTTACTCCCCGTCCGCCTTCACCGCGAGGCATGTATATTCGGGGAACAGAGGAAATCGGGTGGAGGCATCTATTTTTTACCATAATTTTTCGAGTTGTTCTGTCTAGGATTTTCAATTCATCGGAATTCCACTTTACGGCCTCGAAGGAGTATGCAATTATCGGAGTGGCGAAGAAATGTGTTTGTAGCCGATATTTCTCCCACACGATTTTCAAAGATCGGTCGAGGTGTTTGACGCATAGATTTTTAGGTCATCAATATACAGTAGGTGGCTGATTGTATGGACTCTATTCTGGGGTGGACCGCATAAATACCACTTAAGCCGATTTAAGTGGATGGAGAGAGGCAATAGCGTGACACAGAATAGCAAGGGGCTGAGTAAGTCTCCTTGGAAAACACCTCGTTGATAATAAATTACACCAGCCAACTCGTTTCGTGGCCCTGATCGTATAAGAAATCTAGTTTTCCATGTTTGCATTAGGTATTGGATGCAATTTTTTATATGCGGGTGGATGTTTAGGATTTCAAGAAGGTGTATAACGAGGTTGTGAGGTGTACTATCAAAGGCCTTATAATCGATCCATATTATATATATTTATATATGTATATATATATATATATAAATATATATATATATATATATATATATATATATATCTATAATTGTTATTTCTTGTCCACTGGTATGTGTTGAGAAAAGATAATTCTTCGGGAAAATTCGGACAGGTAAATCAACTAAACAATAATTACATCAGTAACGTTTCGTCTTTAATATAAAAGACATCTTCAGACTAAAATGAATAACACATATGGTACAACAATATTAACGTTAATTAATGACTCACCTAATGTAATATTAATTTAATACACGCATGAAAATTGACTAAAATACACAATCAAACATAAATAAATGTAAAGATTGCTCCTTAAACACTTCACGTAAATACACATATAAACAATTTAAAATTCGATGCGAACTCGACGCAAGTCAAATGCAGAGTAAAATGCAACATACGCAAGATTTCAGGAAAAAACAGCTCACAGGGTAAAAAACGATATTATTTCTTCAATCTAAATAATGTGGTTCCTTTGCTATACATTTATGCTGATGACATTTTCACTGCTATCCCACAAGAATACACAAATACCATATTAAATTATTTCAAGAGTGAGTAGTGCAGTATTCCATCAAACTAATAATAAGACTATTCACCAAAATTTTAAAATATAACAACTATCCCAGAAAGTTTATCAACAAAATCATACACTCAACCGTGCACAAGAATACCAAAATCATTAGTAATGAAAAATCAAATAAAAAATTTTACTCTTTCCCATATATAAATGGTTTGTCGGAACAACTCAACAGAATTTTAAACAACAAGATTGATATTTTGACATACTACAACACAAAAAATGTAGGGCTATTATATACACAATTAAAATCTAAAACACCCAGTGTATTACAATATAATTTAATCTACAAGATACAATGTAATGACTGTAGTTCATCGTATGTGGGACAAACCAAACAGTACTTAAAGAGACGAATCCAAAATCACAAACAGGATTGCAACAATGTTATGACCAAAGGCAAGAAGTCAGAAATCACTGCATTATGCTCACATGTGTGGAAACACCACCACACATTTGATTTCTTGAACCCAGTAATTTTAGATACTGAAAATAACTTACATAAGCGACTAATCCTCGAATCTCTGTATATCGCCATGACCCCCAACACTTGCAATATAAAGAGTGAAAATAATTTAACTTCAGCAATTTATAAGAATGTTTTAAATATTACTTAGGTAGTTGACCTTCCGTTTCGATCGCTTAATGAATTTATTTAGATTGAAGAAATAATATCGTTTTTTACCCTGTGAGCTGTTTTTTCCTGAAATCTTGCGTACGTTGCATTTTACTCTGCATTTGACTTGCGTCGAGTTCGCATCGAATTTTAAATTGTTTATATGTGTATTTACGTGAAGTGTTTAAGGAGCAATCTTTACATTTATTTATGTTTGATTGTGTATTTTAGTCAATTTTCATGCGTGTATTAAATTAATATTACATTAGGTGAGTCATTCATTAACGTTAATATTGTTGTATTACCATATGTGTTATTCATTTTAGTCTGAAGATGTCTTTTTTATTAAAGACGAAACGTTACTGATGTAATTATTGTTTAATTTAATAATAATTTAATTTACCTGTCCAAATTTTCCCGAAGAATTATCTTTTCTCAATATATATATATATTAAAAATGTATCTTGTCAAATCTGACAGCAAAATGTAAAATTTACACGAGAGATGGTCTAATCTTACACCTCAATGGTGTAGTGAACATTAATTAAAACAGGTCCATGAAGACTAACTGGTGGATCGCTAGACAATATTGTTTCTGGGTGATTACCCTTCGTCAGTAGCAAGGTGTTTTAGTCTCCGCAAGGTGTTAGACAAGGTATCGTCTCGTCAGTGTTCTGTTGTCAGTGGTTCGTTAGGAGTGATTGGCTCGCGCCAAGAAGTTTTGATGGCCACTACATGTAAAGGTATTTCAACAACTAAAGTTCTTGGTAATCGCTACTGACGAAGGGTAATCACCCAGAAACAATATTGTCTAGCGATCCACCAGTTAGTCTTCATGGACCTGTTTTAATTAATGTTCACTACACCAGTGAGGTGTAAGATTAGACCATCTTTCGTGTATATATATATATATATATGCTATCTATTTGATAGATATGATTTGATTATTTTGTATGGTTGTATGAAATATGCATAAACGTATAATCCAATGCAATTCTGCTATATTCGGGTTTGATACTTTCCACCCGGTATATATATATATATATATATATATATATATATATATATATATATATATATATATATATATATAATGGTACTTATCTTGTATCATGAGCAGTCAGTCGTTGAATAAAACACTTTTAGCAATATTAAAGTTTATTGCGACACCTTTTTTTGCAATAAGGTGTTTCGGAAACCCTTGTCAAGCAATAAACATTAATATAACAAATGACATTAAATAAAACCTATCGCGGTAACAAGGCCGACTTTCTATTACCCCAGTATTTACTGCAAGAACTAGGGAAAACCTTGTACAGAACCTAGTATTTTTTTTTTAATGAATTAAACATTGGTCATTGTAGTAGATTTTTATGAATAGTTCTCTTAGCTAGCCTTTTCACAATGGGAGTTTTGTGGCTTATATTAATTTCTAATATTAATTTTGATTTTTTAATATTGAATTAATATTGTCACAAGATTCCAACTGTCCAATATTTCATTCATTACAATACAATTTTTTGATCATTATTATTACAATTGCGGGTTAATTTATTTTTATATTATTATATATATATATATATATATATATATTTTTTTATCGTGATTTTAAATTGTATTGTGGTGAATTAAATGTTGGTCTAAAACCCTAACTAGGTTCTTTACAAGGTTTTCCCTAGTTCTTGCAGTAAATACTGGGGTAATAGAAAGTCGACCTTGTTACCGCGATAGGTTTTAATTAATGTCATTTGTCATATTAATGTTTATTGCTTGACAAGGGTTTCCGAAACACCTTATTGCAAAAAAAGGTGTCGCAATAAACTTTAATATTGCTAAAAGTGTTTTATTCAACGACTGACTGCTCATGATACAAGATAAGTACCATTTTAAGTGATTTACAGTCGAGAATTTGTACAATAATTATATATATATATATATATATATATATATATATATATATAAAGGAAAAGATATAACGGCTCAAACCCGCAAGGAAACACGCAGCCGCCGACACGTGTTTCAGACTCATTAGTCTTCATCAGGGCGGCATAGCCAAAAGGAAGATGGTCACAATTTGGAGATGTAATATAAACGGAGTCCAAAGCAAGCGACCGACCACCAAATTGTGGCTCCAGTCAATTTACCCAACTAATTGTGGGCGAAAACCAACCTGGCCACGTGGGAGGACATAGCCACTTACATGAACAACCGTGCCGAGGATATACAATAATAAAAAAAAGTCAGGTGTATAACGCGGGGACAATGAATTAAAGGAAAAGATATAACGGCTCAAACCCGCAAGGAAGCACGCAGCCGCCGACACGTGTTTCAGACTCATTAGTCTTCATCAGGGCGGCATAGCCAAAAGGAAGATGGTCACAACGTTATACACCTGACTTTTTTTTATTATTGTATATCCTCGGCACGGTTGTTCATGTAAGTGGCTATGTCCTCCCACGTGGCCAGGTTGGTTTTCGCCCACAATTAGTTGGGTAAATTGACTGGAGCCACAATTTGGTGGTCGGTCGCTTGCTTTGGACTCCGTTTATATTACATCTCCAAATTGTGACCATCTTCCTTTTGGCTATGCCGCCCTGATGAAGACTAATGAGTCTGAAACACGTGTCGGCGGCTGCGTGCTTCCTTGCGGGTTTGAGCCGTTATATCTTTTCCTTTAATTCATTGTCCCCGCGTTATACACCTGACTTTTTTTATATATATATATATATATATATATATATATATATGTATATGTATATGTATATATATTTGTAATGAATGAAATATTGTTCACTACACCATTGAGGTGTAAGATTAGACCATCTTTCGTGTATATAAGTATATATTTATATATATATATATATGTATATATATATATATATATATACATCCTGGTATCATTTGGGCGTCCTTTCGTGTAAATTTTACATTTTGCTGTCAGATTTGACAAGATACATTTTTAATATATATATATATATATATTTATAATTGTTATTTCTTGTCCACTGGTATACGTTGAGAAAAGATAATACTTCGGGAAAATTTGGACAGGTAAATCAATTAAACAATAATTACATCAGTAACGTTTCGTCTTTAATATAAAAGACATCTTCAGACTAAAATGAATAACACATATGGTAATACAACAATATTAACGTTAATGAATCACTCACCTAATGTAATATTACTAAAAAAAATTTTAGTCAATTTTCATGCGCGTATTAAATTAATATTACATTAGGTGAGTCATTCATTAACGTTAATATTGTTGTATTACCATATGTGTTATTCATTTTAGTCTGAAGATGTCTTTTATATTAAAGACGAAACGTTACTGATGTAATTATTGTTTAATTGATTTACCTGTCCAAATTTTCCCGAAGTATTATCTTTTCTCATATATATATATATATATATATATATATATATATATATAATTATTGTACAAATTCTCGACTGTAAATCACTTAAAATGGTACTTATCTTGTATCATGAGCAGTCAGTCGTTGATATATATGTATATATATATATATATATATATATATATATATATATATATATATATGTTAGTGCGTAAGTTCTCGCGGCTGAAATCTGTGCTTCTTGGTTCTCGGGTTGTGAACCGCGTTGTGGAAATGTTCCCCGAAGGGTCGCTTCGACGTTTCGGCAGAGTCCCATCTGCCATCTTCAGGAAGCTCTTCTAGGTGTCGCTGACTTAGAAGAACTGTTCTGTTTATTTCATACAACCATACAAAATAATCAAATCATATCTATCAAATAGAAAGCAACATGTGCATTGGGACAACATGTTATCAAGGGAATCACTTGAATTTGACGAGCCACAGGGCTTTGTATCACAATATCTTCATTATATATGTCCATGTTCTAAATTCAAATAGAGAGCATGTTGAAACATATTTGTACGTTGACGTTGACAGTTAAAAAACAAACAAGATGAAGAACTGAAAAGAAAAGATGAATACATAATTAAGATATCAGGAAATTTGTTTGCAAGACTTAAAGTAAAGATTAATTAGTCAACATTTCTGGGAATTAAAATTGTTAGGTTTATTCAGTTTAAAGTGATCTCACTTAGCATTCACGAGTTATAAAAAAGATTTATTATAGAACAATATAAGCAGATCTATTACATTAAAAACGAATCAACAACTTATCGTCATGGAGAATGATAAAAAGGTTTGTCAACCTTCCGTTGGGGCAACAGGATGAAACTAAATTAAGCCGACATCTTCAACACTCCCACTTCGGCTTAATGGTCCTTTTGAGTCATAGAAGATCGTTTGCGGATGCCAATGGCTGCTCGGTGATATACGAACAGGTCGCGTGTCAGTGCTTTCGTTAGGATATCCGCATGTTGCTCTCTCGAAGGAATGTATCCCAGCACAAATTCATTCTTCTCGTATCGCTCCCGAATGTAGTGATACCTGATATCGATGTGTTTGCTCCTTTTGTGAAATACCGGATTTTTTATTAGTTGTATTGCACTTTGGTTGTCCAGATATAGTGTCGTCAGGACGTCTTTGGTATCGAGTAAATTTCTAACTAGGCTCTTAGTCCATGCGATCTCTTTCGCTGTTTCACATGCGGCTACGTATTCAGATTCAGTAGTTGACAGTGCTACGGATAGCTGCCTTTGTGAACCCCATGCTATCGCACCGGAACCGTATGTCACGACATATCCGGTCGTTGATCGCCTTGTCTCGGTGTCACCGGCATAGTCCGCATCGCTGTATGCCACCAGCTAGTTCTCCGGGTGCTTCTCGAATTCCAGGCCGTAGTCAATCGTGCCCTTGATGTATTTAAGAATGCGTTTCACCGCCTTCCAGTGAATCTTCTTAGGTTTCTCCAGATATCGGCTCACCCTGTTGACGGCGAATGTGATGTCAGGTCTCGTCGCCACAGAAAGGTACATGAGACTCCCGATCGCCTCTCGGAACGGGGCCGTCGTATCTTCGTCATCTTCCGTCGAGTGGGCTTGAGGCCTCAATTCGTCGTGTGGATCGGCCGGAGTGGCCAGGGGATTCGCATTCTTCATGTTGAACCGCTGTAGAACTCTCCTCGCATAGGCTTCCTGGTGGATGAAGATGTTTCCATCTGGGGATCGTTCGATTTGCAGCCCCAGGAACAGATTCACTTCACTGGGAATTATTTCGAACTCTCTCTGCAGTTCACCAAGTATTTGATCGATTTGGTTTCTGTCCTCTGCAACAATGAGTCCATCATCAATGTAGATTGCAAGTAGCATCCCTCTCTCCTTACTGGTGAATACACAGGGATCTGCACTCGTGGCCTCCAGATTGAATCTCTGTAGGAAATCAATAAATCGTCGGTTCCAGCAGCGCGAGGCCTGCTTAACGCCGTATAGACTGCGCTTGAGTTTGAAAACTCTTGTGGTGCCGTCCTCGTAACCTTCGGGCTGTCGCATGAATATGGATTCATCAATGTTCCCATATAAGAAAGCCGTTTTGACATCGAATTGTTGAATGCTTTTGCTCCCACTAGCTGCAATTGCCAGAATAGTCCTTATAGAGTCGAAACGAACTACAGGGCTGTAAGTCTCGTGCTAGTCAACCTCTTCTCTCTGACGAAACCCTCGTGCAACCAGCCTTGCTTTGTAGCGCTGAATGTTGCCACTCGCATCGCGCTTTAACTTATACGTCCATTTGCAATCGATTATTGATTGATCCTTTGGCGCTTCTGTAAGTTCCCATACTTCGTTTCGCATTAGCGACTGGTGTTCCTCGTCCATGGACTGTTTCCAATGTTCGGAGTCGTCGGTTTTGATGGCCTCCTTGAATGATACCGGTTCCTGGCTCTCGGCTAGAAATATATCATTAATATCGATATAGTCATCATACCTGCTTGGTGGCCGAATTGTCGCCCTGTCTCGGAGACGAACTCTGTTAATCGGAACTTCTTCGCATCCTCCGTTGTCAATATCGTCTGGATTATGTTCAATCTGCTCCTCCAGCTGATTCTCCACATTGTCTTCAATTGGTTCGAACGTCTCTTTGATAATGAGTTCGCCATCTTGCTCAATCTTCTTGGGAGTCTGATTAGCTCTTCCCGTAAATATGACATCTCGCACCGTTTGAATTATGTCATACTCCGGGTACCATATCCTGTAACCCTTCCTTTCACCATCGTAGCCAACAAAAAACCTCTTCTCGCCTTCGCATCCAGTTTCTGCCGTTTTTGCTTGGGTATATGGGTGAAGACCTCTTCTCCGAAGATTCGCAGTTCTTTGATTCTCGGTTCCTTTTGAACCCAGAGTTCGTGCGGCGTCATCTCTTCTCCGCTACTCGTTCCTGTCCAGTTGAGAACACTAACAACAGTGTTCACCGCCTCTGCCCAGAATCTTGGTTCGAATTTTCTGGCGTGGAGCAATGCTCTCGCCGCTTCCATTAGTGTGCGGTTGTCTCTCTCTGCCGAACCGTTTTGTTCAGGCGTGCATACCACCGTTCGTTGGTGCTCGATTCCATGCCGATGAATCAGCTCTCTCATTTCTCGATTAACAAACTCGACCCCATTGTATGTGCGAAGTGTTCGTATTCCATTCGGGCTATGTCCTCCCACGTGGCCAGGTTGGTTTTCGCCCACAATTAGTTGGGTAAATTGACTGGAGCCACAATTTGGTGGTCGGTCGCTTGCTTTGGACTCCGTTTATATTACATCTCCAAATTGTGACCATCTTCCTTTTGGCTATGCCGCCCTGATGAAGACTAATGAGTCTGAAACACGTGTCGGCGGCTGCGTGCTTCCTTGCGGGTTTGAGCCGTTATATCTTTTCCTTTAATTCATTGTCCCCGCGTTATACACCTGACTTTTTTTATATATATATATATATATATATATATATATATATATATATATATATATATATATGTATATGTATATATATTTGTAATGAATGAAATATTGTTCACTACACCATTGAGGTGTAAGATTAGACCATCTTTCGTGTATATATATATTTATATATATATATATATATATATATATATATATACATGCCACCATCAATTCAACGTCCATACATTGACCATTTGCATTTAATCTGACGTCCGACCGCAATTTGACGTCCGGTATACGGACGTCAGATTACATTTCAATGAAAACTTGATTGTTGGGTCACCTATACCTCAGGCAGTCGTAATACAAAAATTTTGGTAGATGCCAAAATGACGGTACATTGAATAAAATCGTATAAATTTAGTTCACGGTTCTGTCGACTACAAGCGCTAGTGTAGCGACGTGTATATATGAAATGTATATCTCCTGTCCGCAGATTTGGCGGCACTGTACGATACGAGATAAATACAACGCATGCTGATGCCTCAGTTTTAAATGTCTGTAAACACCCGAGTTCCCCGACAAACATAAAGTTCAGTGCAATTTTAAATATTGCAAAAAGAACATTTTTTACGACCATACATTTTTATTCAAAACATGCACTCCAAAAAATAGGCACTGATTGCTGATTTTTTATGGAATTCTAATCTTCAAGTTAAATATTGCTGTAGAATCAGATATCAAGTTTCTATATTAGATTTTGAAACAATTATTTTGCCAATACCAACCCAACCCAACCGATCCTAATTTTTAACTTAAATGAGCATTTCCATCAAATCTAATTAGGTTGGGTTGGGTTGAATATAAACGCAAATTACAGTAATGATAACTAGTTCACTAAAAAACGTGGCAAAATTCAACGTCAACGCAACCCATGTTGTAATCAAAATACATTGGTACCCAATTGTCATATCAACCTAATATGAAAATTACCAAAACACCAAACTTAAACTTTGTTGGGGAAACAAGTTTCCAGAAAGAATGCTTGATTTGTGATTAATTCAAATATAAATTACTTACGTTCCTTCGAAGAGACCTGAGATTGGTTGTGTCTTAAAAGAATTGTAAGCAGTGTTGGGGAATGGGCTATTAAGTTTCCAGAGAACTCGATTTACCCAATAATCATCAACCAACTCGTCAAAACCTTGTTGGAGATTTAATTATGAAAATTTTACTAAATTTGATTGCGTTAGGTTGTGATGTGCTTAAATATAAATTTATTAGAGAAATTGACAGCTATATATATTAAAAGAATTGTAAGGAACTCGAACCCAACCAGTGGTACAGGATAGGCTGTTCCCTTACAAATAATTTTGATTGTGTTTGTGTAGAAATTTCTTTATTTTTTTGCTATTTTCTACAACTAGAACGTAACCAATGTTGAAGAACAAGGTTTTTGGTTAGAATGAAAATTACATTTTCAACAAAACTATATTTGTTGGGAACTTGGGGTTGCTTGAGATGAGATGGGTTGGGTTACAATCCAACCCAATCCAAACCAATCCAACCAAATCAAACCTAATTAAAGTATGTTGGTTGGAGATTTGGGATCTCATGACCTGGGTTGGGTTAGAATAGTTTGTCAACCCATGCCAACCAAACCCAACCGCACCAAAATATGTTTGTTGGAAACTGAGTGTTGCATAATATTTAATATGTGGATAAATGAGTGAGAGGGTGAGCGACCGCACCAGAGTTAATTTGTAAGTGAGTGGGTGACTGTGAAGGAACGAGCGAGTTATTGAGGGTGAGTGAGAATTTAAGTGATTGACAGTGAGTAATAGAGATCGAGAGCAAGAGAAAATGAGTAAGTAAGTGAGTGAACGTGACAATAAGCAAAAGTGAGTGAACATTATAATGAGCGGTAATGGATGAAAGAGAGAGATTAAGTGAGTGTGTGGATGATATGAGTGACTATATATGTATAAATGTGTAAATAAGTCAAGGAATTTGTTTGTGAGTATTACCACCATCTGGACGTGAGTACCCACACGCTCTTACTGCTACATAATTTCAGAGGTCTTTATCGACCAACACAGTTGGTACTTATCCACACTTGCAGCTGCTCTGCAGTCGTCGGCAAAAAAGGCCGTTGCGCCTTCTATGTGCTCATCAGACCACCAAACATATATTCGCTGAAGTTGCATCATGTAACGCAAACATGAGTGACAAGGAGTTTGTGTGTGAGTATTACCGCCATATAGTATATGTGGTGGCCTGATGAACCTATAGAGGGTGAAACAGGTGTCATCACCCTAATATTTTCACCAAAACTTATTTACGATAAATCGGTATCCATTGCTGATGGCTACGGAGTACTTTCAAGTCTGGATAAGTACCAACTTTGTTGGTCGATAAAGACCTCTGCAATTATGTAGCAGTAAGAGTGTGTGTGTATGTGTGTTACTAATGTTTGGATGACTCGATGCAACTTCAACGAATGTATGTGTTGTGGTCTGAGTAGCCCATAGAGGGCGACACAACTGTCATCACCTAAGAAGTTGAATGTATGAACATTCGCTTAAGTTTATTTTCAAGTGAATAAAAATATACATTAGTGTTATTGAGTAAGCGAGAGTATAGGAGGGTGAACGGGTCTTTGAGTGAATGAATGATATAGTAAATGCGCGATATTGGTGTGACCAATCGTCTGAAACATTTTTGAGTTAATAAGTATGTGAGGGAATGGGTGAGTAATGTAGTGTGTGAATGAGTGAGTGTAAGTAAGTGAGCCAGGGAGCGAAGGGGTATATGTATGTGAATGATTGAGTAATGAACGAGTAACTGAGTTAATGATTGAGTTAATGTGTAAGTTAGTCGGAACGTTAGTAAATGATTTACTGAGTATGAGTATGAACGTAGTAATCGATTGAATCAGAGAGTAACTGTGTCAGTTTGTGAGTGAGTGATATATATATATATATATATATATATATATATATATATATTAGGGCGTACGTAATCTATAGGTGATTCTGAGAAATTTTGCTCAAGAAACCATAGCTCTAAGTCGGATTTGGAGCCCCCCAAAATTTCAAAATATATATTTTTCCATATATACATAGAATAATTTAATTAAATTCGTCATAAAATCGGATAGCATTATAGTAGATTTCTCAATATGGGCTTGTTTGAAAGGTATTTTTATCACCTTTCAGAATCTGTATTGATACCAATATATTTTTTTTATTTTTAGTAGAGATATTAGGAATTTTTTGTCGAAAATAGCCTAAAATGAACTTTAAACTAATAAATTCTGAATTTTCTTTGATTTTTTTCGAGTCCAACGTATAAATTTTAATAAAAGTGCACTGCCGTACACAACAGAGTTATAAAACTTCACATTGAAGTACATTGGCACATAAACTGTAATAATATAAACTGCCAAAATTTTTAAATTGGTCGATGGTGTATTAGTTGTTACATATAATCGTAGTAATCTACTTGCTTTGGTTAACCAACGAGAATGTGCAATTGGTCCTGGTTTAATGTTAGCTAAATCAACTGGAACAATACCATTCGAAATTGCTTTAGCTATTTGATATAAATATTTAACATCTGTTGATAGTTCGAGCTCATGTTCATGATCCATCATTGCAGGCATATTCTCCAGTGGTATTGGATCAAAATCAGCTACTACCTGAAAAATGAAATGTTTAGATCAATTAAAATGCAATTATTTTATTTTAACTTTATCCCAATCGAAAAAGTAAAATAATGACAATAAATAATGATGATATTAAATAAAATAAAGTGTTACATACCTGCAATTTCTCACATTCTTGAATAGCTTTGAATAACTTTCCACTTGCTGCTCGTGGTCCACTGGTGACTGTTTTGTCCAATGCTTCATATAAATGACGAAATGGCAGTTCATTGAAATGAAGCAGACATATAAACCAGTGAATTGGTCTATTTAACTGTTTTTCAAATAATCGTAAAACACCATTTTCTGTTCCAGTATTTGCTGGCTCACCATCACTGCATATGGCAATTAATTGATCAACTGTTAATGTTTTATTGTTGAAAAATTCATTCAGTTTTCTGTGTTTGGTTTTTGCATCTTCTTGACTACCCAAATTTACATATCCAAGTAACTCATTATAGGGCTCTTTCAGAACAACTAAATGCGGTTCTTTTACCATAGTGGTATGAAATTTGTCATTAATTTTCTCTGTGGTCATGAGTCATTTTTTCTACCATCGAAAGAGAATGCAGTTATGGAAGAATTTGTATGTCGTGTACGAAGCACTGCATCTCTAGATTTAACTTTTTATCTAGCCACTTTTGATTTATGCATAATAACAAGATTACCATGAATATCTCTAAAATTTATATCTTCGAATAAAGCTGTAGCTAAACATGAAGCGACTCTATATGAAACACCGAATCTATCACACATCATAGCAAAATTTAAGGCATCGTATCTTTGAGTATAATGACGTCGTCTCATTTGAACAGTTGCTTCTGGAACTTCTGTTGTTGCTTCATTTTCATCTTCATCCATGTGTAATTCAGGTGATTCGTAACTTGGATCATCGGTACGAGTTGTAAGTGTTGGTATTGTTGTAGCTACTTCTTCAACGTCTTCCGTATATTCAGGTATTGTGAATTTTCTATCATTATGCTGGTCCATCATAAATTCTTTTAGATGTTCTGGAATCAATCCACACGAGCATTCTGTTGTTTTTAATTTGCAATTACATTTGCCAATATAAAATAATTCGTTTATTGAATCAACAAATGCTTTAAATTCATCTCTTTTGTTTCTATGTTGTACATGTTTCTGGTATTCATCAAGCAAACCAGTTAATTTTTTTAAAACACTCTTTCTATTAATGATTTCAATATTTAATTTACACAAAATTTGGATCAATTTATCTGTTACATGAGGAGTAAAAGTTTTATACGAGAACATTTTGTTTTCAAATTTAACACGATCACTTAAAAAAAAATAATATTTTAAAATGTCACATTTAGAAGGCAAACTAAGATCATTTAAATCACTTGATAAACCAAAAACAACAATATCTTGATGAGGCATGTTAGTCAATCTAGAGTCAAAACTTGTTGATGTTGTTGCTTCCATTTGCGAAGACACATCAGACGATGTTGATGGTTCTTGATTATCCATAATAACTTTGATATTATCACTGCACTCTTTGATTGTGTCACACTAAATCTTAAAATAAAAAAAATATTGGTATTGTGATAACCGAGTTTTTATTTAAGTATTTTGGCAAACTGCGTGCGCATTGCATGGTGAACGATTAAGGAAGAAGGAAAAGCAAGCTTGGCAACGTTTAGTGTAGGTAAAAGTCATTATTTTGTAACGTCATTATTCAGTGTTACAAAGTTGTTCAATTGAACAATGCTGCCATTGACGACTTATTCTACAGGTATCAATACAGCTTCTGAAAGGTGATAAAAATACCTTTCAAACAAGCCCAGATTCAGAAATCTACTATAATTCTATCCGATTTTTTGACGAATTTAATTAAATTGTTCTAGGTATATATGGAAAAATTGCTATTTTGAAATTTTGGGGGGCTCCAAATCCGACTTAGAGCTATGGTCTCTTGAGCAAAATTTCTCAGAACCACCTATAGATTACGTTTTTGCTATACGCTTCATAAAAAAAAATCGTTCCATACAATTTGACCCGCCCTAATATATATATATATATATATATATATATATATATATATATATATATATATATATATATATATATATATATATGTAAATGCGAAGGCTAGTGAGTGACGTAATGTAATATGTAGGAAGGAAGGAGGATTATAAAAATTTAAGAAAATGTGAAAATATTAAAGTACAAAATATCAAAATATTTTGTACTTTAATACTAATTACTTAAAGTGAAAAAAATAAATATTAATTAATAAATAATACTAAAAATATTTGAAATCGTTGTCAAAGCGAGAAATACAAATTTTAGTAAATGCAAAAGTTGGAAAATATGTCAAAATATTTAAATACGTCAATAATTTAAAAATTGTCCAAAACAAGAACAAATTATTTAAATTTACAAATTGGCAGGAAACAGGTAAATTGAAAATAATAAAACCTATTGTAACGGATCAATTGTAGTGTCATTTGGCATAAACATGAAAGATATCAAACTTGAAAAAAAAAGAAAAAGCTGAAAATGCAAAAAAATATATACTCCATATTGTGTATCTAGTACGTGAAGTACATTTTTTACACAAGCTTGGAGTTTGCGAAGCGAGTGGAGCAACCACTTGAGTTTAAAAAAATCTTCACGCACGTGTTGCACATTATTTTTTTACGACCATACCACTCCTATGGCAAAATATGCCAAAAAACGAAAATGATTGAGTTTGACCCTTCACCTTATTACTAAAGCCTGTGCCAAAATGTGTATTGGCTCGTGTGGTGGCAGTGCGTGAAATAGGTCCCATAAGAACAGCATTGTACTTCACGCACCGGTATTAGAAATCGAACTTCTATCAATGTGTAAAGTTATATTTTAGACATGGGAGTAGAAAAAATATTTGATTACTGATTCTATGGTAGAGTTAGGTAGGAAATATTGACGTGATTACGGTATTTCGAATGGACTATTTCAAGTGAGCACCTGAAGTTATCATAAAAGACTCGTTAGGCAGACATATATACGCAAAAATATATAAAATCATTTTTGGTAATTGGTATCTATATTCACCATCCTGTAATAAAGTGGCGACATTTTATCTCAAGAACGTGTACTTCGATTAGGTTTAAATTTTGCAATAATACAGTTGGGGCACGAACCTGATAGATGTATTATAAAAATGCATTCGCCTTTTTGAAAGAATTGGTGGCATTCTACCTTAGTAAATTTTGAGTTGACATAGCTGGAACACGCACTTCACACATTCAATTATTGGAAAAAAACTATCATACACCCACTAATCAATAATGAAAATTTTAGTTACTTTAGTTTAACTATCCACCGTGTATTATAACATCGGAAATATACACGATATACAGTAATCAAAGAATGAAGGAGATAATAAAAGAAATAGAAGAATCAACTGAAAGGATAGACGAAGCAGTGATGATAGGAGGAGATATGAATGCAAGAACAGAAAGAGTGGAAAAGGTGGCGGGTTGGTGAGGGAGAGAGGGGAGAGAAGATAGGAGGTCAAAAGACGAAATAATAAATGCGGAGGGAAAAGAGATAGGAGAATTTAGAGTGGAGGAAACGACAGAATCGGATCACATGCCACTGGATGTAGTAGTAGGAACAGGACTGACGAAGAGAGAGAAGGAAGGGGAAGATAAGGGAAAAATAAGAGACTAAGAAATGTATGTATGTGTATGAGGGAGGTGGAAAGAATAAGGTATGCATAAGGTATATTAAAACAGATAGACTGGAAGGAAATTTCGAGGATTTAATTGATAGTAGAATTAATGGGGAAGACGATAACAAAGACGATGAGAGGAAGAGGAGATAGAAACACATGGTTTCATGAAAAAGGCAGAAGAGGGAGAAAGAAGGTTAGGAAAAAAATGGCGGAGGCGAAGAATGGGGTAAAGAGTTGGGAGGAATACGATGAGCAGAAGAGAAAACAGAAAACGTTATGGGAGATGAAAAAAAGAAAACAACAAGTTGAGGACATAGAAGAGGTAAGGGGACTACATGGGGAGAAGGAGATTTGGAGATATATGAGAAAAAAAGGAGAGAGGAACGAGGGGGGGGTAGAATTAGAGAAATGGAAGAGGCATTAGATGGAGATGCTAGGGAGAACAGATGAGGGGTGGGGAAACGAGAGAATAGTATATTGTACTGCTAGTCGCACAAGACATTCGATTGTCGCACGCATGGGTTTGCAGCGCGAGGAGCGCAACGACGAGTGCTCCAAACGAATAAGTGCGACAAGATGTCTTGCATAACGAGTGTTACATGCTATTTTTTCTATTTCGCTTTCATTAATATATTTAATTTAATATTAAGATATCAAAAAACCATTTAGTGAGTTTTAATCTCTGACTGACATCCATAATAGTTTGACATTTTAGTTTCAAAATACCGAATTTTCAGATTTTCGTTTTAAATATTCAAGTTCGCACCATGGAATAACTAGACCACAATGTTAACGCCTTATTACTTTGCCAACATGAGATTTCTCCGGTGATCGGTCCCATTAGTCTATTAGCGACTAATGTCAACAACCCGCAACCTCACCGGAAAAGGAACTAAAAGCAATTGCACAAAATTCAATTTTGTTTAACTACTTTTTGTGTCACAAAATCGTCATATCGAAATAGAAAAATAGACAAGAGATAGGAAATAGGGACAGGGAAAGAGAACAATTTACATGGGAACAAATAATGAAAGGTATGAATAAGCTAAATAAGGGGAAGGCACCAGGAGAACGTGGAGTAGATAGCAAAGGATGGATATATGTGCCAGAGGAGGTATGGTGGAGACTACTGAAAGGAATAAATGAGGTATGGATGGATAGAACAGAGATACCAGAAGGATGGAAAATGGGGGGGGTCAAGATGGAAAAGAGGAAACAAGGAAGAGGTCAAGATGTATGGTGGGATAACGCTAATGAATGAAGTATATAAGATATACGCGGGGATGATGGCAGAAAGACTGGACGAGCAAGTAGAGAGAATAGGGATTTTACTAGAAGGGCAAGCGGGGTTTTGGAAGGGCAGGGGAACGAGGGATAATATATACATACTCAACTATTTAGTATAGAGGGAAATTACAAGGAAAAGAGGGAAGATGTACATGATGTTCATGGACTTAAGAGCAGCTTTCGACAGGCTGAATAGGAAGCTATTGGGGAAGACGATGGAAAGAGTGGGAATATCAGAAGGGTTAAGGAAGAAGACGTGGAAACATGGTGCGAGGTGAGAATAGGCAGGGCAGGGGTGCCCGTTGAGTCCGAAATTGTATAATATACACACATCGGAAATGGAAGATGTATTAAGGAGAGGACAAGGGATGGGTATTAGGATATGGAAAATGAGGATATGGACGTTAGCATTAACATAGAAAAAGCAAAGATTATGGTATTCAGAAAAGGTGGTGGAAAATAAAAGCGGGTGAAGATGGATTGGAAACGGGAATAGATCGAGGAAGTAGATGGGTGGAAGCATCTGGGAACAGCATGGAGGAGCGGGAATAATTGAAGAGAAAACATGAAATACCTAGGAAAGAAAGCTAGAAGAGCGGAAGAAGAATTAGTAAGGAAGTTCTGGTGTAAAAGAGATGTGAAATTTGGAGAAAGGATGAAAATATGGGAAGTATGTGTGAGAAGCATACTAATGTACGGGGCCGAAGTGTGGGACGTGAAGAAGGACAGAATGAGAAAAGATGGCAGAGGGAATTGAAAAAGGCATCATACATAGAAAGATCGACACCAGTGTACGTGGTATTGCAGGGGACTGGACAGGAAAAGATGGCTATAGACATTGGCAGAAGGGTACTTAGATACGAGCTGGGGGAGTGGAGGAATTGGTGTAGATGGTGTTATGGGAGATGGGTACGAGAGAAAAAAGAAAAGAGAAATATCAAAATGGGAGGGTCATAGGAAGAACCTTTACGAAAAGGCAGGGGTAGCGTGACAGGAAGCACTTAGGTTAAGGGGTGAAGGGAAGAAGATGGAGAGAGAAATGTTGGAAATATGGCTACAAGTAGAAGCGCAAAGAAGAGAACAGATAATGAGGAATGCGAGACATAGTAAGAGATACAGAGAAATTTGTACATATGGGGGTAGACCAGAATATCTGAAAGGGGGGAGAATGGGGATGAAGGAAAGAGTTATAGCGAGATTTAGGTGCGGAAGTGAGGAGAGAAGCAACAAATATTGCATGGACGAAGAATATAGAAGTTTTGAGTCCTGCGACGGGGGGACAGATGAGTGGAATCATTTGTTAGAGTATTGTGGGCAGATAGAATGGAGCAAGGAGGAGAAAATAAAGGGAAGAAACTAGAAAAGGATTTTGGATGAGACAGAAGGTGGATTGGAGATAATGAAGAAAAGAAAGAGATTGAGGCAGGAGAAAAGTGAAAAGGAGGAGATATGAAATTGTAAATATTGAAATAGTGGAATTGTAAAGAATGCCAATAAAGCGAGGCGCGAAAAAATAAAGTTATAGAGAATTGAATTGTCTAAAGTCCACTACATATATCTGTAATAGTAGAAATGGCAAGTGTTAAAAGTCGGGCTTTTTCGAATAGTGTAGGGCAGTACACGTATTCTTCGCTTACTTTGACGGTGTTTATTGAGTATATCTATTAGAATCTTTATTATTTTGCATTAATATTATTTTATTCATTCATTCATTTCAGCGCTCCAGGCCAAGTAGGCCCATGGCTTCTTCTACCGGTCTTTTCCATTTTTTCCTCTCTTGCGTTTTCGCTCTCCATCCTACAATTTTGCCTTCTTCCAAGTATTTAATCACTTCGTCCTTCCATCGCGATTTCGGTCTTCCTCTTCTTCTTCTTCTTCTTCCCTCCATATTGCTCTCGATTAATTTCTTTGGTGTTCTATTACTTTCCATTCTCATTATATGTCTCACCCATCTTAATATTTGTTCCTTTACAATTGCCACTATGTTTGGTTCTTGGTATAGTTCATATAATTCTTTGTTTGTTCTTCTTTCCCATCCTTCCTGGCTTTTATTTCCCCCATATATTTTCCTTTCCCATACTTTTAGCATTTTTTGTTCTAATATTCCTAGTGTCCAGACCTCGGTGCCGAATATTGTTATATGTCTTATTATTGTTTTATATATTTTAGTTTATAATTACATATATGAACGGCAAACTGTATTTTTAATGGTAATATTAATCTCAATTCCATATAACTAACATTGATTATAACAATGGAGGTCACAGTAGAAATAATATAACTAATTCATTCAGTAGTAGCAATAAGGGAAAAGCAGGCCGTGTATGGAATAGGTTACAAGTGCGGAAAATACCGAACATAATGTATAACCCTAATAGCAACTGCTGAAAACATGGCAACAGTGTCGGTCGTCATTTAAGCGGACATATGAATGATAATATACTCCACGGTTGTTAGAATGTCGTTATTATGAAAGAATGTATACATTTCGGAGTTAGGAAACGCTGCAAAATAAAAGGAGTTGGAATTGATGGTCATTTAAAAGAATTAAAAAAAATAATTTTTCAAATAAAAGTGGTTTTTATAATATCATATACGTAATTAGCGATATACTTCAATAAAAATATATATATTCACGTTCTAATTGGTGGACGCCAAAAACCCTAATTTTGGACGGACGCCCAAATGATACCAGGATGTATATATATATATATGTATATATATATATATATATATACATCCTGGTATCATTTGGGCGTCCTTTCGTGTAAATTTTACATTTTGCTGTCAGATTTGACAAGATACATTTTTAATATATATATATATATATTTATAATTGTTATTTCTTGTCCACTGGTATACGTTGAGAAAAGATAATACTTCGGGAAAATTTGGACAGGTAAATCAATTAAACAATAATTACATCAGTAACGTTTCGTCTTTAATATAAAAGACATCTTCAGACTAAAATGAATAACACATATGGTAATACAACAATATTAACGTTAATGAATCACTCACCTAATGTAATATTACTAAAAAAAATTTTAGTCAATTTTCATGCGCGTATTAAATTAATATTACATTAGGTGAGTCATTCATTAACGTTAATATTGTTGTATTACCATATGTGTTATTCATTTTAGTCTGAAGATGTCTTTTATATTAAAGACGAAACGTTACTGATGTAATTATTGTTTAATTGATTTACCTGTCCAAATTTTCCCGAAGTATTATCTTTTCTCATATATATATATATATATATATATATATATATATATATATATATAATTATTGTACAAATTCTCGACTGTAAATCACTTAAAATGGTACTTATCTTGTATCATGAGCAGTCAGTCGTTGATATATATGTATATATATATATATATATATATATATATATATATATATATATATATATGTTAGTGCGTAAGTTCTCGCGGCTGAAATCTGTGCTTCTTGGTTCTCGGGTTGTGAACCGCGTTGTGGAAATGTTCCCCGAAGGGTCGCTTCGACGTTTCGGCAGAGTCCCATCTGCCATCTTCAGGAAGCTCTTCTAGGTGTCGCTGACTTAGAAGAACTGTTCTATTTATTTCATACAACCATACAAAATAATCAAATCATATCTATCAAATAGAAAGCAACATGTGCATTGGGACAACATGTTATCAAGGGAATCACTTGAATTTGACGAGCCACAGGGCTTTGTATCACAATATCTTCATTATATATGTCCATGTTCTAAATTCAAATAGAGAGCATGTTGAAACATATTTGTACGTTGACGTTGACAGTTAAAAAACAAACAAGATGAAGAACTGAAAAGAAAAGATGAATACATAATTAAGATATCAGGAAATTTGTTTGCAAGACTTAAAGTAAAGATTAATTAGTCAACATTTCTGGGAATTAAAATTGTTAGGTTTATTCAGTTTAAAGTGATCTCACTTAGCATTCACGAGTTATAAAAAAGATTTATTATAGAACAATATAAGCAGATCTATTACATTAAAAACGAATCAACAACTTATCGTCATGGAGAATGATAAAAAGGTTTGTCAACCTTCCGTTGGGGCAACAGGATGAAACTAAATTAAGCCGACATCTTCAACACTCCCACTTCGGCTTAATGGTCCTTTTGAGTCATAGAAGATCGTTTGCGGATGCCAATGGCTGCTCGGTGATATACGAACAGGTCGCGTGTCAGTGCTTTCGTTAGGATATCCGCATGTTGCTCTCTCGAAGGAATGTATCCCAGCACAAATTCATTCTTCTCGTATCGCTCCCGAATGTAGTGATACCTGATATCGATGTGTTTGCTCCTTTTGTGAAATACCGGATTTTTTATTAGTTGTATTGCACTTTGGTTGTCCAGATATAGTGTCGTCAGGACGTCTTTGGTATCGAGTAAATTTCTAACTAGGCTCTTAGTCCATGCGATCTCTTTCGCTGTTTCACATGCGGCTACGTATTCAGATTCAGTAGTTGACAGTGCTACGGATAGCTGCCTTTGTGAACCCCATGCTATCGCACCGGAACCGTATGTCACGACATATCCGGTCGTTGATCGCCTTGTCTCGGTGTCACCGGCATAGTCCGCATCGCTGTATGCCACCAGCTAGTTCTCCGGGTGCTTCTCGAATTCCAGGCCGTAGTCAATCGTGCCCTTGATGTATTTAAGAATGCGTTTCACCGCCTTCCAGTGAATCTTCTTAGGTTTCTCCAGATATCGGCTCACCCTGTTGACGGCGAATGTGATGTCAGGTCTCGTCGCCACAGAAAGGTACATGAGACTCCCGATCGCCTCTCGGAACGGGGCCGTCGTATCTTCGTCATCTTCCGTCGAGTGGGCTTGAGGCCTCAATTCGTCGTGTGGATCGGCCGGAGTGGCCAGGGGATTCGCATTCTTCATGTTGAACCGCTGTAGAACTCTCCTCGCATAGGCTTCCTGGTGGATGAAGATGTTTCCATCTGGGGATCGTTCGATTTGCAGCCCCAGGAACAGATTCACTTCACTGGGAATTATTTCGAACTCTCTCTGCAGTTCACCAAGTATTTGATCGATTTGGTTTCTGTCCTCTGCAACAATGAGTCCATCATCAATGTAGATTGCAAGTAGCATCCCTCTCTCCTTACTGGTGAATACACAGGGATCTGCACTCGTGGCCTCCAGATTGAATCTCTGTAGGAAATCAATAAATCGTCGGTTCCAGCAGCGCGAGGCCTGCTTAACGCCGTATAGACTGCGCTTGAGTTTGAAAACTCTTGTGGTGCCGTCCTCGTAACCTTCGGGCTGTCGCATGAATATGGATTCATCAATGTTCCCATATAAGAAAGCCGTTTTGACATCGAATTGTTGAATGCTTTTGCTCCCACTAGCTGCAATTGCCAGAATAGTCCTTATAGAGTCGAAACGAACTACAGGGCTGTAAGTCTCGTGCTAGTCAACCTCTTCTCTCTGACGAAACCCTCGTGCAACCAGCCTTGCTTTGTAGCGCTGAATGTTGCCACTCGCATCGCGCTTTAACTTATACGTCCATTTGCAATCGATTATTGATTGATCCTTTGGCGCTTCTGTAAGTTCCCATACTTCGTTTCGCATTAGCGACTGGTGTTCCTCGTCCATGGACTGTTTCCAATGTTCGGAGTCGTCGGTTTTGATGGCCTCCTTGAATGATACCGGTTCCTGGCTCTCGGCTAGAAATATATCATTAATATCGATATAGTCATCATACCTGCTTGGTGGCCGAATTGTCGCCCTGTCTCGGAGACGAACTCTGTTAATCGGAACTTCTTCGCATCCTCCGTTGTCAATATCGTCTGGATTATGTTCAATCTGCTCCTCCAGCTGATTCTCCACATTGTCTTCAATTGGTTCGAACGTCTCTTTGATAATGAGTTCGCCATCTTGCTCAATCTTCTTGGGAGTCTGATTAGCTCTTCCCGTAAATATGACATCTCGCACCGTTTGAATTATGTCATACTCCGGGTACCATATCCTGTAACCCTTCCTTTCACCATCGTAGCCAACAAAAAACCTCTTCTCGCCTTCGCATCCAGTTTCTGCCGTTTTTGCTTGGGTATATGGGTGAAGACCTCTTCTCCGAAGATTCGCAGTTCTTTGATTCTCGGTTCCTTTTGAACCCAGAGTTCGTGCGGCGTCATCTCTTCTCCGCTACTCGTTCCTGTCCAGTTGAGAACACTAACAACAGTGTTCACCGCCTCTGCCCAGAATCTTGGTTCGAATTTTCTGGCGTGGAGCAATGCTCTCGCCGCTTCCATTAGTGTGCGGTTGTCTCTCTCTGCCGAACCGTTTTGTTCAGGCGTGCATACCACCGTTCGTTGGTGCTCGATTCCATGCCGATGAATCAGCTCTCTCATTTCTCGATTAACAAACTCGACCCCATTGTATGTGCGAAGTGTTCGTATTCCATTCGGGCAATGCTTCTCAGCCTTATTAATGAAGTTATCAACACAACGCGTTGTCTCAGCTTTGCTCGCGATGAAGTAAGCTGTCCGGAAGTGCGAGTAGTCGTCTTTGAGAAGCAAATAATACCTTGACCCACCGATGGACTTGGTTCCTATAGGTCTACAGAGGTCGGCATGAATTAGTTCACCGATCGCATTTGCACGCGACACGCTGTTGGGAAAGGGCAACCGATGCATTTTTCCTATTGCGCAAGACTCGCAGAACATGTTTTTCTCGGGCTTGACCGGTATCTGGAAACGACCAAGAATCCTTTTAACATGTTTAAGATTTTGGTGTGCAAGTCTCTCGTGCCACTCCACAAGCGTCCCTGTTGATGCTATATTTGCTTGTATTTCTTCATTTACTAATTTCATTTCTCCCGGACGAATAACTTTGAATTTCATCGAGTAGAGCTTGCCTTGACGAACTCCCACTGCGACTGTATTCTTGTCTTTTGTTAGTCTACAGGTGGTTCGGGTAGACTGCATTTCGAGACCCTTGTCGAGTGCTGCGCCTACTGAAAATAAGTTATATTTTAGTTTTGGAACATAGAGCACGTTGACTAGATGATTTTTGTTCCATTGGTTTCCATCAAACATGAGCATGTTGATGTGGCCCCTTCCATAGGCTTCGATGTATCCTCCGTCGCCTATGCACACCATCGCTGGCGTGTCGGAGGCCTCGTACGTCAGGAACCATCCCCGTTGATTGCACATGTGATCACTGGCACCAGAAGCGAGAAACCAGTCTGCTTGTGACCTTACGTTTGTTAAAGCAGACCTGAGGGCTACGCTCGCTAGCCCTGCGCCGTATGGATTCCTTCGTTGCATTGCGTTGCCTTTATCTTTCTTTGTTGCATCGTTTTCGGCACGTTGCCTACAGTCCCTTGCCCAGTGACCTGTTTTTCCGCATACATAGCATTTGCCAGGTTTCTTGTTTCTTTTGAAGTTTTTGTCGCGATATGGCTTTTCCTGTTGAGCCCTTGTCGACAGAGTGTTGACACTTCTATCCTCTTGCGTCGAATGCCTTGACTCTTCTATTGTCGGTCTTGACGTAAGGTTTACTAAGGTACGTTCTCCCTCTGGCGCTGATTCCCACGCGCTCACGAAATACTTGTAATCTGCCGGAAAAGTCATAATGATTTTAGTTATGATCTTAGAATCCGATAGATTTTCACCCATTGATCACATTCTGTGGGCCATGTCCTCAAGTTTTGAGATGTGTGTTGCCATGTTGTCTGAGCTTTTCTTCGTTGCACTGAACCAGTTCTGTTGAAGCATGTGTATGCTAGCATCGGACCTCTGCTCATAGACTGAGGTAAGTTTGTCTCACATCTCCTTTGCAGTTGTGCAGTTTATGACATGTAGCGTTGGCTGGTCACTAATTGTTGTAACTATTACCTTTTGTGCCAAGGCATCTGCCTTGTTCCACTTCGCTAGTGCCTTTGAGTACTCGTCTATCGCTTGCGTGTTCGACCCGGCACCAGGCACTTTCGGCTTCAATTCCTCTCCGAATACAACGTCCCAGCTGTCATTCGCTTTCAGGATCACGCGTACTTGGAATTTCCATATTTCCCAGTTTTCTAAGTTTTTTAACTTAGATATTCTTACAAGTTCGGTTTCCATTTTGATTTTGACTTCGTTATAGTTTTTTCACTTCGCACAAGGCTGGAATATAACTTGACACCTCGATCAATCAAAATTATTTAAAATTAATTCTCGTGTTACTTCACTGGGCCCATAACCTGTTAGGTTTATTCAGTTTAAAGTAATCTCACTTAGGATTCACGAGTTGTAAAAAAGATTTATTATAGAACAATATAAGCAGATCTATTACATTAAAAACGAATCAACAACTTATCGTCATGGAGAATGATAAAAAGGTTTGCCAACCATCCGTTGGGGCAAAAGTATGAAACTAAATTAAGCCGACATCTTCAACAAAAATAAAAACCAAACTTTTGTATATCCAAGAAACAAACAATAAATTAGCGAATACAGCATATTTTGCGTATTTTCACAGCTTGCTGGCTTACGAAATCCTCATGTGAGGATCTGCAAGTGCACTAGTGGTTCATTTTATACTCTAGACAGCTGCAGATAATATTTCAAGCAAGACGGGTTGCTTACGCTAATTTCAATTCGCATATGTCTTAAATATATACCCATTAATAAACTGAATTTCCCCAAAAAATAATGACTATCATACGACAAAAAGAAATGTTTCAAATTCCACTTCACAGCCTCAAAAAACAACCGACGTGGGTTTCGGTCGTATAACATTTTATAATCACTTACCTGAAGAGACCAAATCCAAAACACCAAAACAATTTGCAACGGCACATACATACAACATACATACTATCACACCAAGGACGAATAATTTAATCAGAAATTGGTTTTACCTATCTAAATTTACATTTTATTGGGAATATGTGTATTATTTTATTTCAAAATTTTAATATTATTATATTATTTAATTATACTTTTAACCCTATATATTTGACTTTTCATGGCAATTTTTGATGAATAAACTTATATTATTATTATTATATAATGCAAATGGCAGGTGCTTCGCGCTTTGACTTCGTTGTGAAGATATTATAAAGTTATCGAATACCAACAAGACTAACGATTAGAAAGGTATCTGTG
Organism: Geotrupes spiniger; assembly: GCA_959613385.1. Lineage (NCBI taxonomy): Eukaryota > Metazoa > Arthropoda > Insecta > Coleoptera > Geotrupidae > Geotrupes > Geotrupes spiniger. The sequence goes on along the minus strand of OY390733.1, from coordinate 49,417,387 downwards.
GAACGTCTGGCTTTAAATATCCAACTAAAATCATAGGTGGATATAAAGCTGAGTTACTCCGATTATTAGAAAAATCAGCACAGTATAAATAAAATCCATATCTATGGACGAGAAACTAATGCACAATTAACATTCTGAACACATTTGACGCAAACGATACGGTGCAGTGGCCGTCTTTGGCCAGCGCTCTCAGTGAGTGACTAGCCGAATTAGGCACGCGCGGCGCATAAATGCAGGCAGATTCTAACCTTTATGGGACGACAATTTGAAACAGGCTTGTAATGACAGTTGCATAGATTTTAGGATTTGTATTAACAATTTTCATGCTGGTCATCTATCTTTTGAAGATTAACATTTAATATTTGAAGTTTTAAATTAGCAAAGAAAATAAATTAAATTAATTTAAATTAGTTTATAGAATAAGAAAAATGTGAAAATGAAAAAGTACTTTTACCATTCCAATCTTCATTATTCATCGTAGTTCTTTTTCCTGAAATTTCGCTTTTTTCTTATACCTTACATCATTAAGAACGTCCTCAATGTTGTCTGTATAAAAGCTTCGGTTTCCTTTTATTTCGGAGTTAGATAACGTATTTTTCGTCGTCTAAAATTATCATAGCATTGTTTTTGAAATGTTCTATTCTTAATTGGAATCATCTCTAATTGAGCAGCCGTTTATTTTGGACATTTGTGTCGCTTTCTATATTTTAAATTACTTTTGCTAATTTCCCTCTTGGCATCATGTAAAATCATGTATCATCTTCGGCCTAATCTTCTCGTTGAATTTCCTTTGCTATTTCTAGCAGAAATAGTTCTGAAGTTCTGAAGCCTTGCGTGATTCAAAACTCGAGGGCGACCCGTCGTAGGAAGATTCATACACTGCAAACCTTCCTCACATTCCCTAATGACGTGGTAAATTGTCGTCTTAGAAATATGTTGGTTTCTATAAATGGCGACTATATCACTTTTTGGTATTTGACCTACAAAATTGTAAATATATTTCCGCAATTCCAAGTTATAGGACATTTTGTAAAACTTTCTAAACACAAATGATAGATTCTCAATATCCAATGGTAAGTTGATTGCTTTATTTTTAATACGAAAAAAAAATAATACGAAAAATATTCCCAAATCAATTTGTTACATATTGTTATGTACTGGTCTAGTTTTTGAATTACTTAACATCGACAATGAACATGTGCAAAATCTTAATTTTAATTTTACCGTGTTCCATAGTCATAATTATTTAAATTAAAAACGGATAACGGGTGGACACGTTGAAATAAAACGTTTTCTAAATTCATTACTTAATATTTTATTTTCGTGAAATTAACATGAGTTTGTCACTTAACGAAATACAATTTGACCTGGGTTTGGTCCTATGTAGCTACAAAAAAAAATCTGCAGTGGTCTTCACCGATCTTTCTTATACTTACTTATACTCCATTTTCGAAAGAACTTTTCAAATAAATGTTTTTTTAGGCGACCGACACGAAAAATTGAAATTTCAGTCGTCAAACGCGGACGAAAAGTAATCGTTTTTCGTCCGCTTTCATTTTTCGTCCGCAATAGGGTGGCGCCATCTACCGACAGTTACCGAAATTGTATAAAAATAACCACATTGCCGTCAGTGTCAAACTGTGCATCTTGTTTACATTAGTAAATACGTGTTGGTGATAGACTTTTTAACTGATTATTGGGTAATTATTGTTTATAAAGCCGAAATAACTTCGAATGTAGACAAAGAAAACATAAACATGTCTGAAGGTGTCACAAATATGTACAATTGTTCAGTTGTCATAAATGACTATGTCAATAAATTGTAAGTAAATGTTGCAATAAATTTGAAAATTTTATGAGGGTCGCCTAAAAAATGTTGTGTGCACCACGGCCAAAAAGTGTTTTTTCGTCCTCGTTTGCTTTCCGACCTCGGCTACGCCTCGGTCGTAAAGAAAACTCGGACGAAAAAACAGTACTTTTTGGCCTTGGTACACAAAATACTATTCTTTTGAATTTCAGTATCTAACCTTTATACGAACAATTTATCCGATAACGCGAACCGTTTTCGTGACGTATTCTTCCACGCTATATACAGTGCCTTCAACTAAACTCCTAATTAAGTAAGCTGTGTTTATTTTATAAATTTGGCGACACGCAATTGAAGAGAAAGTTGTAACTGCCAGTTATATTACTGAAAAACACATTTTTAATTAAATAATTGAACACCTATCAATGCTACAAATCTAAGGAGAAAAAACAATGAAATCATAGCCATCATCTTAATGGGGAATTTAATTGAAGGCACGGTACTAATCTTAAGCTTAAATGGTCGGCACCTAACTTTCTTATACTTGCTTATGCTCCATTTTTAGAAAAAGGTTTTCAAACAGAAGTTATTTAATATAACATACCGTTTTTTAAAATATGGAAAATATGATACGAGTAAACCATTATTTCTGGTTTAGATATTGCTTTCAAAATATGACGTTTCCTTCCTTTCTATATTCACATCTAAAGTCTCATAAATTAAACGTCGATAGTTTCAGCGCTAGACCGAACATTCTTATACTTGCTTATGCTCCAAAGAGAAGTTATTTAAAATTGCAATACCTTTAACTTTTATAGGAACAATGTTTTCGATAACTCCTATCGTTTTCAAAATATGGAAAACCATTATTTCTGGTTTAGATATTGCTTTCAAAATATGACGTTTTCTGCCTTTCTATATTCGCATCTAACTTTTATAGGAACAATTTTTTCGATAACTCACTAAAACATTTTCAAAATACGGAAAATTTGATAAGAGTAAACCATTATTCCGGGTTTAGATATTTCTTTCAAAATACGACGTTCTTCCTACCATATTCACATCTAAAGTCTCATAAATTAAGTGTCAATAGTTTGAGCGCTAGATCGCGCTGAGACACACGTATTTTTAGCCGCCCTATCGCAATTGTATAAAATCTGCGGTGGTACGCACCGAACTTTCTGTATACTTGCTTATGCTCCATTTTTATAAAATTGTTTTCAAATAGAAGTTATTTAAAATTGCAATATCTTTAGGAGGAATTTTTTGGATAATTCATATCGTTTTCGAAATATGGAAAATGTCATAAGAGTAAACCAGTATTTCTGGTCTAGATATGGCTTTCAAAATATGACGTTTTCTTCCTTTCTGTATTCGCATCCAAAATCTCATAAATTAAGCGTCAATAGTTTGAGCGCTAGACCGCGCAGACACACATACTTTTAGCCACCCGATCGCAATAGCATAAAATCTGCGGACCACTGCACTGAACCTTCTTATACTCACTTACACTACATTTTCCGAAAAAACTTTTCAAATGGAAGTTGTTTAAAATATCTTTAACTTATATAAGAACATTTTTTTGATAACTCGTACCGTTTTCGAGATAAGGAAAAATTGTGATAAGAGTAAACGATAACTTCCGCTATTGAGCTATTGCGTTCAAAATAGGACGCTTTCTTTCCAGCGATATAAAAATCTTAATTTTAAAGTTTCATAGCTCTAGCTATAATCGTTTGGACGCTATGGCGGACACAGACACACACACACACACACATATACACACACACACAGTGTGAATGGCATCTGACCAAAAAATAGTGAGAATCGATTCCAGGGGACTGCGAACCGCGTATATCCGTTAAAATCTCGAGGTAGAAATTTTTCCTGATTCCAATACTTAATTAATTAATTGAACGAGCTTGTGAAATTGTAATATAAAATTATTAACACAACCACTATTTCACAATAATAGAATAATATTTACTCTAGATGTACATTTCGAAAGCACTGCTTTCATCGTCAGTAAAATTCAAACGTCTCAAAATTAATAAAATGACATAAATGACAAAAATTACGTAGTTAAGGAAAAATAATTACATATATTTAACAAGATCAAGTAATGCATTATTCAACGGAGACAAATCTGTATTTAATAATTTTAATTAAAATTAAAAATAGCTTCATACATGTTTAAATAACAATTTTGACAATGTTTTAATAATTTTATATCATTTATAGTAAATGAATGTCCTGTGTTAACAAAATGATTAGCTAACGCAGAACTACCAAAATCACGATTTTTAATACATAATTTGTGCTCCTTAAATCTAATTTCTAAATTCCTTCTCGTTTGTCCTGTGTACCATAAATTACAAAAACTACAATTAATTTGGTATATACCAATGTAACATTAATTCAGGTACTTACAATTTACCAAAATGGTTGGTTAATGAATTTAAAAATTTCAAGTTTGACAATGATTTTTCCGTAATGGGATCTTTAGACTTAGTTTCTAAATTGAAATATATTAACTTGGATCCAGATGATCAGCTGATATCCTTCGATGTTGTTTCGCTTTTTCCTAATGTACCTATTGTTGACACCTTAGAAATGTTAGGATCCGTTTTAAACATAATTCTGTTTCAATTTTTAAAATTAAGGAATATGTCTCACTTACAAAATTATGCATGAACCAAAACACCTTTTCTTTTAATGGAATTTTATATAAGCAAATTTTCAGAACGGCTATGGGAAACCCACTTTCTCCATTTTTAGCTAATGTATTTTTAAATAACTTAGAAAATGCTGTAAAAACTCCAAGAACGTGGTTTTTCCAAAAACATGGTTTCGTTATGTAGACGATATTTTTGCCATAATAGATAAAAACTTTGATTTAGAGACTTTTGTCAATTTTTCGAACCGTCAATATGAAACAATAAAATTTACTTATGAACTTGGAATTGATAAAAGTCTACCGTTCTTAGATTTAAAAATTAGTATAGTTGATAAATCTTTTGAATTTGATATTTATAGAAAAGAAACACATACAAATAATTATATTCCCAATAGTTCGGTCACTTTTCATAAATATAAAAAATCAGCTTTTCATAGCCTTTTTTATCGTCTATTTAGTTTACCCCTTTCAAAATTTAACTTTGAGAAAGAATTGAAATTCATTTATGAAATAGGTAAAATTAATGGATATAATGATGTTTTGAACATTTACAATAAATATAGACAAAAGTTTTCTATCAATTCATAACCACTTTAACTCCAATTGTGGTTACAAATGTTAATAAAAAGTTCTTTAAGTTAACTTTCCACCCATTTTGGCAAAATTGTCTATCGAATCTATATAAGAAATTTAAATTATTGGCCACCATCAGCCAGACTCCTACGCCTTACCCTGTTCAAAAGCATAGTGGCACCCACGAATTCCACCCCCAGCGATTGATGCTAGTTGAGCATATGTGTGACGCACGCGTTGAACACCACTCCAACGCCACCTTCACAACTGGAGTTTGCATTTAAAACATATCGTGTACTCCTAATATTGGTTTTTCTGATTGAATATTGTCATCACCTGCTTCAATTGCTACTTACATTTTGCATTCGTATATAACATAGATACTGAATATAGTTTTTTCTTGTCGTAAAACCACAATGTTTCTTATTCATAGATAAAGTATTTTCTTCACAATAACGACGGGTTGATCAGTACACAAACTTACCTAGATCAAAATATAAAAGCCAGTTACTTGTTATGAAATAAGAATTTGAGAGATTGAAGAAACTGTTAACATTCTGTTGAGAGTCACATACGATATTAATGAATACGAATTAGATAAGGAATATCTAATTCGTATTCATTAATATCGTATGTGACTCTAATGAAGTTTTCTGATAAACGCAAATAGGATCAGTTTTTGTTTAAAAGTACATTTCCCATTATTAACTTCTCCTTCTTCTGATATCATTCAGTTAAAAAAAATCGTAATTGGATATTCTAAATATAGAATCTTCGTCTCTTTTAAATATTTCTTTGAATTATTTATTTATTCTAATTTCATATATAAGTAAGTTTAATTATTTTATTCAGTTATTCTTAATTGTAATACAATATACACTTATAACAAACGTAACAAACCGTACGGAAGTACACAAATTGAATAAAATCTTATACAGTTTACATATTGTTCACTTCGCGCCTAATTATGAATAATAAAATTATTGCAACTTATGCAATGACGATGCATTTTTTTATATACACGGGAACTTTACAGTATTCGTCCAATATTTAATTTATAATACTGAAATTTTGTCCAATGGATACTTTTAATTAGAAATGTTTGACTAGATTTCTAAAAATGTATCAGTAATCTGCAATATATCTCAAAAGTACACACGTAGAAAAGCTACTGTTGCTGTGTTCGAATAGAGCGACAAAAAGCAACTCAATGCAATATTAAGCACCTGAGGTATAAAACATTAGGTTCCGAAATGATTTAGAACGCGATTGCGTGGTTTGAAATCGAGCGCTGCTGCAAGTACCACATAAAAATGAGATTTTTTTATTAAACCGTGACATATATTTTTCTCAAAGAATAATGTTATCGGCAACATATACAAACTAATATTTTGTGTAATATCCATTGCTTCCAATGCATTCGGTTAGGCGATTTCTCATTGATTGAACGGCGTTGCTGCAAAATGTTGTGCTTCGTAGTCTCTCCCCTACCGAGTTAATATGATCTGTCAGCTGCTGTATTGTTCTTTCCCTGACACCGAATCCAGGCACATCCTCCCAAGACTTCAACATTGCCGCCCACATTTCCTCTATGGGGTTCAATTCCAAAGATTTTGCGGTACAATCCAACAATTCAATATCGTTTTGATCATCGAACCACTTCATAACTGCTGCCGATGTATGTATAGGACAGTTGTCCTGTACAAAAGTGATCACCTCCGTTTCATATTCTGGGTCGACAATTCTCACTGAAGGGGTCACAATATCTTCGAGTATTCCAATGTACCGCTGAGAATTGAAACGTGAGGGCGAAACAGGTATTACTTCACCGGGGCCGGCAGATGTCATCCACACCCAAAATCCGGGCGTTATGCGACCGCTTGTTGCATTTGGCCTCATGTTCCCGAATATATCGGGTGTTGTTCTTTCACCATAACACTACAGGAGCATCTTGCGAAGTTGAAAAAGAATCGCGAACCCTAGCTGCAGCATGTGCCTCGGACAGTTCAATTGTCCGGGCAGTCTGTCTGGCGTGGTACGCACTTTCATGTAGGCGTCTCCTTACTGTCATGGTGGACCAATTCAAATTTAATTCCTCCCTTATTCTGGCACTTGTAATGAATGGGCTATTCTCAACCGCCCTCAGGATGACACCATCGTCAAGTGGTGTCGTTATGCGGTGCGTGGGACACCAATCATAACGACACCAATCTTTGTAACATTTGCATATTAGTTCAGCGTAAAACAATCATTGTCAAGTAAATAACTACATATTCGTTCACTGCACGGTAACACAAAACTGTTTTGCAGTGTAGAATTTTTACTTAGTAATAAATATTTAATATTTGTGCACAAACCAGAAGCAAACTAAGAATAATTAACAAAATAGGCTGTGGTCAATATTTCAAGATATTTATTTAAGGAATTCCATGTGGGGATATTATCTACGACGATTTTCTCCCGTTCAGCGAAACATCTATAAATGAAAACGTTTCCAGCAGCAAACAAAAATGTTTTAAATCACAATCTTGCGTTGATTTTTATAATGTGGGATATTATCAATTTTATAAACAAGCCGAATGAATTTTTATCAACAAACCATCTACTATTGGCCCGAAAAGGTATATGCGTGAATACCAATACCAATAAGATAATTGCATTTGAAAGAAAACGAGTAATTGCATAAAGTACTGACCCTTTTTTATGTCAGTATCCAACAGTTCCAAGAATTTTATGTTCATTGTCCTAATCTTTTAATAACATTTGTGGTTTTTTCGCAATGAGTACATTTAATATCCATCTTTTCCGTTACAGTATTCTAAAAATCACTATCACTGTGTCACTGTAAATGTTATATAATACTTAAAATTGTATGTCTCATTTGAACAAACTAATTAAATTATTCTATCAGAAAAAGTTAATACGTTAAAGGAAATATTTTTAAATGCAAACTTATATAACTTACTTACTTAGTTCGGCGATTGGTCAATATCACGTTACTACATTACTTGTGTAAGCCTTGCATCGTTCTTAATTGCATTTATTTAATTCTGTGCACTACTATTATTATTCTTAAAAAAACGATGAAATTAATGTTTGTTGTAAATCAACATCGAAATATTTTTATTTGCATAAGTGATGAAATGCTTTCGGAAATAATAAATATTTTTAAACGCAAACTAATATATATTTACGCTTATACGAATATCTAAATTGTTATTTTTAATACAATCGCAGTTGTGGTAGTAGCGTATTTGCATTTTATGATAGGTCGCCCGGTGCTTAAAGGGGATAGTTCGAACTATTCGCTTGTTTTATTACAGGGACATTATCTTTGTTTGTAATTGTACATGTCCTTTACAGCCTGAAACTACTATACGTGATCCAGTCCAGTGATGACACATCAGCTCTGCGTCCGAACGACCTCGATGCGTGGTCCCTGAAAACAACGATGGCGGAAAACTTAATCGGCAAATAAACGAAAAAATATTCTCCATGATGGACTAATAATCTTTTTCGATGAAACTGATTAATTATAACTATCCATAGAATTGTATTTTGGAATTAAAATTAAGATATTCTTCCACGAATTTCGTAACGTAATATATTGAATATCATTTCATTTATTGATATTTGCTGTTTGTTTCTCTATTACTGTGGATTTTCATATTATTCATTTGTGTGGTATAATAATAATAATAATAATAATAATAATATATTTAATGCCCAACACATTACAATCTCATAATATAACAGATAGAAGTATATGGAAGAGGTTATACAAAATAACCACTAACTAAATAACTAAAACTAATAAACTGAAAACTACTTTCTAGTATAGCATCCAATATGCGAGGTAGGGAACAAAAGTGATTATCAACACTGATATCAGAAGTAGGATTGAAAAATTTACATATTCTATAAATAGAGGATTTTAGCCTCATGTTTGTTGGAATGGATATATAAAACGTACTGCTTAAACGGCAAGGGCACTGAGGTACAACGAAACCAGTGTCCATAATAAGCTTCGATCAGCATCAGCATCAATGAAATTATTGAGTAAATTGTATAAGAACTTAACATCAGTCTGGTTTCATCGCAGCAATAACGAGTTAATTCCCAACTCAAGCAAGACGTAGTTGTCCCTGAACAGGATATTCCCCGTGCTGTTTGGGTACAAATATTTAAGAAATCTTCTCTGAACCTATTCAAGCATATTGAATGCTATATATGGGAGATCAAACCACCGAAGCATATTCTAATTTAGATCCAAAGAATATACAATGGAAAAACGTCTGGTGTTTTTGATTACAAATCCCAACGCCTTTAATGCAGCAGATCCAATGTGTATAACGTCTTATCTTAGTTTAGCATCGAAAGTAACATCTAAATCTTTAACAGATGTAAAACGTTGAAGCAGATATTCATTAAGGTGATAGTCGGGTGAACTTTGCGAGAGAAACTTATTATATAACATACTTAAATTGTTTTTGGAGTACCAATTCATTAGTATGTTCAACTGCTGATATAGAATTGTATAATTATCAATCGCGTTTCTGCAAAAAGCTTGAGATCATCTGCATAAAGTAGTTTGTTACATCGAAGCTGGTTACAGACCATTCATGAAGATGAAAAACAATAAGGGCGCCAGGTTGCTACGTTGGGGAACCCCGGAAATCGTTATGAAAAAGTTAGAAAAATGCCCCATATATGCTACATACTGTTTTCTACCCATAATATATGTTTTAAAAAAGATACTAACATGGGAGAGAAACCAATTAAGCCGAGTTTAAGTAAAAGAATCGAATGATCGATAGTATCAAATGTTTGTAGAACGTTTGTGAAGTCCTTGTACACTGCATCAACTTGTATATTATTTTCAAGATTCTCAGATAGAACCAGTGTTAAAACAGTAAGGTTTGTTACAACTGATCTATTATTCATACAATCATGTTGATCTTTAGCACTAAATGGTATGATCTGAGGGAAAATCTTGGAATACAGGCACATTTCAAATACTTCTGCGTTGGCTATGGACATAAGGGGGTAATTTTCCAGTATTCGGGGAAATTGCTACTCGACAAAGTAAGACTAGTATTCGTCACTTCAACATCAGACAGACACCGGAGCAAACGGATCTGAAATATTCTTGAGACCCATCAACAGAAGTAGTTAGAAGTACTTGGGATCATCCTTAATTTTATTTTGCGTTGGATACATAATCTTTAAAAAGTTTTGACAAGTTAATTTTGAATATTTTAGGCAAATGCTTAAATTGTTGAAGATTATGTGGATAATTATACTTATTAAACTTTTGCCGATAGTCGTCCTAATGTTGCGAATGCGTTCTTTCATGAACCCGGCAGGGTAAGTAGATATACCAATATTTTTCAAGCCCACGTATTTATTCAAAGCCTCATAAACCTTAGTGTAGAATTAAGCACAAGCCTCATTAATATGCACAAGAAATACCAATCGATTTCAAGAAAAACATTGTACATATTGAGGTTATCATAAACCTTAGTGTAGAATTAAGCACAAGCCTCATTAATATGCACAAGAAATACCAATAGATTTCAAGAAAAACATTGTACATATTGAGGTTATCAGCCTTCGTGAAATTATATATCCTACGAAGGTTATTACCTGGCAAAGGGATATAGTGCTCGCAACTAATAGACAATCTAATGGTTAGATGGTATGGATCTTCAAAGACTAAAGGCGTATCATCTTTTTCGGTACTTTCGATACACCGTTTAAGTTAGTCATAAATAAATCAAACAATCGTCCTATTAATCAAGTGACATTTTCCATCATTGATGTTGCCATGATTAAAGTTAGGTGCGTTGAAATCGCCGATAATAATTATAAACACTAGTGTAGAATATTTTTTTTTTACTTTTCAAGCCACGCACGTTTTGATAGTACATCAGCACATTTCTGTTGGACAGATTGAATTTAAACGGTCAATTCAAACGGTATCCCTTGTTTGTATTTGATCTTCAGATTCATTTCTCCCTCCGCAACACAGTTCTCCAATTCTGCTTTGACTATGTTGTAGTATTTAATTTGGGTGCATAGTTCTATCGAACGATATGGATCTATGCTTAAAGTCGGTGATATCTCGAAGGTGCTTGGAATTTTTGATAATATTACGGACATCTTTGGTGCTATTCAACTTTACTTTGAGAGGATTAAATACTAAAACACTGACGATATCAGTATTACGTGACAATAAATCAGTTTTTAACTGCAGTTCCGACAGGGCCAAGTAAGGCCTTTCGTAGTTTTAATCGTACAGATCTCCGTGATATTAAGATCAACGCAGGTCCTTTCACATGCAAAGCATTCAATAATTTTGTGTACCTCGACGGATGATTTACATCCACAAGCGCACGTCATAAAAGACATACTTAGGGACAAAAAACGGGACACATTTTTTCTACACGAAGGTATCGTTCGACGTGTCTAACACTAATTCACACACAAGAGGAATGCCACGGAGAAGGGATAAATAAACTGCTTAACGGTGTGATAAGAATAATATCAAGATTACTTATTACAAACAATTACAAACATATATCGCAAATTTAAATTGACTCAAGGTCAACGAATAAACGACGAAAGGGGAAGGAAAAGACATACGGCAACAAAAAAGTATGCGATTTACTTACTTACAGCAAATTCGACGCTTAAGCCCAATTGTTTTTAATTATGAGTACACTGCTCGAACATAAAAAGAGCATCAACAATTTAAAAGAATATAAGCATTGAATAATTTGAGGACACTATTTTAAAAGTAAAAGTTGGAATCACCAGCAATAGTAAATTGATTAATGTATAATCTAGAAACTAAAGCGCGCGCACACACACAGCACTGCACGACTTAAACAAGATGTATGGCGAAGAATGTACATATATGTGTAATATGGTCACATGGAAGAGAAGACCTTATTCCCTTTCTCAATTATTTTAACCAGTGATACGTACGAAGATTTGTCTGATGGTCATCTAGCGAGATATTTTAGGGTAATAATACGCCTGCAGTTGTGAGTTTAGCTCCCGTTGTGTAGGGATTTGCATCATTGTTCAAAGTTACGTTGGATCTTTGTGCTAAGCCAATTCCATTGTGGAGATATAATTTTGGCTCCGTAGAAAACGTGTATCGCTACAACACGCCGTGGAAAACAAGGTAACCAGCTATTTGCCCCTTTTCTTTCCTTGTAAAATTACGAAGTTTTATGTTTTCTTTTCTTCTGGCAAATTCTAAGGTTTTAATTCTGGATTTTCGCTACCGGCGTTTTAATTCTGGATTGTTCGAGAAGCCAGTCACGTCACCGGGGAGTTTATCGAGCTGAGTTCAGCGACCGGTCTTTTCTACGTGTCGAACTAACTGACGCTGACGAACCTCGCATGTCACGAATGGGACGTTATTACTTCGAGCCAGCGGCCGAGTAAGTAGTGCATATTTAACGTAACTGTTGTTGTAAACTAAACTTCAATTTTTGTGCATCTCATGTTTACATTTGTTTTTGACACATGATGATGTCCGAGTTCTTATATTATTTGTTATTTAATAATTTCACTTCACTTTGATGGGGGATTTGTTGTGTCCAACGCCGACTTTATATTTACTGCATTTCATTTAATAAATGTTGGTGATTAGTTTAAAGCTAGAACGCGCTCTATTTAATTCTCGTTCCGATGCCACTCACGCTGTCATTATCTGGTTAAGGGTGTAAAAAATTATATTGAAGTGTAACCAGCCCCAATTTCCAATGGAAAGCCGAGGTGCATTCAGCCATATATCACTCCAACAGATTTGAGCACATCTCACCAAAATTATCTGCCAACAGGAAAACATCTGGGACAGCCCGAACTTATGTTGACGGTACCATTTTACCCTTTTGTATTAATTTTGCGAGTGTCACGCTCAAGCAAGTGGGGTGAAGGTAATACTAACACCTGCAAATTAAATTCATCATGGAAGTGGAAGAAAACCACCAGCTGAATAACCATCATCTAATACAACTCCAGTCACTTATAATAATTGTAGAGAATAAGAAAGCAGAGTATACCTAAAAGATGGACAATAAACACAAAACACTGCATTACTATGTGAAATACCATGTACAGACTGCGCCAAAATGTACATTGGATACAGACACATAGACGACCGCGAGGAAGAACACGAAAAAGCTGCGTACCAAACAGGCACGTCAATATTTCTGGTAAAACACATTTTAGACTCACGTTATAGATTTCGAAACCGAATTGGAATTACTTTTGAAGAAAATTTTAACATTTTTAATTTGAATGAAATTTTGGATTTAGGGTTTTCGGGCAATTCCGAACAATTATTACTAGTAAAATTTTTCGATAAAAAAATAAAGTGATTTCTTGATTTTATCCATTTATATTGCCATCGCAGGTTGCTTTGCATTTAAAGAAGACAATTGGTTTTTTGGGAGTAAATAGCAATAAGTATTCCACGTTTGGGAAAAAAATTACTAAAATTGAAAAAATAAAAAAGATATGTTTGTGTTACACCCTTAAGTGAAACACACTGTGTATATATTGTAATGGTTACAATTTACAGTAACAAATGGTGAGAAATAGATTTAAAATTTAACCATAAAATTTAGAAATTGAAAATGAAATGGGAGTCCTTGAGCCGGTCCTGTTTTAAAGTGTACATATCGGAATGTAAAGATTTTAAATTATTTTTTTCTAAAACGTTGAATATTAGATGTCTCGTCATGTAAATAATTAAGATAGAGTTAGATTAAATATGTAGTTAAGTTATTAAGATTTATGAATAGAGTATTAACCCGTGAATATAGAATTATAATATAAATGTAACGAAATAATTTAATTCGCATTCACACGTGAATTCTTGAAACGATTGTACCAGTAGCAGCTGAGTAAACAAAAGTCGGCAGTACATGCGTAGTTATTAAAGAAAAACGACAATATCACGTGATATCCACGCAGATAGAAGATGCTCTGCGAGGGCGAATGCTTGCAGGTGTTCGAGGGAATCTATATGGGCGTACTTGATATAAATAAGCCTAAGCTCGATGGCTAGGAAGCAGTCGAAAAATCGACACAGTCGTCGACAGTCGAAAACTCGACAGAGTCTCGATCAGTCGTGCTATAGTAGAACCGCATCGATAACGCTCAGTAAGATTCTTTTATATTTATATATATATATATATATATATATATATATATATATATATATATATATATATATATTAGGGCGGGTCAAATTGTATGGAACGATTTTTTTTTAATGAAGCGTATAGCAAAAACGTAATCTATAGGTGATTCTGAGAAATTTTGCTCAAGAGACCATAGCTCTAAGTCGGATTTGGAGCCCCCCAAAATTTCAAAATAGAAATTTTTCCATATATACATAGAACAATTTAATTAAATTCCTCATAAAATCGGATAGAATTATAGTAGATTTCTCAATCTGGGCTTGTTTGAAAGGTATTTATTGATACCTGTAGAATAAGTCGTCAATGGCAGCATTGTTCAATTGAATAACTTTGTAACACTGAATAATGACGTTACAAAATAATGACGTTTACCAACACTAAACGTTGCCAAGCTTGCTTTTCCTTCTTCCTTAATCGTTCATCGAGCAATGCGAACGTAGTTTGCCAAAATACTTAAATAAAAACTCGGTTATCACAATACCAATTTTTTTTTTATTTTTAGCTAACATTAAACCAGGACCAATTGCACATTCTCGTTGGTTAACCAAAGCAAGTAGATTACTACGATTATATGTAACAACTAATACACCATCGACCAATTTAAAAACTTTGGCAGTTTATATTATTACAGTTTATGTGCCAATGTACTTCAATGTGAAGTTTTATAACTCTGTTGTGTACGGCAGTGCACTTTTATTAAAATTTATACGTTGGACACGATACTTACAACCAAACTTTCGTAATATTGTAGATGGTGTAATTCAAAACAACTCATATTACGCACATCCAGAAAATATCTTATTAACAATGTTATTTGATGATCGAAAATCAGTACGGGATAGAGCTATCAAAGAGATTTTACACTATCGAGAAAAATTGTACGATCCAACTAAACTCAGAGTTTACAAAAAATATATCTTAAATTTCAATGCTACTGATTGTGTCAATATGGTTGATATGAATAACGACGATATATTATTTGAACCAGCATTTACTCGACAGATTCCATATAATCACTTGGTAGAATACTTAGATTTCGTTGAACCACCACTGGCTGATCCACAAATTCCAATGCACATATATGGAACAGAAAGACATGTACAATTATTAACGAGTGTTTCAAAACGAGTTATAGAAAAGAATCGTGAAGGAGTTATGGCAGTGACATTAGAAAGTCGTAAGAAAACTCCTCGAATGGAAAGTAAAAAGGGCCTTAAAAAATAATATTACCACGTTAAAACATTAAATTGTAGGTCGAGAATAATATTTGAAAATAAATTGAATAAAAAATGTAAAAATAGTGTTTTTTTGTTGAAACCTTGAAAATGTTGATTTTTTCAAATCGATTTTCCTACAAAAAGGAGTTCAAAAACAAAAAAATTGATCGTAATAAAAGTTGTTGGAAATTATCTGAACTTTCATAATCTCGAAGAAAATTCAGAATTTATTAGTTAAAAGTTCATTTTAGGCTATTTTTCGACAAAAAATTCTTAATATCTCTACTAAAAATAAAAAAAAATATTGGTATCAATACAGATTCTGAAAGGTGATAAAAATACATTTCAAACAAGCCCAGATTGAGAAATCTGCTATAATGCTATCCGATTTTATGACGAATTTAATTAAATTATTCTATGTATATATATTTTGAAATTTTGGGGGGCTCCAAATCCAACTTAGAGCTATGGTCTCTTGAGCAAAATTTCTCAGAATCACCTATAGATTACGTTTTTGCTGTACGCTCCATCAAAAAAAAAATTAACCCGCCCTAATATATATATATTGAAAATGTGTCTTGTCAAATATGACAGAAAAATGTAAAATTTACACGAAAGATGGTCTAATCTTACACCTCAATGGTGTAGTGAACATTAATTAAAACAGGTCCATGAAGACTAACTGGTGGATCGCTAGACAATATTGTTTCTGGGTTATTACCCTTCGTCAGTAGCGATTACCAAGAACCTTAGTTGTTGAAATACCTTTACATGTAGTGGCCATCAAACATTTGACAGTCGTCTTGTTTACTCGCCGCGAGGTGTTAGACAAGGTATCGGCTTGTCAGTGTTCTGTTGTCAGTGGTTCATTAGGAGTGATTGGCTCGCGCCAAGAAGTTTTGATGGCCACTACATGTAAAGGTATTTCAACAACTAAGGTTCTTGGTAATCGCTACTGACGAAGGGTAATAACCCAGAAACAATATTGTCTAGCGATCCACCAGTTAGTCTTCATGGACCTGTTTTAATTAATGTTCACTACACCATTGAGGTGTAAGATTAGACCATCTTTCGTGTATATATATATATATATATATATATATATATATATATATATATATATATTATATATTCTTTTATATATTATATCTATATTTATAAGCTCTGCGTCTTTGTGCCTGAAGTCACGATAAATATTATATGTTTATTTCTTAAATTTAACCTGAGATAATTTGAGTTTCGTTGTTTGATTTTGAATTGTGTAAATTTGAGTTTTTATTTGCATTTGTGTAATTTGTTTTGTAATTTGTACTAACGTAACAATATATATATATATATATATATATATATATATATATATATATAAACACACGAAAGATGGTCTAATCTTACACCTCAATGGTGTAGTGAACACTAATTTAAACAGGTCCATGAAGACTAACTGGTGGATCGCTAGACAATATTGTTTCTGGGTTATCACCTTCGTCAGTAGCGATTACGAGGAACCTTAGTTGTTGAAATACCTTTACATGTAGTGGCCATCAAAACTTCTTGGCGCGAGGTATTTCAACAACTAAGGTTCTTGGTAATCGCTACTGACGAAGGGTAATAACCCAGAAACGATATTGTCTAGCGATCCACCAGTTAGTCTTCATGGACCTGTTTAAATTAATGTTCACTACACCATTGAGGTGTAAGATTAGACCATCTTTCGTGTAAATTTTACATTTTTCTGTCAGATTTGACAAGATACATTTTTAATATATATATAGTTCTCGCGGCTGAAATCTGTGCTTCTTGGTTCTCGGGTTGTGAACCGCGTTGTAGAAATGTTCCCCGAAGGGTCGCTTCTGGACTGGAGTTCTTCTAAGTCAGTGAGACCTAGAAGAGCATGTTGCAGTTAATATTATAAATTCTATATAATAGTGTTAAATATAATGCAATAATGCTCGTAATATCCAATTTAAAACTATAATAATTGTAAGTAATGACACAATATTTGAAAAATATAGTGTAAGGGGTCGATTAATTCAATAGACAGTGATATTATATAACCATGAAAAATGTACTTGTGTGACATTGTTTTAGGTAATAAAGCAATAAAAAATGATTTTATCAATATTTATTACCCAGCACGTACACTTATGTATGCTAATACACTTATCGAAGTATAAAGTTACTCAAGAATCATGGTTCGAAGCTTCTAGCGGTAATTCCAGGGGGAAAATATTACATTTATTTTCATTGAAGTTAAACGGTGGAAATGGTGCAAACGATCTTTGAATACCCACGTAGCGAATATCGTAAACGACCTGTTGGCATAGGACGCTGCCGATATAAACGGAGCACGCGCCAATTTCAAACCTCACTTCGGTGTTACCTGTTGAACGAAACGACGCGACGTCGACAATTTATCAGAACGACGGCGGCGACTTTAACGATACATCACTGAACCGACTAGTCCTGCAGAAGCTGCGGTGGCATCCTATAACGACCGAATAAGTTAGTGCTATCGTCAGTGAGGAAGAATTTATTTTCGTCGACACACTGGTCTTTTGGTGAGTAATTAGTAATTGTAATCCGCTCTCGTGTGGCACCAACTTTCAATAATAAATGTGTATGTTGTGTATTCAACATGCCCACTAAGATATTATTTAAGTTTAAAATTTTCTTGCTCAAAATCTACTTACTCAATAGAATTAAAACTATAAAGTCATCACAATTGTTAAAAACCGTATTCCTTTATTTATTACATCTAATAATAATAATAATAATAATATAATTTATTGTGTAAATATTTTACAGTCGTAATTACCTACACAAAAGGCTGAAGTTCGTATACGATCTTCCACTTCGCCCAATAATTAAATTAGGTTTGCACTTACTTTACAATATCCCAAACAATGGGTACCAAGACGTATATTCAAATTAATCTACATATCTTAACTAATTGAATTCTTCCCAAACAAAAGACTTATATAGTGAAAAAAAAAGGAAAAAAAAATATATAATATCACAATATAATACATATATACATATATATATATACATACACATACACATATACATACAATGATATAAACATGAGGAAAGAGAAGTAACAAAAACTAAACTTATAATTAGCTACTCTAATTCTTAAGTAAAAGTTGTTTTAGTGCGCGTTTAAATCCTATATTAGATAAGCTTAGGATTATAAACATATAGTTCAACAATACTGTATACTATATACTATAATTTTAGTACTGAATCTCTAAAAAATGACAATAACATGATGCATCAACCATCTAGCTTTCTAACAGTAACTAATGTAAGGAATACTTTCATGCAATTTTTATTTTTTTGTAAAACATAACAAAAGAGAAAGATTTATAGAACTTTGACTGATTAAAATAAAAATCACTACGTATATATTTCAGAATCGGGAAATTTGCATAATTTTAAATCTATAAAAATAGTAAATTTTAGTATTTCACTTTATAAGTGAGTGAAATTGTTTCTATGACAGACATTTTTTCCTATCCTGGAAAAATATATATTTTAAGCTTTTATACGACGTACTGTCTTTAAACAAGAAATGTTCATGAATATGCCAAATTAGAAATAGAATTCTAATGAGCGTAATACATTAATGGCTCTTTAACCGTTGACTATTGTGGACCGAACCCAAAACTAATTGTATTACATGGTTAGAAAGTTCTCATTCAGTTGGTTATTGTAATTAATATAAAAATAATAAATAAAATGAAATAAAATTAACGATAAATTCTTGAAATATAAAACAATCAAATTACTACAATGCTGGTTACCATTCGAGTTGTTCAGATCACAGGCTTATAATCGTAAAAGCGCTACTTCCACAATGCGATTTTGAACCTAGCTGGATACTCCCATAAACTTTTTCACTTTTTCCTTAAACGTTTACAGCATATGGCAGAGTGGTTTTTAAGAACAGCAAATGGGGCGCGGATGCAAACCAAAAGAGAAGCTCTGTAATTAGGCCCATCCTGTTGAGGTGTGTGTTAATAAATAAAATAGAATACTGCAACAATACTTCTAGAGGAAGTTCAATATTGATAAATGTTGTAGTTATAGTTCCAAAATAGTTCATAATGGTAAACTATCAAAAAGAAATGCGCAGAGATATATTACCTTGCAGAATAATAATACATATTAATAAGAATTACTAATTAAATTTAAAAAAATAATAATAAAATAACATACCGTTTCACAGAACTTACATTAATTAGATATTGGTTCAAAAGTTCAAAAATCAATCTTACATCCGACATGAGCAAGCTCATGTCGGATGTTTTTGTCTGTAAACTATTACTATTTCTAAGAAGAGATTGTTATGCTTATTTAGTTTTTATTTTTATTTTGATATAGTTTACTATTTTGGTAGTTACATAGATTTTAGAATTTTTTTCAGTTTAATATTTATTTGTTTGTTTATTACTGTAATATGCTAATAGTAATAATAAAAATAAGTGGACAGTCCTTACTCTTGGTACCCATCAGTACATTGTGCTGGAGGGGTGCAGAGTGGCTCGGGGGGGGGGGGCAAGAAGTGAAGGAGGAGTTGGGGCAATTAAATATTTGAGATAGAAATGTAATTTAACACATGGAATTTTTATGACTTTATACGAAGTCTTTCTTGTACTTTTCGTAAGAAAACTTAGATTATTTGTTTCGTTTGGTTGGACGTGGTATTATAGTTTGTTAGTTTTAGCTATACTAAGAGTAATAATAATTTGCATATATAGACCATTGAATTTGAATCATTGTTTACAACTTTGCATTTCATTCTACCATTGGTTCAAAATCGAACAAAAAATCACGAGACAATACTGTGCGGTGCTTTAAATATTGATCTATTGGAACAAAGAAGAATGTAAACATTTTTAAAGATATCATTGGCAGGTACAACATCAAATTTATAATCGCACAACCAACGCGCATTGCACGTACCTCGGCAACACTAATTGACAACATAATTACAAACGGGCTTATCTATACACCATCAATGTTGGAAACTGCACTATTGGATCATAAACCACAGATAATAAAAATTCATAGTACGGCGAAATCAAAAATAGAAGAAGAAATGGCAACAAGACGACTATTCGATAAGATAAATATGTTCGAACCTCTCTACTGTAGAGTATGTATTTATAAAGAATTTTTTAGTCTGTTGACCACCTTGCTGACATCCGCATTTTCTCCTTTTCGAATATTACATCTATTTTCATTATTATATCCATTTAATACTTTCCATGATTCTCTATTGATGTTTATAGATGTTTTAATTCTGTTTCGCAGATGCATTTGCTTCGCTGCAGTGATCACTTTCTTCAGCGTGTTCGAATATCTATTGTAGTTTTCTATAGCTGCCAATCCTAGTTTCATATTTTCATAGAAGCATTTTTTGTTTTGCATGAAATTTTAATACGTTTTGTTTCCCTGCGTGAACCTTCCCGTATAGGAATTTTGTTTCGCAATATTTCCTTTTTCTTTTCATGATAAACGTAGAGCCAGTTTATCATGAAAAGAAAAAGGAAATATTGCGAAACAAAATTCCTATACGGGAAGGTTCACGCAGGGAAACAAAACGTATTAAAATTTCATGCAAAACAAAAAATGCTTCTATGAAAATATGAAACTAGGATTGGCAGCTATAGAAAACTACAATAGATATTCGAACACGCTGAAGAAAGTGATCACTGCAGCGAAGCAAATGCATCTGCGAAACAGAATTAAAACATCTATAAACATCAATAGAGAATCATGGAAAGTATTAAATGGATATAATAATGAAAATAGATGTAATATTCGAAAAGGAGAAAATGCGGATGTCAGCAAGGTGGTCAACAGACTAAAAAATTCTTTATAAATACATGGGACACAGGTAAGAAACAAGTCACACATGACGACTTCCAGTATTACAAAAACTGGACTAATAAAATGCAGTTACGCATATAAAGTTCATGATGTCGTACCTTACACATCAACAACAAGACGTATCTATTAATGATTTACAATATGAAATTTGTGAGACTCGGGCGATATATCCCGAATAAGACTCGTCCTGTTAAAATTACGCTCTTCAAAAACCGATGTTCTAAAATACTCAGAAACAAGAAAAAGATTAAATCTGCCGTTAGAATTCAAGCCGACCTTACATTCATGCAAAGACAAGAATTAAATGATCTTCGTTCTAAATTAAATGAATTGCATAGCGTCAATGCTACTAAAACAATTAGACATTTACAGGCTAGACCACAGTTTCTCAACCTATAAAACTAGAATTTCAGCAAATAGCTCTGTTCACGTATTTTACCAAAATGTTCGTTGAGAACAAAAGCTAACGACTTCTTCAACAATTGCGCTACGTCTAATTTTGATATCTATATTCTTACTGAAACATGGTTGCACTCTAGAATTAATAACCAAGTTATTCGGTGAAGATTTTTACATCGATATGATCGAGATGCTCTAAATGAGTCTCGTCGAGGTGGCGGAGTTCTGGTGGCAAGAACGGCTCTGATTCTGCCGGATAGTCAAATAGAAGAAGTTTATGTGTCGGTTACTGCAGGAATAGACCACACTATTTTTGGGCAGTTTATATTCCGCCGGGCTCAAACATGATGCATTACCCTCATTTTATTAACAGTGTCAACTTTTAACAGCCCACTATCCGAACTCAACCGTTTGTATAGCCGGAGACTTCAACCTTCCATGATTAAATGGTATCTTATTGATCAGGAACATGCAGGAATTACATCAAACGAAACTGAAGCGTTTGCTAACGATACCATTGTTTTTAATGGTTTCTTTCAAAACAACTTCTTATGTAATGAAAATAAAGTTATACTAGATATGGTGCTT
The DNA here is from genome assembly GCA_959613385.1 of Geotrupes spiniger. NCBI lineage: Eukaryota > Metazoa > Arthropoda > Insecta > Coleoptera > Geotrupidae > Geotrupes > Geotrupes spiniger. Next base: position 49,395,004 of record OY390733.1, on the reverse strand, counting down.
GCAAATAATGTAACTGCTAATGTAAGAATCCGGGTTTTTGGTGGAGCTTACTAACCATCACCCATACCTAGGTTTCTACTTGGCGCTTAATAGATCCTTCTGGAAATATAATTTCAAAAAAGTTAATTATGATGTGAAAAAATTTCTTTCTTCTATTGATTGGGAAACTGTCTTACGTGGTGATATTGATTATATAAACGTGCGTCCCTAAGTATTTAGTGAATGCCGCTAAATATCCTAAATGGTATTCTCCCAGCACTATAAGACTTATTAAACAGAAGAACAAACTTTATAATGGTCGCAAAAAGGAAAATTCTACCGACAAGTATTGGAACTATAAAGACTTACACACAAAAGTAAAGCAAGTAATTCGTCGCGACTACAACAAGTTTGTAAGCTACTGATTTAATAATTTAATTAACAATTTCTAAATTTTTTTCTGAAAATTTCCACAACGCAATAACTTTACAATCTGAATAACTTTTCTTAGTCACACTTTGGCGTACTGTGAACGGAAAAGGTAGTTTACCTAAACTAAAATAGTGTTTACAAAACAGTAAAGGATTACTTGATTTAAAAAAATCGAAAGTAAACTAAAAATAAGTTTCAGACCAAGCAGGGCGGAATAACAAAACATGAAATTCCAATTCGAAACTTTTTGGTCAATCATACCTATTGTAAACTCAATCCGGGGACATACGGTATATTATATACATATACAGGGTGTTAAAAAAGTGTCACAAACTTTGAGGGCTGATAGTATGGCCTAAAATATTCCGAACAGTCGTAATGAACATGGGTCCGCAAATGGACCGTTTTTAGGAGATACGAAACATTTTGCGTTTACACCACTTACGCCACATCTAGGTGTATAGACTTTCGAACTCTTTCGAAATGACCTACAGTGACTCGAATTCGGTTGCATCCTTGATATACTCGTTGCTCCTGGAGATCATTTACAGGCGTAGCGTACACTAACATTTTCAAATATCCCTAAAGAAAGAAATCAAGGGGTTTAAATCGGGCGATCTTGCAGGTCATGATGACATCTGAAATGCGAAACATTAACATGTCAATTTATATTTTCTGATGAAGACAAAAATGTATTGTCGAAAGGTAAAAATAAAAAAATGTAGTGAAGTTGTAAAATAGGATAGTTTTATTTTAAACAAATGCCAAAAAACCTCTTATACAATAAAATACCAAAAATCAAAAAACATTACAATTAATTGGCAAGAAATTTATGAAAAATAATAATTTACAATTATATATATATATATACCTCACTGCACCTCAATGGTGCAGTGAACATTAATGAAAACAGGTCCATGAAGACTAACTGGTGGATCGCTAGACAATATTGTTTCTGGGTTATTACCCTTCGTCAGTAGCGATTACCAAGAACCTTAGTTTTTGAAATACTTTTATAAATCCTTTTATATGTTGACACTGGAAGTTTGACAGTCGTCTATTGTTTAGTCTCCGCAAGGTGTTAGACAAGGTATCGTCTCGTCAGTGTTCTGTTGTCAGTGGTTCGTTAGGAGTGATTGGCTCGCGCCAAGAAGTTTTGATGGCCACTACATGTAAAGGTATTTCAACAACTAAGGTTCTTGGTAATCGCTACTGACGAAGGGTAATAACCCAGAAACAATATTGTCTAGCGATCCACCAGTTAGTCTTCATGGACCTGTTTTAATTAATGTTCACTGCACCATTGAGTTGTAAGATTCGACCATCTTTCATGTAAATTTTACATTTTGCTGTCAGATTTGACAAGACACATTTTTAATATATATATATATATATATATATATATATATATATATATCGGACTCACCATCCTCATCACTGCGGTATAAGAAATTGGAAGGTGCAAACAATTTGGAGGTTTTAGCAATACAATCGAAGTAGGAGAGGCCACCATTCGAGTGCATGAATCACAACAGGAAAAAGTCTTTCGGTATTAAATCACATTAAATTCTTCAATCCAGTTGGACTTTTCAGTATTTATAATAACGCTGTCCAAATACGTTGACAATGTAACACGTATTGTTTCTCTTAACAATGTAATTCGTAACTTTATATGCTCTCATATATTTTAGTTTTGAATTGAGAAGAATTTAGCTTATAAATATCATACTTGATTTTTAACAAAACTAGATTCGCATTGAAGCAAGTAGTACCATCTTCAGTGAAATCTAAAAATAAGTGTTAAATTTTAATATTTATCACTAAGGCATTCTCTGCACTATGTCACCTGTAGGGTAACACAGTGTTGTGTACTGAACATCTCAAGTGAAATGATGCTGTGCTAATTGTTTAAATGCCCGAAATATTCACGTTTCATTTTAGTGTCGGTTCTCATACTTTTATACTATTTTTTATCATTTTACTATACCCAATAAAATAAACGTTCTTTATGTCTAAAACTTCGACACATTTTACCATTTTTCATGAGTTTCTCGTGAAATTTTCATGTCATCTGCTATAACAGTTCTATTTTCATAATTAAGGATTAATTTTTATCAGTGCCTAGGAGTCATTCTATCTTTTTAATCTCATATTTAAGCTGTTAATTATTTTGTACACACATACTAATAATCCTTATCGCGATCACGAGTGGGCGTGTATTGTTAATGGAAATTATGAATTTGCAAAAAATCATTGATACCACGCGAGTTGCGAATTAACATATTATACTTCCGCAAACAACGAAAGCATTGGTCCCAAAAAGAGAAATCCGTCAATTAGTGAGGATATACAAACATATGCCGTAGTATTGAGTTATCATGCACACTATTTATGCCTGCTCTACGCCGCCTTAGCCGATAGTATATAGTATATGATTGACAATAATTTTCATTATTTTTATTTTCTAATGTTTTTCTCTTACCATACCGCCCTTACCATATAACTACGAGTATTATAAAGATAAATAACGGTAGCGAAATCTTTAATGTTATTGAATATATGTTCCAAAAATGTCTCTAATATTCTAGGCAAAAATTGCGTGAATATCAGTAATGAAACCTTCGCATTCATATTTCAATTTTCTATCGATTCGGATGTTGTCGTCTACGTCTAGGTTTCTTCTTAAGAGAGTATGCATTCCCGAACAGAATGTGTTTTGTTCGTTTGAGGTTATTGGCTGTACGAACGAATATAGCAAGAGATATGAAACTTTATCCTTAAGACTTGTACGTAACAAGGAAAAAAAACGACCTATTTTGAAAAAATATCTCAATCAGAAGTGGTGGTTTACTGTTAAGACATCTTTCCGTATCTCGAAATCGGTACGTGTTATCGAAAAATGTTCTTATAAAAGTTAAATTCTAAACAACTTTTGTTTCAAAAGATTTTTCGAAAAATGGAGTATAACTAAGTATAGGAAAGTTCAATGCGGATCACTGCAGATTTTTGTCTCCTCTAGGATATTCTCTTCACATCATCTATAGCATATTAGGCTTCGATACGCATCTTTTGCAACAGTTTATACATATAAATATATATTAAAAATGTATCTTGTCAAATCTGACAGCAAAATGTAAAATTTACACGAAAGATGGTCAAATCTTACACCTCAATGGTGTAGTGAACATTAATTTAAACAGGTCCATGAAGACTAACTGGTGGATCGCTAGACAATATTGTTTCTGACAGTCGTCTCTTGTTTAGTCTCCGCAAGGTGTTAGACAAGGTATCGTCTCGTCAGTGTTCTGTTGTCAGTGGTTCGTTAGGAGTGATTGGCTCGCGCCAAGAAGTTTTGATGGCCACTACATGTAAAGGTATTTCAACAACTAAGGTTCTTGGTAATCGCTACTGACGAAGGGTAATAACCCGGAAACAATATTGTCTAGCGATCCACCAGTTAGTCTTCATGGACCTGTTTAAATTAATGTTCACTACACCATTGAGGTGTAAGATTAGACCATCTTTCGTGTATAAATATATATATGATTGATTTTGGCAGTATTGCCAATTGTGGGTATAATTGGTTATTAAAAAACTGTATTTCTTATGCTGTTATATTTAACGTTTCGGTACTGCTGTTACCTTCATCAGAAATAATATAAGAATTTTATATCGTTTTGAAGCAATGTATTAAAATTGGATGTTTAAAAATTCAAACGTAATTTAAATGCGTCATATTTGTTTACATTTACATGTAGCGCCTTTGATTTCGTCGTATTGTAGCATACTAGGATGTTTGAAAATTCATTTGCAATATTTAAAATGTGTTATTTTAGGAGATATGGCCATGTCAATTACACTCAGATACATTACGTCAAAACGTTACATAGACATAATTCCGTTCGTAAAACTTAGATTGTGGTGTGTTATGGTAATACGTATCCCTAAATCGAAAACAGTAATCATATGCAATAAGCAAAATTGGTGGTGAATTAAATAATGTAAAACAATTTTTTTTTCCATTTTTATAAGATCGGTGAAATCAGCGAGGTTAGTGTGTTGTGTGTTTGCAATTAAATGATTTGGTAATATATTTGCGATAGATTCTTTATATCAATTTTGTCATTGATTGCCTTGGGTTCTTTGATTATTTGTATCATTTCGTGCAGAAGTCTTTGGTGGTATTTGATTTCTTTTTTCAGGATTGTTATGTTATCAAAATTGAAATTGTGTCCTGTTTGTTGTGTATGTTTTTTTAAAGCTGTTATGTTGCTGGAATATTTGTGTCCTTTTATTCTTTCTTCAATTAATTGCATGGTTTGCCCTATGTAACAGCTATCGCAGTTTTTGCATGGTATTCTATAGATACAATTAGATTGCTTGTTTAGTGGTAGGGTGTCTTTTAATTTTGTATATATTCCTCTACTGATTATGTTTGTGTTTTCGTATGTTACGGTGAAGTTATACGGTTTTAATATTTGGTTAATAGATTCTGCCAGTCTTTTAACGTAAGGAATTTTTATGTAATTAGGATTATTGTGTGTTAGGTTGTTAGTTATTACAATATTCTGTTATAGATTCTGTTTTTAAAAATGTTATTGATGAATTTAGTTGGGTAATCGTTATTAGTTAGGGCCTGTTTAGCTTTATTTATTGTTTCAGTTCTGTATTGTGGGCTCGTTAATTTTATGGCTCTATCTGCTATTGTATCTACTAGATTTCTTTTGTGTTGCTCAGGTTGTGATGATGAGTAATTTGTGTATCTTCCTGTCCAAGTGGGTTTGGTATACCATTTTGTGTACATTTTGGGATTGTTATTAATTAGTGTTAGGTCCAGGAAATTTATTTGATTTTGTGTTTCGGTTTCAATTGTGAAAATTATTTTATTGTGGTATTGATTAAATTGCTCAAGTATGTATTCGGTTTTATCAGGGGGCACAGCAGTGAGACAGTCATCTACGTATCTTTTGAAGAAAGGTGGTGTAAAGTTAAGTTTAGGTATTATTGTATTTTCTAGGTCCTCTAATACTAATTGTGCTGTTACTGCAGATATGGGCGCTCCCATAGCTAATCCCTCTATTTGCTCATAAAATTTGTTTTTAATCTGGAAATATGTACCTTTTATAGTTAAGTCTATGGCGTGTAGAAATTCATTGAGTGGTAAGGAAGTATGCTCTTTTATATTGTTCCATTTTTTTTTGAATAATTTGTTTGATTGTTTGTACGGGTATATTGGTGTACATTGATGTAACATCCAAGGAAATGAGTATGTAATTATGTGGTAGTTGTGTTGAGTCGATGAATTCTTTCATATGCCAGGAGTCTTATATATATATATATATATATATATATATATGCTGTGCCCCCTGATAAAACCCAATACATACTTGAGCAATTTAATCAATACCACAATAAAATAATTTTCACAATTGAAACCGAAACACAAAATCAAATAAATTTCCTGGACCTAACACTAATTAATAACAATCCCAAAATTTACACAAAATGGTACACCAAACCGACTTGGACAGGAAGATACACAAATTACTCATCATCACAACCTGAGCAACGCAAAAGAAATCCAGTAGCTACAATAGCAGATAGAGCCATAAAATTAACGAGCCCACAATACAGAACTGAAACAATAAATAAAGCTAAACAGGCCCTAACTAATAACGATTACCCAACTAAATTCATCAATAAAAATTTTTAAAAACAGAATCCACAAACATTATAACAATAACAAAAAAATAAGTAACAACCTAACACACAATAATCCTAATTACATAAAAATTCCTTACGTTAAGACTGGCAGAATCTATTAACCAAATATTAAAACCGTATAACTTCACCGTAACATACGAAAACACAAACATAATCAGTAGAGGAATATATACAAAATTAAAAGACACCCTACCACTAAACAAGCAATCTAATTGTATCCATAGAATACCATGCAAAAACTGCGATAGCTGTTACATAGGGCAAACCATGCAATTAATTGAAGAAAGAATAAAAGGACACAAATATTCCAGCAACATAACAGCTTTAAAAAAACATACACAACAAACAGGACACAATTTCAATTTTGATAACATAACAATCCTGAAAAAAGAAATCAAATACCACCAAAGACTTCTGCACGAAATGATACAAATAATCAAAGAACCCAAGGCAATCAATGACAAAATTGATATAAAGAATCTATCGCAAATATATTACCAAATCATTTAATTGCAAACACACAACACACTAACCTCGCTGATTTCACCGATCATATAAAAATTGTTTTACATTAATTAATTCACCACCAATTTTGCTTATTGCATATGATTACTGTTTTCGATTTAGGGATACGTATTACCAAAACACACCACAATCTAAGTTTTACGAACGGAATTATGTCTATGGAACGTTTTGACGTAATGTATCTGAATGTAATTGACATGGCCATCTCTCCTAAAATAACACATTTTAAATATTGCAAATGATTTTTCAAACATCCTAGTATGCTACAATACAACGAAATCAACGGCGCTACATGTAAATGTAAACAAATATGACGCATTTAAATTACGTTTGAATTTTTAAACATCCAATTCTAATACATTGCTTCAAAACGATATAAAATTCTTATACTATTTCTGATGAAGGTAACAGCAGTACCGAAACGTTAAATATAACAGCATAAGAAATACAGTTTTTTAATAACCAATTATACCCACAATTGGCAATACTGCCAAAATCAATCATACTTCGACAAAAATTGGTAGAAAGTTCAACGAACTCAACGCATTGAATAATAAATATATATATATATATAATCTTACACATGGCCACTACATGTAAAGGTATTTCAACAACTAAGGTTTTTGGTAATCGCTACTGACGAAGGGTAATAACCCAGAAACAATATTGTCTAGCGATCCACCAGTTAGTCTTCATGGACCTGTTTTCATTAATGTTCACTGCACCATTGAGGTGTATGATTCGACCATCTTTCGTGTTAATTTTACATTTTGCTGTCAGATTTGACAAGACACATTTTTAATGGATATATATATATATATATATATATATATATATATATATATATATATATATATATAATTATTGTACAAATTCTCGACTGTAAATCACTTAAAATGGTACTTATCTTGTATCATGAGCAGTCAGTCGTTGAATAAAACACTTTTAGCAATATTAACCTCACGTGAAGTACCATTATATCAAATAATATTCGCAATAATTTAATTGCTTCATCAGGAAAGCTAGAAGAATCGCATTAAGAGAAAAACAATCCGAAAAATTAAGTTAAATTCCACTTACATAATATAAGAGTTACATGTAATTGACTAATTGTTAACATTAAAGAAATTCACAAAATATGAGACAGTTTTGATGGATAAATCACGTACATTTTTAAAGAAAATTATGAAAACAACGTTCGTTGACTTATGAAAAATCAAACAATGATTTCATTGCTTCATTTAAAAAGAGGGCCTTATTTGATGACCGTACTTATAAAATTATTCATAACTCATTCGCTCCTAAACTCTATGGACTATGGACCGAAAATTCACAAACCTGACATTCCCCTTAGGCCTATTGTATCCTCAATACAAGGTCCCACTAAATTTCTTTCTAAATTTATTGCCAATATTCTTTTATTAGCTTTTCAAGATTTTAATTGTTATCGCATCAAGGATAGTTTCACGTTCTCTGAACTTATTAATAACTTCCAAATTCCTGGAGGCTATGTACTTGCTTCTTTAGACTCCCTATTCACTAACATCCCCATAGATTTATTTTGTGATATAATCACTGACAATTGGGACCTCATCCAACCACATAGTTGTTTGCCACGTTCAACCTTTCTTACTACAATAAAATTTATCTTTAAATCAACTTATTTTTCATTTAACAATCAATTCTATACACAAATATTCGGAACTCCCATGGGTTCATCCCTTTCCCCCATAATTGCTGAAATTGTCATGAATACTTTGATTAAATTTGCCATTAATAAATTAACTTTTCAATTTCCCTTTCTACATCGATATGTTGATGATATCATCTGTACCATTCCGGTTAACTCCAAAGAAGAAGTGCTACAGGCTTTCAATTCCTTCCATGAACGTTCAATTTACCATTGAAATGGAAACCGATAACAAAATTCCCTTCGTGGACATTTTGTTGATGAGAACCGAGGGTGATGTCATCAAATTAAATTGGCATCAAAAACCTACAAATTCTGGTAGATATCTGCATTTTGACTCCTATAGTCCAATGCAACACACACTTAATGTAGTCCTTGGCCTTAAGCATAGAATTTTACACATTGCTCATCCTAACTTTCATAATATTAATTTAAATTTACTTTACAATATACTTTTAAATAACAACTATCCTTCCTCACTTTTAATAAAATTACTTTTCTCCAATCAACGCCCTCCTCTACAACAACCACAAGTCATGCAGCCAGTTGAAAAGATATACCACAGCTTATCCTACATCCAACAACTATCTCCTTCTATAAAAAACTTTTCCGTGATACAGGTATTGTAGTCGCCGATCGAATCATCAACCCCATTTCAAGGTTCTTTACAGCTATTAAGGAGAAAACTCCTCTTTTATCACTTTAATATCATTTATAAAATACCATGTGGCAAGTGTGACCGTATTTACATTGGCCAAACAGTGCAAAGGCTTAAACAACGTATAACACAACATAAGAGCGATGCTCGTCTGAAACCTACGTATTGTGCATTGGCATCCCACACAAACGACAAAGGACACCACATAAACTATGATGAAGTCACAGTCCTGGCATATAACAACAAATCAAACCAGAGACTTTTCATCGAAATGTGTTACATAGTCAACTCCAATAATGCCATGAATTTTAAGAAGGATAAAGACAACCTTAGCACTATCTACACAGGCCTTATGAATAAATGTTCACACCTGGCTTCACAGTAATTTTCATTCAATTAATGTTTGTCCTTAACAATTTGATTCTTGATCTGGAGATGAATTTTCCGACGACTCATAACCTACATTTTCCCTCACTCAATCCTTGTCTTTTCTCCTAAGGTTATTAGTAGGTTCCTTTGCGGTTCGTCTCGTGAGAATTTTTGTGTTTCTGGTTATTTCTTTTCTTAAAAATAAGTTATCTCATAATTTCTACCTAAATAATTGTCAATTAAAATTTTTAGTAACTTTCATTTTTCGCGGTTGAACATATGTTGTTACCAAGGTTCAAAATCGCACGATTTGACCTTCGACACTTTTAATGGCTGCAACGACTTTTACGTCTTAGACGTTACAAACTTTTAATTTGTTTAAACTAAATACAATTATGTAGTGCTGTTTTTATATCATAACTTTCTATCCTGTCACTCGTCGTTCTGTGTTGTGCTTCTGCAATGTTACAATTTTCTTATAATCTTCTAAAATTTTCGTGTAAGTACTTACTAGAAAGTTGTTTTTAAATTAAAATTATTTTTGTTTATTGTTACCTTATAGGCTTTGATAAGGCCTCAATAAACGAGGCGAAACGTTAGCCAGAAAACATTGAAGTGATTTATATTCCTAATCGTTCAACACCCCGAATTCTGTGTTTATTATTTTATTTATTACAATATATATATATATATATATATATATATATATATATATATATATATATTGTTTTTTTTTATCGTGATTTTAAATTGTATTGTAGTGAATTAAATGGAGGTCGAATACCCTAACTAGGTTTTTACAAGGTTTTCCCTAGTTCTTGCAGTAAATACTGGGGTAATAGAAAGTCGGCCTTGTTACCGCGATAGGTTTTATTTAATGTCATTTGTCATATTAATGTTTATTGCTTGACAAGGGTTTCCGAAACACCTTATTGCAAAAAAAGGTGTCGCAATAAACTTTAATATTGCTAAAAGTGTTTTATTCAACGACTGACTGCTCATGATACAAGATAAGTACCATTTTAAGTGATTTACAGTCGAGAATTTGTACAATAATTATATATATATATATATATATATATATATATATATACGAAAGATGGTCTAATCTTACACCTCAATGGTGTAGTGAACATTAATTAAAATAGGTCCATGAAGACTAACTGGTGGATCGCTAGACAATATTGTTTCTGGGTTATTACCCTTCGTCAGTAGCGATTACCAAGAACCTTAGTTGTTGAAATACCTTTACATGTAGTGGCCATCAAAACTTCT